>JANUWF010001089.1:1200000-1800000 GCA_026120185.1 Voacanga thouarsii | reverse complement strand
TTCACGTAATGAAGCATAGAAACTCTATTGTATCAATCCATCTTAATTAACTAGAGTTATACAACCAACATACAAGGTTATTGGCCTTGCGATATGACCTCACCAACATACATCAAAGCGTACAAGTCTAGCTTCACCAGACCACCAACTTACACTCAAGTCTTAGGGTTGACGTTGATGCATAAATTTTGGGTGTATAAAAATCAATAAGTTTAAATCCATCATTTAGTCAAGTTTTAATTAAAACATTAATCTCAAATTACACATACGAGCAAGTATACTCATTGCAAGTATAGTATAGGGAATTAATGAGTATCGATCCTCAAAGGAACAAGTACACACTAATCACTTTTCGTTCATTGTTTAACTGACCCAATAAAGTGATAAAATCATAAAGAAAAATATATAAAACTCAAGGATGAAAGAATATGTAATTAGGTAAATATTCTTAAAAACATGACCAGGAACTAAAAAGTAATTATCACAATTAAGTATTATCTTGGTCTCATGAAGGATTAGATTAGAACCACTTCGTTTGCAATCTACGATCCCCTATCTTCTAAGTAACTTAATGGATATATTCTGTCTCACTAGTCTTATTTAAAAGATGCATTAAAATTAATCCTCATATAAACACCTATATTCTAGGTGATTTAAAAAATGAAATTAGTTAACGAATCTATATTCTAGCAATCATCAACTAATTACCCAAGTTCTTAACAAATAACCCATTTTTCAGAAAAGTTTAGAGATAACAAATATGAAATTAATTAATTGAAGTTATTATCAACCCCTTTTTCAAGCAAGCTAATAACAACAATTAATTAGTCAACTTCATAATAAAAATAAGAAATCAAATACCGAGGAAAATAATTAATTAATCAAAAAACTATATTAATACAAAATCAAAAATCCAAGAATAATATCTAAATACAATTAAACAATTAAGCTCATTAGTGTTCAAGAAAAATAAAACAAAGGAAAGAGATAAATACTCATAGACAAGTCCTTCAATTTCTAATGAAAACTTCTTTAAAACCAATGCTCCTTGAATGACAAATTTTTCTAGAGAAAATAGCAAAGGTGCGCTCTAAAAAAATATGTCCAACTCTCCATATTGAGCACACACCTTTTTCCTATGTAATTAGCCTTATTTATAGGCTTACAAGTTTCCTAAAAATCCAAAACAAAAAAGAAGTAATTTCCTAATAGAATTCCAAATAAAATTAAAGAATTACACTGACTGAAAGATTTGGCAACTCTGTTTTGTTGTCGTTTTGCACTGAAGAAACACTTCTGGGGAAGCTAAATTATTCTTTGTCAAAGCCACTGAAAATAGGCCGTTTCCTTTGCCTTTTTATTGAAGTCGACTGAAGCCATAGCTTCTTCTTCTTCTTGCTGAAGTCGTCAAAATTTCCTATGAATTCAGCTTACTTGAGCCAAATTCTAATTTTGGTAAGCCGAGAGCTTTGTCCGAGCCGAGCCAACAAAGCCATCATTCTTTTGTTGTCGGCTCACTCGAACCAACCTTGTGTTCTTTAGCAAGCCGTACAGCTGAGCCACCCAAGCCTTATCTTCTTGTGTTGCATCCTCCCCAAGATGCTACACATCCTCTCCATGATGTTTGTTTTGCGTTTTTCCTTTTTCTTGTTTTTTTGTTTTCAATATTTCAGTGACCGATTTTTCTCTATTTTTTCCATTTTGTCTTCTTGTGTAGCCACAAGTTATAAGATCTTGAGAAGCACCAAACTTGTGGATTAAACTCAAGAATAAGAACCCTACTAAACCCACACACAAAAACACTAAAATGCTAAAAAATTAACACGCTTGCATAATGTGAATCTAGCCTACTTCAAAGACACCCTAACACCCTAATCTAATTAGAGATTAGAACACTAAGGTTAGAAATTTGAAAGCACCTAACTCAATTCTATCAAACACACTAGGCAGCCTAGCACATAAGAATATAGATGAAATTGAGATTATCCCTTAAGGTTTAGAGACAAGATCAAATGTGGGACTAATTCCTTTGATTTAGTCTTGATGTTTAATGGATAACACCCAAGAGAATCACCCTCAAGAACTCTCCTTCTAGAGAGAAAATCTGAATTCTCCTTTCCAAAATACCAAAGTTTTTTTTTCCCTTGAACTCTCACAATTTCTTATGCCTCCAAAGGTTCTTGTTTCACAATGTTATAATAGGGTATTTCTAGTTCCCCAGCATAACCTAATACAAAGTATTATAGAGGGATATTCTGTTTCTAAACTAAACACTTTTAAATATTATAAAATAACCCAAAAATAGCTACAAAATGTCAGGTGTTCGGCTTTCAGAATATAGTAGGCGTCGGATACATCTTTTGGGGGTGTCGCCGGGTCCAATTTGGAGGAAGAGTTCTCGTGGACAAAAATCGGAACAATAAAAATGGGACTTAGCCAGTCCACAACTAGCATCAGGCTAGGCTGTTAGGGCCGACGTCAGGTCCAATCTGCTGGAACAGTGCCTGCACCTACGAATTGTAGAATTTTGCAGATCACAGTCCGTGCGTTGTTGGGCGATCTATGCCGGCGCCGTGTTAGCTCTGGGCACTTAAATTCCTGCTCATTTGACCTTCATTCCTTCCATTCTTTTTCCATGTGTTTCCTTGATCTTCCAAATAGTTTTGAAGCCAAGATTGTTTCTATTTGAAGTTCCCTTGGGTCCCATTCCTTCATTTACCCGTTTAACCTTTAGTCCTTGTTCATTTGTTTTCTTAACCTTCCACAAGGATTGTTGCCTTCTTTGTACTCGTTTTGGCCTTCCTTTCTTTATCCACTCCTTGATCATTCTCTTGGCCCTTGGTCTCCTGTTGAAACCTCTTCAAAATGGATCTCACCAAAGGTGCAATGGGCTGTGGTTTGGATTTCTCTTTGACTTCTTTTGAGTGGTCTTTGTGCCTGGGGCGATTCTTATCATTTCTCCCTACTTGGGAATGATTCATCCTCGAATCAAAACCTATACAAGAATTCAAATAAGAGAGTTTTTGTGAAAGTAAAATACCATGGCTTTGTACCTCATTATTGTGAAACCCCAGTCGAAACCAACCTTAGAGTAAGGAGGTTGGGATGCATATCATATTTTATTTCATATTTTTTTATATATTTTTATATGGTTTTATGTGCATTGAATTTGTGTTTTATAGTCTAGAGGGCTTGATTGTGATTATTAAGTGGGAAGGGCAAAATGGTAATTTTTGCCTAAGGTGGAAAAAGGGAGATAGCTTGGGGATTGAATAGGAAAATATTTTTAGAGAGGAAATAAGAACAAGAGGTGTTGTGGAGTAGTGGTTAGAGCCTTAGAATTGATTCTTGAGGTTTTGGGTTCAAATTCCATTATTAGAGCTATAACATGATTAAATTTTATTTTTGCTTGGAAAGTTTCATTGTTGGCCTTAGTGGTATTTGGAGTAGGGTAGAGATGTTGTCCTATGAGAAACATGATAGGAGTCTTCAAATCCTACTCTTTTGCTCTACACAAAATTCCTAAGGGGAATTCATTTCCTCTTGATCCTTAATTTTTCCTATTTCTCAATTCATTAGTTTGTTTATTTTGTTAAAGCCAATTTTATTCTAGAAAAATTCTAGCAATGTGCTGTGGCTTTGAAGGTTCGAAATGTCTTAGTAAAGGACATCATATGGACCGAAACAATGGAAGAGGGGGAAAGATTTCAAGTGAGTTAAATTCCTTAGTGAACTTTCTAAAAAATTCACTCTAGCTAGGTTCATTTCCCTTCATGCTTAGAACTGAAATTCTTCCAGCTTTGTATGCCTTCAATGTGACGAAATTCTTAACCATCATTCCCTCCCAAATGCTGCCAGAAAAAGGCCTTTTGATCAGCTTAGAATCTGGATTTTTCTAACTAATTTCGGACTGCACAAAGGTGGTGCAAAATCAGAAAAATTCCTATGCAAATCGCAGCTTTGGAGGACCGAAACTAAGCTGTTTTCTTCTAGTTTTTGTTCAGCACCTTAGCCATTTTTTTCCTCCATGAATTAGGTTGGAAAACAGCCTTGAAAGCCCCATAAATTCCCCTTCAAAACCTCTGAAAATTGGCTGGAAAGATGGTAGCTAAAGCTGCCCAAAAAAATTCCAGCCTTGCGAAAAATGCTGTACAGTAGTTTTTCCAGCTTTGTTTCCAAATTCTCTCCTAGCCGAAACTCCATCATTTTTCTGCTCAAACCACCCTTAAACCTCCATTAACTGAATTCCATTGTCCTCCCTAAGTTCTACACAAAAATCCAGTCATGGCTGCCAAAAAGATTTCCAAAAAAATTCTGCAATCGTGTCTTGATTTGGATACCAAAATTCCCGCCACCATGATTTAACAACTTTCCATAAAATATACCTCAAACAACCAGACCTTCCCTTCACCATTAGACTCCTTAATTTTGTCCACCATTAGCCTCCTTCAACCAGCTTTCATCTAGCCAAAATTCTGCACAAGCAGTCGGCCATGGCAGATTTCCAAGAGCTCTTTCATAATCAAAGATATTCTTGAATATTTAGTTTCCAAATTTGATTCATAAAAATATTCTTCAAGGATTCCAACAACTAGCCTTTCCTTTTCCCTTCCAAACCAGAAAAACCATCTACCTAAACCATACAAAAAATCGACAACCCTAATCCTCATAGAATTTCGGCAGCCTCCATCCAAAAGCTCTCTACTCTCTTCAACCTTCAAGAACACATAGTACATCAAGAACACCTACTCATTCCTTTCACCTAATACCTCTCCAAATCACTTCAAACTACCTCTAAAAATTCCAGATTTCATCTATTCATTGCTGTGAGTCCATCCGTACCATTTTTAACATCAAACTCCAAAATCCAACTTGCACTTTTGGATAAAAAACCAGAAATTTTGTGAAGGCTCAAGAACACCTTCAAGGTAGGATTATTCAATCAACTTTATCTTCGCTAATCTTCAATCTCTAATGAACATATATGTGTTTAAGCATGCTAATGAGCTTTCTTCTTCTTCTTCTTCTTCTTCTTCTTCTTCTTCTTCTTCTTCTTCTTCTTCTTCTCTCTCTCTCTCTCTCTCTCTCTCTCTCTCTCTCTCTCTCTCTCGACCGAACACTCCCTCTCTCTCTTGGCCGAATGATTTCATCAACCATGGCCATGCTTCCTTCATCTCCTTTGGATGGATTTAGGCATCTAGGGGTTTAGATTCATTCGAAACTCCTTCAAGGTATTCATCAATCAAGTAAGCCTTTTTAACCCTTCTTTTAAATTCTAGACTCATGTCTCTGGGATAATGTTGATAAAAAATGAATCATGAATAGGGTTGAGTATATATTGTTGTGATGAGTTGAGATTGAAGCATGAATATATGTATGAATATGTTGGAGATGGGATTTTTGCATTAGTTGCTTATCTTGGTTGAATATATGGTGTTCTAGGGTTTGATGTATGTCTCCATGATCAAGTATGCTAGAGATTATATCATCTATGATGAATAGGAATTATATTCTTGTGTGATTATTGAAGCTATGATTATATTTATGCTAGTAATAGTTAGATCATGCCTTAGTAAGTCTAGATCTATGCTTATATGCATGATTTGGATGATTTGATGAATTGAAGGATTGTATATGCTCATGATTGTGGTTAGCCATAGAAATATAATCATGACCTAGTTGTCTCTAAGCTAATTTTTATTTCATGAATAAAATATTTCATAATATGATTTTGCTAGTAATTTTCAAAAACCCTAGGAGGGGTAAATTTGGATTATTATATATAATAAGGATATTTTAGTCAAATAAATAATAGTTTTTGCTAGAAAAATAAAATATATAGATATTATACATAAAATGATAATATCAAATAAAGCATTTTATGAAAATAATCATAATAAGTAAAATATTTTCTATTAAAATTTAATTATTATCTTTTAACCAAAACCTACTAAAATTTATTTAGTATCTTTCAATCAAGACTCATGAAATTTATTTTCAACTAATTTTAGCTATCAATTATATTCTAACAACTTAATTATTAATACATCATTATTTTACCTAATATAACCTATGACCCTTTATCAAATAAACTCTAAATTATTTTAGCGATATTTAAATCTTCAACTTATTAGTACCGATTTTCCAAAACACTAATTATTTTAAATATCAAATTAGACTTAGCTTACTGTAACACCCCACGATTACGTACCCTAAAAGGGCGGGGATGTCGTCCCGTCCCGTAGGACAAGAGGTCTTTAGAACGAGGTATAAAATATAAAGGAAATTTCCAAAAGGATCAACTTAGATAAATAAAGAAATACTCTTATTACACCAGGCTCAACTTGGAGCAAAATGGAATAAAACAAAATATTGTTTAGAAGCACAAGCAACAAATGTCTCCTAGAACGGATAGAGAAAATAGCAGAAGCTTCAACTATTACATGCCCCGCTGACTCGGCACAGTCTATGTCCTGAAAACATGATGTAAAACGGTGTGAGAATAAATCTCAGTAAGTCCTGTGTGTGCACATGGTGTTTTAAATAGTTCGTGTATGCAAAGTGTAAAACATTTGTAGAAATAATTTGGCAAGTCATAAACAATCTCTTTTCGCAAGGAGTGGGTTTTTCTCATTGTCACACTTTGTACAAAATAAATCCTCCACTCGAATAAACAGTCATGTCACCACACGTTGGGCTCCATGAGAACAAAATGGCCAAGGCACCACACTTTGTGTACCTTGTCCGGAATAGAATACCACACGTTGGGCGTTCTGATCAAGGTGAGTGTACAGCCCACCGGGTGAGATACTCCTTCATCTCTACACCCAACAAAACCATCCGGATGTCCATGCCGGGAATATAAGTGATACTATACCAGGTACACATGCTAGCTCGGACTGGCCTGACCAACCAACACTGTCACCTTTTCAAGCAGAGTTCATCTTCTAGAGGTGGCCTCCTGCCAGAAGACTTACGCTAGCCCTCCAAGACTAGTATTGTTAGCCTACCCTTATTGAGTACTCAACGAACATATCCGTCAATTCCTGATTCAAAATATTTTCAAACCTTGGCTTTGTAAAACGTGGTTTTCTTTAAAAGAGATTTCTAAAAATTTAAGGAAAAGAATAGTTTTCTTGCTAAAATCATTAGTTTGACAAAACCGTTTAAAGAATAAATATCCACGTTTACAACCCAAGCAAACATTGTTTAACAATAGCTTTACAAAGCTTCACAACATGGACTTGCCATCACAACATTTAACAAAACAGTTTATAAAAGGACATACCATCACAACGTTTAATAACAGAGTTTATGCAAGGACTTACTTGATATGCCTCAGATAAACGTGATAAATTCACAACTGGCTTTCCTCAATTATCCACCTGATCTAAACCATATAATATCATGATCAGGGTCTCAATTAATTCAAACATGCTCTAATCCCATTTATTTTCACAACAATTCGCAATCCCCTATTTAATTCCAAGTAAACTATTCAATCCCCAAAGATCATATACTACGACCACATGTTCATCTCACTAATAAACACCATTAAACTTTACTTTCAGCATCAAGTGAGGGTATTCCCTTACCTTGCAACTACTGGGTAATGAGGTCTCGATGCTCCTATGGTGATCGTCCCGAGTTCGCTTGAGAAGAAGAGAGAAGCTACCTCCTTTGCTTCTCTTGACCGAAAATTAAGGAAGAAGATGAAATCAGCCTCTATGGGCGTGATTTAAGTGTAGAAGAAAGAGAAAAGAATCGTTAGAGAAAACGGCATCAATAGGTTGAAAGGATTTGTGCTTACCTTAAGGTGTGCTCGATTTTTGCTTGGAATAGCTCCTGAGTTTTCGAGAATTTGCAGTGAGATGTTGCTGAAATTTTTGTGTAGAATGGAGAGGGTAGACGGTTGCTATGATTTAGAGTTGGAGAAGATTTGTTTAGGGTTAGATGGTGATGTTTAGAAAGACTCCTAATGGCTTTAGGTCTCTTGGACAGCAAGGGCGAAATTTCAGCTTGTGATGTGTCTCATTGCTGCCGATTTTAAGTGAGTTTAAGGGGAGAGAAAAATCTGCGATTTGGTCCCCTAGGCTGACCGAAATAATGCTCAAGATAAGCGTTGAGTGTGTTCAGAATTTTGGGCCAAACAAGGAAGAGTTTGAGTGAGTTTTGATGACTGAAAAATCCTGTGCAAGCTGTGCGAAATTGATGAGCAAAAGGAGAAGAAATTCTGAGCTGTTTAGGCTGTAATTCTGCCGAAATTTCCAGAGAAAAGATGAGGGTTTTAGGTGCTGAAAATAGCTTGATCAGCTGGGGTTTTTTGGTGTGTTTTGTGTGCAGAATTTCGGTTGGATTAGGAACACAACAGTTGGCCTAAATTCCTGCACCAAGCTGCCGAAATTCCTGTGCATAAGCTGGACGAATTTCAGTATTTTTGTGTGAATAAAATTCTGGTTTTGTGCAGCTAAGGTACCCTGAATTGATGAGGAGTATTTAGGTGTTTTGAGCTAGGATTTTCAGAGTTGGATTGTAGCTAAGAAGGCTAGAATTTCGGACAGCTTATGTTGATACAAAGCTGCCGAAATTCAGCTAGGAAAAGGAAGAAAATCCTAGTTGAATTTGGGTTAAAATAAATCTGATTTTATCAAGGATTTGGATAGGATTTCTTCTAGTCCTAGCAGAGTTTGGATTGAGCTAAAAGTCCTCCAAGAAGTGGCGGCACTTGCTGGAATTTTTTTTTCTCCAGATTTTTAGCTAACTTTCTAGAATTAAAATCAACAAGGTTTCCTACTAGGAAAATGACTCATTAATTCCACCTATCCACGGCAACATCTATCTAGCTAAAATCAAGCTAATATTTTTAATTACTAGTTAGGGCTTTTTTGAAAATTCTAAGGAACACAAGTTTAAAATTAAATGTGAACTTTATTCACATCAAAGTCCTTGAATTTAGGAAATAAATATAGAGACTTATTTCCTTGGAGTAAAAATAGTAAAATTTCTCTAGGATAGCTAGATTCTTTTTTGGCCAAGACAAGAAATGGTTTAAGGAAAGGAATTTCAAGAAGAGGAACTAACTTCACAAAAGGTAGGATTCGAACTCGGGTCACCAAAGGAAATCACCAACCTCCCCGCTATTCCAAAACAATTCCAATACTAATTTTTTTCTACAAGAAGTTCTTACCACCCCAATACTCATTCTTCCAAATCTTCGACCAAACCTCCCTTATCTAAATCTTTAACATCACAACTATTTCACATCAATTAATTCAAATGCAAGAGCAACGGAAAAATAGTTGTGATGTTAAAGATTTAGATAAGGGAGCAAGAGCAACGGAAAAATTCACTGGCATCCATGCAAATAAAATTATTCTAGCTACCACACAAAATGCAAGATGCTATGTAATGCATGACTTTTCCCCATAGTCAAAGGTGGTTTTGGGCGGGGTATTACATCCCCTCCCCCTTAAGAGAATTTCGTCCCGAAATTCAAATTTCATACCCTTCGAGCATACCTGGATACTTCCGTCTTAACCATTCCTCCGTTTCCCACGTTGTATCCTGTGCTCCATGATGATCCCAAAGTATCTTCACCATGGGTATCTGCTTGTTTCGGAGCGTCTTAACACTCCGCTCCAAGATCTTGACGGGTCTCTCCACATAACTCAGATTGGGTTGCAACTCCAACGGTTCCTCATTGAGTACATGACTCGGATCGGGATTGTACCTTTTCACCTGAGAGACATGAAATACATCTTGCATCCCGGTTAGACCATCAGATAGATCTAATCGGTAGGCAAGTGGTCCAATTTTCTCCAATATCGGGAATTGTCCCAAATACCTAGGACTCAACTTCCCTCCCTTCGGATGTTTCAGGATTCCTTTACTAGGAGACAACTTTAGGAATGCACGGTCACCTACTTGGAACTCCAATTCCCTCCTCCTAGTGTCTGCATAACTTTTCTGTCTGCTTTGCGCTGCCCTTAGCCTTTCCCGAATTAACTTAATCTTGTCTGTCATCTCCTGAATACATACTGCACCAGTCTTTTTAACGTTTCCTTCTTTTGTCCATCCCCAGTATATCGGTACTTGACATTTTCGCCATACAGTGCTTTATACGGCGCCATTCCGATCGACGCCTGATAGCTGTTGTTATATGCTAACTCCGCATGCGGTAAATACTTAATCCACTTATCTCCAAAGTCCAAGATGCATGCTCGGAGCATGTCTTCCAGTATCTGAATGACTCTCTCGGATTGACCGTCTGTTTGCGGATGAGCAGAGCTGCTGAATTTCAGGGTCGTGCCCAAGGACTCCTGGAATTTACCCCAGAATCTTGAAGTGAATCTAGGGTCCCTATCCGACACAATTCTTGATGGTACACCATGCAACCTTACAATTTCTCGGGTATATGTCTGAGCCAACTTTTCCATCGAGTCCCTTATGTTTACCGGTATGAAGTGCGCTGTCTTGGTCAATCGATCCACTACCACCCAAATCGCATCTTTGTGTGACTTGGTCATCGGAAGGCTAGTCACAAAGTCCATGGTCACCTCTTCCCATTTCCATTCGGGAATCGGTAACGGTTGCAGTAAACCTGCAGACTTCTTATGCTCCATCTTAACCTTCTGGCACGTCAGGCAGGTTGACACATGCTAAACTACATCCCTCTTCATTCCAGCCCACCAATATTTCCTCCTCAAGTCTTGGTACACCTTTACCTCCCCAGGGTATATGGTGTATTTGCTCTAGTGCGCTTCGTCCAGTATCCTCCTCCTTAAGTCTTGGATGTCCAGTACACAAATCCGGCCCCAAAAGTACAATATTCCCTTCTCGTCGGTTCGGAAATCGCCTCCTCCTCTCGCGATCTCTTTCTCCCTGAAAGTTTGAAATTCTGTGCTGTCCTGTTGACTTGATACAATTTCCTGGTCCAAATCGGGTTTCAGGGTCAGGTTGCTCATGCAAATCTTCCTCTCTTGCACTTGCGCCTCTTTCTCCAGGATATCCTGGACTGCCGACACCTCATGTATTCTCAAGTGTGCCATTTTCACCTTTCGACTTAGAGCGTCTGCTATCACATTCGCTTTACCCAGATGATAGTTAATAGGGCACTTATATTCTTCCAGGAACTCCATCCACCTACGCTGCCAGAGATTCAAGTCCTTTTGCGTGAAGATTTACTTCAAACTCTTATGGTCCGTAAAAACCTCGTATTGTGCACCATACAAGTAACGTCGCCATTTCTTCAAGGCGAACACTATAGCTGCTAGCTCTAGGTCATGCGTGGGATAATTAACTTCGTGCAGCTTTAGCTTCCTAGATGCATAAGCTATGACTTTCCCTTCCTGCATCAGCACAGCTCCTAGTCCTTCCTTAGATGCATCTGTATAGAGTGCATAGGGCTTATTAGCCTCGGGCAGACTCAATACGGGTGCTGAAATCAACCTCCTCTTAAGTTCTTGGAAGCTCTTCTCACACTTCTCACTCCAAGCAAAAACGACATTCTTCTTCAACAGTCGTGTCATCGGTGAAGCTAAAGTAGAGAAGTTTTTAATGAAACGCCGATAGTACCCGGCCAACCTAAGGAAACTTCGTATCTCGGTAATGTTCTCCGGTTGTTTCCAATGAGCTACGGCTTCTACCTTAGCAGGGTCCACTTTGATCCCCTCATTGGATACCACGTGACTAAGGAAAGACACTGAGCTCAGCCAAAACTCACACTTACTGAACTTAGCGTAAAGCCTGAATTCCCTCAGCTTCTCTAGGACTAACCTTAAGTGCTCCGCGTGGTCCTCCGGAATTTTTGGAGTAGATCAAAATGTCATCGATGAATATAACCACGAACTTGTCCAAGTATGGTTGGAAAATGCGATGCATCAAATCCATGAATACTGTTGGTGCGTTGGTTACACCGAACGACATTACTACAAATTCGTAATGGCCATACCGCATGTTGAATGCAGTCTTAGGAATGTCTTCTTCTTTGATTCTCACCTGATAGTATCCCTGTCGTAGGTCCAACTTCGAGAAGCAAGCAGCGCCTTGCAGTTGATCAAACAACTCATCGATCAAGGGTAGAGGGTATTTATTCTTGATCGTTAGATTGTTCAGTCCCCGATAACCGATACATAGCCTCAAGGTTCCATCTTTCTTCTTGATAAACAACACCGGGGCTCCCCACGGTGACGTACTTAGCTGGATGTAGCCTTGCCTTAGCAATTCTTCTAATTGCTCCTTCAACTCCTTCAACTCTGTCGGTGCCATCCAGTAGGGGGTTCTGGATACCGGTTCTGCTCCGGGAATCAGATCCACGGTGAACTCAACTTCCCGTTCAGGGGGTAGGGAAGTGAGCTTCATCGGGAACACATCCGGAAAGTCTTTCACTACCTCCGTACTTTCTAAGGTACACTGGTCATTTGGTTTGTTTAGGAGATACGCCAAGTATCCCGCACATCCTTTCTTGAGCAACTTCCGGGCTTTAGCTCCAGTAATAAGAAATTTCAGTTCCTTCGTTCGCTTGCCATTGAATTCAATTACATCCCGACTAGGTCTCACAAACTGTATCGTCTTAATCTTGCAGTCCACACGAGCTCCGTGTTTCGACAACCAGTCCATGCCCAAGATCAAATCATAACCGTCCATGGCCAGGATTATAAGGTCGGCCTCCAGAATCTCCTTCCCAACCTCAACTCCACAACTTCCCATTTTCTTGCTTGCTTCCACCACATTTCCCAAGGGGGAACTAACTACTAGGGTATAAGGTAGCTCATTTCCTTCCCAGCCCAGACGTGAAGCACATACTTTACTTACATAAGAGTATGTAGATCCTGGATCAGAACATTAACAAGACAACCTTGGATAGAAAGGTTACCTTCGATAATGGCGGCGTCCGCTCCGACTTCCTCTCGGCTCAGGGCAAAAACTTTGGCCTTCACCTGCCCGCTCCGGCTGGTCCAACAGCGGCACCTCTATTGCCTCCCATTGGCTGGGTCGGCGCGGGCGGTCTGCTCAGTCCTTAAGGGTTTGGGGCAGACGTTCCTCAGATGTCCTGGGTCTCCGCAGTTGAAACACCTTCTCACACCCCTACTACCCTAGCAATTTCTCTCGGTGTGGCCTCTCTTCCCACACAGTCGGCAGTTCAGGCTGCCTTGCATTGATCCGGCTATAGGCACTCGAGGCTGCTTACCCCGATTTCCCCACGGCATAGAACTCGCAGGTCGCTTATAGCCTGAAGGCCTCATAGGTGGATGACTCGGTTGGAAGGGTCGGCTCACCGGTCGGTGCTGATCTTCGTTCTCCGTCCGGGAAGCTGCGTCCACTGCGGCGGTGTACGACGTTGGCGGTGATGGAGCCAACGCCTTCATCAAATCTTACCTTAGCCCTTTCACGAATTGTCGGGTGTGCTTCTGCTCCGTATCTACCAAGCACTTGCAGTACATGGACAACTGCATGAATCGGGCTGCGTATTGGGCCACGGTCATGCCTCCCTGCCTGAGGGTCTGGAATTCATCCTCCCACTTCTCAGCCACCCATCGAGGAATGTACTCAGCTCGGAAAGCTTCCGTAAAATCGTCCCAGGTCCACTCCTGCTCCTCTTTGTCCCAATCACCCCGTACTCACTGCCACCATGCTCGGGACGGTCCTCTCAGCCGAAAAGCAGCAAACTTCACCATCCTCTCTTCCGAGTACTGCAAAGTAGAGAAAATGTCCTCCATCTGCTCAATCCATTGCTCGGCTTTCTCATCCTGTTCCACCTCCCCCTGGAATGTGGGAGGCTGGAACTTCAGGAAATGCTCCAAAGCCTCATCCTCTCCCCACGGTGGTTTCCTGGCCACCTTGTCCACTCTTTCAGTCAAGTTCTCTAGAATCGAGGCCATCTTGTCGAAAGCCTGACCCATGGTCACATCCTATGACCTCTCCGAAGCCATCTCCTGCTCTCCTGGCAAGTGCTCTTCCACATCGGGGGTGGAACGACGCATCTATTCAAACTCCAAGGTGGAGGATGCACTCTCCTACACCGTTCTGCTATGCACAACTGTTCTGCGTTTTGGTGCCATCTTAATCACATTCACTCAGGGTCAGTTAGTTACCAAGGGGGAAAAGAATATGCTGAGATGCATGATCAGTTGATAGCAATGTACTCATCTGAGAGAGAATGTAATGATAACGTGTAGAGATAAATCAAGTAATAAACGAAACTCATGCTTGTCATATAAACCATTCTTTGCAGAAAAGAAGGGGTCATCTCATACGATACCCTTTTAATTCAAAATGATTAATAGGCCCTATGAGCCACATGCTTCCTTAAAAAAAAGATAAACAAATAAAAGTATGCAAATTCCAAAGAAAGAAAAAGTAAAAGCTGTTGGTCTTCTATGTTCGACTCTCCCTAGTTTCAACAGAGGTATCGGAGTCGTCAGAGGCCAGTTCCACCAGCCACCCCACGGAACTATCAGGTCTCCCTATGATGGAATTTGAACCCAAGACCTCAAGAACTAATCCTAAGGCTCTAACCACTACACCACAACGACTCTTTTGACCATCCTATAAACAAAAGATAAAAATTAGCACCAGATCAGAATACTTAAGAAAATAGAACCCCATAACTCAAGTAATTGCCTAAACCATGTCTCTGATACCACTTGTAACACCCCACGACAACGTACCCTAAAAGGGCGGGGATGTCGCCCCGTCCCGTAGGACAAGGGGTCTTTAGAACGAGGTATAAAATATAAAGGAAATTTCCAAAAGGATCGACTTAGATAAATAAAGAAATACTCTTATTACACCAGGCTCAACTTGGAGCAAAATGGAAGAAAATAAAATATTGTTTAGAATCACAAGCAACAAATGTCTCCTAGAACGGATAGAGAAAATAGCAGAAGCTTCAACTATTACATGCCCCGCTGACTCGGCACAGTCTATCTCCTGAAAACATGATGTAAAACGGTGTGAGAATAAATCTCAGTAAGTCCTGTGTGTGCACATGGTGTTTTAAATAGTTCGTGTATGCAAAGTGTAAAACATTTGTAGAAATAATTTGGCAAGTCATAAACAATCTCTTTTCGCAAGGAGTGGGTTTTTCTCATTGTCACATTTTGTACAAAATAAATCCTCCACTCGAATAAACAGTCATGTCACCACACGTTGGGCTCCATGAGAACAAAATGGCCAAGGCACCACACTTTGTGCACCTTGTCCGGACTAGATTACCACACGTTGGGCGTTCTGATCAAGGTGAGTGTACAGCCTACCGGGTGAGATACTCCTTCATCTCTACACCCAACAAAACCATCCGGAGTCCATGCCGGGAATATAAGTGATACTATACCAGGTACACATGCTAGCTCGGACTCACCTTTTCAAGCAGAGTTCATCTTCTAGAGGTGGCCTCCTGCCAGAAGACTTACGCTAGCCCTCCAAGACTAGTATTGTTAGCCTACCCTTATTGAGTACTCAACGAACATATCCGTCAATTCCTGATTCAAAATATTTTCAAACCTTGGCTTTGTAAAACGTGGTTTTCTTTAAAAGAGATTTCTAAAAATTTAAGGAAAAGAATAGTTTTCTTGCTAAAATCATTAGTTTGACAAAACCGTTTAAAGAATAAATATCCACGTTTACAACCCAAGCAAACATTGTTTAACAATAGCTTTACAAAGCTTCACAACATGGACTTGCCATCACAACATTTAACAAAACAGTTTATAAAAGGACTTACCATCACAACGTTTAATAACAGAGTTTATGCAAGGACTTACTTGATATGCCTCAGATAAACGTGATAAATTCACAACTGGATTTCCTTAATTATCCACCTAATCTAAACCATATAATATCATGATCAGGGTCTCAATTAATTCAAACATGCTCTAATCCCATTTATTTTCACAACAATTCGCAATCCCCTATTTAATTCCAAGTAAACTATTCAATCCCCAAAGATCATATACTACGACCACATGTTCATCTCGCTAATAAACACCATTAAACTTTACTTTCAGCATCAAGTGAGGGTATTCCCTTACCTTGCAACTACTGGGTAATGAGGTCTCGATGCTCCTATGGTGATCGTCCCGAGTTCGCTTGAGAAGAAGAGAGAAGCTACCTCCTTTGCTTCTCTTGACTGAAAATTAAGGAAGAAGATGAAATCAGCCTCTATGGGCATGATTTAAGTGTAGAAGAAAGAGAAAATAATCGTTAGAGAAAATGGCATCAAGAGGTTGAAAGGATTTCTGATTACCTTAAGGTGTGCTCAATTTTTGCTTGGAATAGCTCCTGAGTTTTCTAGAATTTGCAGTGAGATGTTGCTGAAATTTTTGTGTAGAATGGAGAGGGTAGACGGTTGCTATGATTTAGAGTTGGAGAAGATTGGTTTAGGGTTAGATGGTGATGTTTAGAAAGACTCCTAATGGCTTTAGGTCTCTTGGACAGCAAGGGCTTGTGATGTGTCTCCTTGCTGCCGATTTTAAGTGAGTTTAAGGGGAGAGAAAAATATGCAATTTGCTCCCCTAGGCTGACCAAAATAATGCTCAAGATAAGCATTGAGTGTGTTCAGAATTTTGGGCAAAACAAGGAAGAGTTTGAGTGAGTTTTGATGACTGAAAAATCCTGTGCAAGCTGGGCGAAATTGATGAGCAAAATGAGAAGAAATTCTGAGCTGTTTAGGCTGTAATTCTGCCGAAATTTCCAGAGAAAAGATGAGGGTTTTGGGTGCTGAAAATAGCTTGATCAGCTGGGGTTTTTTGGTGTGTTTTGTGTGCAGAATTTCGGTTGGATTAGGAACACAACAGCTGGCCTAAATTCCTGCACCAAGCTGCCGAAATTCCTGTGCATAAGCTGGACGAATTTCAGTGTTTTTGTGTGAATAAAATTCTGGTTTTGTGCAGCTAAGGTACCCTGAATTGATGAGGAGTATTTAGGTGTTTTGAGCTAGGATTTTCAGAGTTAGATTGTAGCTAAGAAGGCTGGAATTTCGGACAGCTTATGTTCATACAAAGCTGCCGAAATTCAACTAGGAAAAGGAAGAAAATCCTAGTTGAATTTGGGTTGAAATAAAATCTGATTTTATCAAGGATTTGGATAGGATTTCTTCTAGTCCTAAAAGAGTTTGGATTGAGCTAAAAGTCCTCCAAGAAGTGGCGGCACTTGCTGGAATTTTTTTTTCTCCAGATTTTTAGCTAACTTTCTAGAATTAAAATCAACAAGATTTCCTACTAGGAAAAGGACTCATTAATTCCACCTATCCACGGCAACATCTATCTAGCTAAAATCAAGCTAATATTTTTAATTACTAGTTAGGGCTTTTTCGAAAATCCTAAGGAACACAAGTTGAAAATAAAAGGTGAACTTTATTCACATCAAAGTCCTTGAATTTAGGAAATAAATATAGAGACTTATTTCCTTGGAGTAAAATAACTAAAATTTCTCTAGGATAGCTAGATTCTTTTTCGGTTAAGACAAGAAATGGTTTAAGGAAAGGAATTTCAAGAAGAGAAACTAACTTCACGAAAGGTAGGATTCGAACTCGGGTCACCAAAGGAAATCACCAACCTCCCCGCTATTCCAAAACAATTCCAATACTAATTTTTTTCTACAAGAAGTTCTTACCACCCCAATACGCATTCTTCCAAATCTTCGACCAAACCTCCCTTATCTAAATCTTTAACATCACAACTATTTCACATCAATTAATTCAAATGGAAGAGCAACGGAAAAATTCACATGCATCCATGCAAATAAAATTATTCTAGCTACCACACAAAATGCAAGATGCTATGTAATGCATGACTTTTCCCCATAGTCAAAGGTGGTTTTAGGCGGGGTATTACACTTACAAACCTTTCTATTTATTATTTGGCCTTAAAGCTTGGGACACTAGGATCATAGTAGTAGTGAGTTGAGCTAGTTTTATTTGTGGAAGTGAATCTTTGGCTTGAGTTTGATTGTGACTTATATTTACCCCAGGCGGGGTTAGGTCAACTGTTGGAGACCTTTCTTTTGAGCAAGGATAAGGTAAGTTCCCTTGCATTCATGAAATTGATTTTATTTTATTATCTTGGTTTGAAAGTAAGGTTGGTGAGTATTTCTTGCAAATACGAAATTTTAGCACGGTAGCTAATTTTGAAAACCTCTATATTTGGAACCTTCTTATTTTGGAAACTTTCTACATTTGGAAAACTTCTAATTTTAGAAACTTCTAGATTTATAAATTTTTAAAATGTGTCAGGCATGACTTAGGAGCCATGTATAAAAAATTTTGATTTGTTTTGAATATGCAAGAGATAAATTTTTGGGCATGCATCTAATTTTTGAAAATCATAGCACGACTTATTTGAGCATGTGGCTCCTCCACTATGAATTCGTGGAATAAATTATTGACTTAAAACTATGCCTTCTAAAATTTTTGTACAAGTTGAAAAATGTTGTTTGGAACTGTATTGAGATAATTTTGTAGGTTCCACTTTGGAGTCTTATGAATTGTGAAGATTGAATAACGTTGAGTACTCAATGGGGGCTAGGCCTTTATACTAACCTTTGGCTGGTCTGGGGATATCTCTCGGCAGGTGGCCACCTCCGAGAGGTTGACTCTTTTCGATCAGGGTGTCAGTATAGAAGGTTGAGCCGTCCTCAGCTAGCGACGGGGTTCTGGTAGAACCGACGGCCGAAAGTGGGACAACCGGTTTGGATTGAGTGAGAAAGGAAGGAGTATCTTACTCGGTAGGATGTACACCTACCAGGTGTTGGGGGTTAAGTGCTTCATAGAAGTGAGAGCCACATCTGTGTCCTTTCACCAGGTGTTGGGGGTCAAGTGCTTCACAGGAGTGAGAGCCACCTCTGTGCCCTTTCACCACCTGTCGGGGGTGAAGTGCTTCACCTGGTGTGAGAGCCACCGCTGTGCCCTATCAGATTAACTTGGTTGCTTTAATTGATGAGCTATTTTCGTGGAATTATTCTAAAGTGTCATTGTAATTTTATTCAAAGCTTAAAATCTTTTAATTATTCATATCTTTCCAAACAGAATATTTTAAGAGCATTTTGCTCCATGACTTCTCACTACTATCTTCCAAAAAGTGAGAGTTAAATTTGTAAAGAAGGCATGACAAGCTTTTGATATACTGCTAGTGCATGTATCATGAAAAGTGTTTTGTCTTTTTAGCCCAACTCACACACGGGGCTTACTGAGATTTTTATCTCATCACTATTTTTACTATGATTTCAGGTCGATCCTGCTGTGGGGATGAGTAACTAGTGTTATCTGCCTTAAAAGAGAATGTTGTCATTTATTCTTATGTATTGCTTTGGGGAGTGGAGAGTGGATAATTTTTATTTATGGATTTATGTTTGGGAATTCATCGATTTATTCTTGGATTTATTCTTGGGATATAATAAAATTTTGAGTTAAAGTATTATTTTAATCCGCTATTTTATTTGGGTGACCTAGTTATAAAAACCCCTTGTCCTTTGGATGGGGCGACATCCCCGGCCCTGGCGGGCCTAGCTTGCGGGGTGTTACAATTATTCTCTATACTTCATTTTTTCACTACCCATATTTTCCCCCTCAATTTAACTCCGCTCTCTTTTCTTTTTTTGTCTTCTTGTTTGCCTCTCTTTTCTTTTTCTCTCCAATTTGGGCTGGTTACTATCTTTTCAACCCCATCTTCCTTCATTTCCTCAATTTTTAACTCTCTTTCTTCTCTCACCTCAACCTCTTGTTCCCCCTTCTTTTTTTTCTTCCCTCTTCTCTCCTTTTTTCTCCTCATTTTCTTTCTCACTCATCTTCTTTTTGCTCTCCTTCCTCTCTCTTCTTTCCGTTTCCTTTTCCTTCAAGATATTTTGATCTCTCAAAACCTCACTAGGGGATATGGGAAATATAGTGATTCTCTTTCCATATTTTCTCAAAGAATAAGTGTTCCTCTTCCCTTCATGGACCACATCTCTATCAAATATCTAAGGTCTTCCTAACGAAATATGTCTTACATACATGGAAAATATATCGCAAACCACTTCATCCTTATACTTTCCTATATCAATGGCAACCTTGGCTTGTTTGTTCACCTTCACCTCTCTACAATTGTTCAACCATTGTAACTTGTAAGGTCTAGGGCATTTTAAGGTTTCTATTCCTAGCTACTCCACCAATGTAGTACTAATTACAATTTACAACTCCCTCCATCAATGAGGACACTACATGGTTTTTGCTTAATTAGACACCTTGAAAAAAATATATTCTCTCTTTGTGAATTTTCCCCTTCTTCCACTCCCCCATAAGCATTTTCAACTTCCATTGCTATGCTAATCAATGCACATGGTTTCTCAAGTATACCCCTATCTCTTCTATCCACTCTGTCTCCTTCACTAGATTTGGTGTCATTTTGTAAAGTTGAACTAGATATTTCTTTTTCACTAGTTTCACTCATTTTCATTTACTTTTGCACCACCTCTAGCCAACTCCTCTTTTTCTCCTCTTGTGGATATGAGCTTTCTCCTACTTCATGAGTACTTGAAGCACTTTGGAAACTTTTATCTATAGCATGCATTTGCTTCATTTTTACCTCATTCCTTGAATGCATTTGCTTTTCAACAAATTCTACTCTATTTTGCTCAACTCCATCTTGCTTATGCTCATCTAACACTTCTAATGGATGCGACTGTTCATCTAGAAAGAATAAGATATTCTAGAACTCCTTAGTTACCCCATTTATTGGACTCAATTGATCCACTTCATCTCCTTCGTCATCACTAAGCTCATCAACATTTTTCATAATTTCTTCATGCACTACTTCATCACTTTAATGGAGCATTCCTTGGCACTTGGCCTTATTTTTTAGCTTTTCCTCCTTCTCAAAGCCATGTAATTCATCTTGCTTTTTCTTCATTTCTTGCCCTTCTTGGCTCCTCAACACCTACAACATTTTTCTTGGCCACTTTGGTCTCAATTTTAGTTTTTTACTTCTCAAATTTAAGAATCTTACTTTGCTCCTTAGAGGACTTCCAATGACAATCAAATAATTTATGCCCATAGTCTCTACAATGATCACAAGGAATTACACTGCCCATTTGTAAATCAAAACTTCTTCCTTGACCACTCAATCTTGGGCAATCACATATACTATAGCCATAGTCCCAACATGTAGAACAAACATAATCTTGTTTTCTTCTCATCCCTCCTTTTCAAAAATTTGCATTGTACTTTCCTCACCATGCTTAGAACTTTTTGGATAATTATAAGACAAATGAGCAAAACTTCCACATATTTGGCACTCATTGGGTACAAACCATTTCCGCATCAAATCTTTCATCTCTTCCCAGAAACCACCGTTTGATACCCACTTTACCGCCTTTCTGCATTCATTTGCTCCTGCCATTCAAAATCATTTTTGAAGAAATCCATTAAGGCACAGTTCATTTTATTTCTTTCGTTGTACTCAAAGTTTTTAAACAAATTTTTCATTCCTCTTTCCTATTCATAATACCCCCTCCAATCTCTCTTCCCATAGAACGGAGGTGTCAATTTCTCATTGTACTTCAACTCCCTATTCTCTACATCTTCTTTTCTTCTCAACCTACTCTTGAATGAATTTTATGATGCACACTTTTCTCTTGGTCTAGATACTTTTGGACTTTCATACAAACACCTATACCCTCTTTCTTTTGGCATACCACTTTTCAATATTTTTGTGGTATTCTAACACAAACCCCATTATTCCTATAATTTACCCACATATCCTTTTCCACTTGGTCTTAGCCCTTAATCAAGCTATCCCTAGAAGCCTCATTTCCACAATCAAGTAAATTCTCATGATCACCTTCATTTCCCTAATAATCTTCTTCATAGTCATATTCATGTTCATCATATTCCCCATAACTACTCTTACCATAGCAAGACTCCTCATAATTGTCATACCATTCACTTTCACTCCAACTAACCATTGTGAATTTCTTTCAAGGGAAGTACCCACAAAATTGAAGTAAAAAACATAAGAAAAAGTCCTCACTTCACCCCCTCACGTGTTTACACTTAATTTTTAGTGGTCACTCTTCACTCGTATTTGCACTCTTCTTGGCTCTTGTAAAATGAGATCACTATCTTACCTTTTTTCAATTTCTCAATTCCACACTCAAGTTCTTCCCAACGCTTTCCCAATTCAAGAATTCAGTTCCACTAGTCAAGTCAACTAAATTCAAAGGGATAATAAAGAAATGTGTCTTAAAGGTAATTTATCCAACACTTGCTATGCAATAAGGAAAATGCATGGATTTCAAAGAGTTGTAAGCTAGGTGATGCCTATCACAACCTCAAGAACATAAATTAGCAATTAACAATCATATAAGGAAAAGATGACAAGCAAATTCAAGAAATAGTAGTAGGAGTTCAAAATGTGCAAATGTTTTCCAAACTTGAGACAAATACAATGTGAAAAAATCTTCTAGCATCAACAATAACTCCAATTAACTTCATAAATGCACTCTACGAATCAAATTAGTCTTCATACTTCATGAATCGAAGCTTTAGTTGTTAAGTATAAGCAATCACAATTCATAGGGACAATATATCAAACACATTGTGTGCCTTTCCGTAGCACAATTTAGTATAGCAAATTTCAGCTTGGTTTTGGCCCCAAATCAACAAATTTTTACACCAAAAGACTCCTCAAACATCAATATACCATATGGGGTCAAATTGACAACATTTCCATGGCACAAATCCAAGTTTTCAATCCCCAAAAATTTTAAGGAATATAGTTACGGGAATAAGAATTTATGCTACAATATGAGCTTGAAATGAACAATTTTCCATGCCAAAATACTACTCAAACATTGTACCAACATATAGGATCAATTTACCATCAAGTTCATGGAAAAATCTTGAGTTCCAAGTATTACAAAATGGCAAGGGAAAAATTGACGAAAATTGAAAATGCTCAACAAATCTTGAAGAAGATTATACCTTAGTCCAAAGAAAGTTGGTTGATTAGAATAAATATAATGCAAGCTCTGATACCACTTGATATGATCTTGGGAAGCACCAAACTTGTGGATTAAACTCAAGAACAAGAACCCTACCAAACCCACACAAAAGAACACTAAAATGCAAAGAAATTAACACTCTTGTGATAATGTGAATCTAGCCTACTTCAAAGACACCCTAACACTCTAATCTAACTAGAGATTAGAACACCAAAGTTAGGAATTTGAAGGCACCTAACTTAATCTTATCAAACAGACTAGGTAACTTAGTACATGAGAATAGAGATGAAATTGAGATTATCCCTTAAGATTTAGAGACAAGATCAAATGTGGGACTAATTCCTTTGATTTAGTATTGATGTTTAATGGACATCACCCAAGAAGATTACCCTCAAGAACTCTTCTTCTAGAGAGAAAATCTAAATTCTCCTTCCCAAAATTCAAAAGTTTTTTTTTTTTCCTTGAACTCTCACAATTTCATATGCCTCAAAAGGTTCTTAGTTTATAATATTATAATAGGGTATTTATAGTCCCCCAACATAACCTAATATAAAGCATTATAGAAGGATGTTCTGTTCCTGAACTAAACACTTTAAAATATTACAAAATGACCCCAAAAAAGCTGCAAAACGTCAGGGGTTCGGGTTCTAGAATAGAGCAGGCACTGGGTACATCTCCTGGGGGTGGCGCTAAGTCTAATCTGGAGGAACAGTTCTCGTGCATAAAAGTCGGAACAAAAAAAACGGGACTTAGCTAGCCCACAGCTGGCGTCAAGCCGGGGTGTTAGGGCCAGTGCCAAGTCCAATCTACTGGAATAGTGTGTATGCCAAAAAATTGAGGAATTTTACAGATCACAGCCAACGTCTTGTCGAGAGATTTGGGCCGGTGCTGGGTTAGCTCTGGGCACTCCAATTCTTGCTCATTTGACCTCCATTCATTCCATTCCTTTTTTATGCATTCCCTTGATCTTCCAAATAGTTTTGAAGCCAAGATTGTTTCCATTTGAAGCTCCCTTGGGTCGCATTCCTTCATTTGCCCGTTTGCCTTTTAATCATTGTTCATTTGTTTGCTTGACATTTCACAAGGATTGTTGCCTTCTTTGTACTCCTTTTGGCCTTTCTTTCTTTATCCACTCTTTCATCATTCTCTTGGCCTTTAGTTTGTTGGTTTGGTTGGCCTTAAATTCCCATTGAAACCTCTTGAAAATGGATCTCACCCAAGGTGTCATGAGATGTGGATTAGATTTCTCTTTATCTTATTTTGAGTGGCCTTCGTGCCTGGGGCGATTCCTATCAACGAGCCCCGACTTCCATGCAAACACTTGCTATTACTTTTCTTGTTTCCAATTTTGATTTCTGCTTTACTATCTTCCTTCTTTTTTTTCTGCTTCGTTTTGCTCTCTTCTCCAGACTTGGCCAAGTGCCAGGTTTGTCTTCTTGGCCTAGTGCCTGGTCTAAATTGGAAAATTATTCAATTAGCTCCAAATTCACAAATTTCTATATAAAATCACCAAAAAAAAAATATTTTTATAGGTGAAATATCAAATAGGAAGGAATATGGCTAGTTATTGTATCAAAAGTGTCACAAAATATACTCAAATAACTAGAAATATATATATAAATTTAGGCCATATAAATTCTCCCACACTTGAATCTTTGCTTGTCCCTAAGCAAAGTACAAAGCACAAAACACAAATTAGCTCTTCTCAGTTTCATCCACAACAAAGTCACAATTTCTTTTCCAATATTAGATAAAAATTTGTCATTCATTCAACCATTTAAAAATCTTTTTAAACTTATGCATTAAGTCAAATATTTCTAGACCCTTAAAATTAAGTTAAGCAAGTTTATACTTTAGTTTAAGAAATTTATTTTACCTTTCAAGCCAAGACATAGATAATACAAGTCAAGTTATTTAACTACTTCAAAACTCATAGAGTCAAATTTGCAAAACTCTAAGTAGCAAAATAAGGAGACGCTCATGTTTTTTTTTTTTTTCTGCAATCACTCTCGTTTTTATTTTTTTTTTCAAGCCACAAGTGCATGAACATTACCTTCATGCACTGTATTGGCCCCTAACATTTTTTTTCCCCTTTAACATTACCTTCATGCACCGTATTGGCCCCTAACATTTTTTGCTTTTCTTTTTAGGAACTAGCCTCAAGAAAGTGTGATGTTTCTTGTTTCTTTTCTTCCACTAACTGTATTGGCCCCTTAAGCAATTTCCTAATGAGATAAGCATTTTCTTTCCAATAAAATAAATATTTTTTCCATTCATTTTTTTCATTCTCACCAAAAGAAAAATGCACTCTTTTTTTTTTTTTTTTCAATTCTCAACATCCTTATTCACAACCCCAAGTTAAACAAATTTAGAAAACCATGAATTAAGAAGTAATCAACAACTCTTCTCATATTTCATCACATCCTCCATACCCAAACAAGAAAAGTAGAATAAAATTTAAATACTAAAGCATAACCAAGATTAACTTAAATTGTCAAGACTTAACATATTCAACTTAATACACAATTGTCCTCCATAAAATCCAACCAATTTAAATGACAAATTCATATATAAAGTGAAAGAGAAACTTACAACCTTATCATAGGCAAAAAAAATTTCATACAAATTTTCAAAAATTCAAAAATACCATTGAAAAAAAAAAAGATGCACTTGAGAAAAATATTAAATCTCTCCCCCCATTCTTAAATTGGACATTGTCCTCAATGGCCAAAAAAACATCACAAAAATACATAACCAAAGGACAAAAAATGTAAAGAGGGAAAAGAAAATAATAGTCCCCATGGCAAATTAGCTCTAAGTAAAGTGACTGTCAATCGTAAACAAGTTGGAAGAATTATTGCCAGTGAAAAAATAAACCTAAAAAAAGAAAGAAAAAACACACCAAGTAAAAACATAAAAAAAAAGGAAAGAAAACTAAATAAAAGAGCATAAAAAATCAAATCCTTTAGGTACCCCTTGAAGTAGAGCCTTCAGATGGGCCTCCAAATCGTCCACCAAAAGGAGCATCAAATAGACTATCATGACCTCCAAATGTATCATGAGGTCCTGTGATGCATAAATTTTAGGTGTATAAAAATCATCAAATTTAAATCTATCCCTTAGTCAAGTTTTAATTAAAACATTAATCCCAAAATATACATACAAGCAAGTATACTCAATGCAAGCATCGCATAGGGAATTAACGAGTATTGATCCTCAAAGGAACAAGTACACACTAGTCACTTTTCATTCATTGTTTAACCAACCTAATAAAATGATAAAATCATAAAAATAAAAATAAATACATATATACAACTTAAGGATGTAAGATATATGTAATTTAGGCAACTATCCTAGAAAACATGATAATGGATCATTTAGCAATTGTCTCAGTAATCATCATCTTGGCATCATAAAGGAATATAAAGTGAAGTTCAATCGTTTCCCAAGTCATGAATTTAATTATATAGACTCTACTTCTTTCTCAATCCATGAATCACTATCTCTTGATTAAATTAGTAAATTTCCAATCAAACTAACATAACCAAAAGATGCATTAAACTTAATTCCTAGTAATAAACATGAAATTAATCAACAATCCTATACTCTATGCGAAATTAACTAATATTTGATTACTTAGGTCCTTTAGCTTAACTTTGTTTTCCAAGTCCATTAAAAAATAACAAATATGTAATCAATAAAATTAAATCAACTCCTAACGTGGTTTTCCAAGTCAATTAGAAGCAAATCTAACTTAATCAATTCTTCTATGATCACAAGTAATCAAACACCAAGAATGATAGAAAATTCATCAAATAGCTAAATTAGTACAAAAATCATAAATTCCAAAATATTGTCAAATTACAATGAAAACATTAATTACATCATTATTCTAGAAAAAGAAAATAAAGGTAAAGGAAAGAACTCATAGACAAGCCTCGTTCTTCTCCCTTGAAGACTCTCTTGAACAATACTTCTTGATTTGATGAACTCTTCCTTTAATAAGTGATTTGCTTATTTGATCCTTGAATTCATGCTCTTGTCTTGTGTTTTTCCAGTTTAAATAGGCATCCAAGAGGCTAAAATTCATCTCCTAAGAGTTCTGGGCCGAGTAGAAATTGAAAAATACTAAAACTCTTGGAAATTACTAAATCTGCACCTAATTGGAAAAGTTCGCTGACTTTGGCAGAGTGGAGCTGGTATAGGCTCCGTGGGTCACAGCCAGCACCAGCCGTAATCTAGTCGGCCCGTTTGCTCTTTTTTTTTTTTTTCAAACAATGCCGTGATTGTGACGGTTTGATGTTTTTTTCGTCGTTTTCTACAATAAAAGTCCAAAACACCGGTCCAAGGGTAAAGTATCAAATATGAAGGAATTTGCTTAGTTATTACAACAAATGTATCACAAAACACTCTCAAATAACTAGAAAAATATAGATAAATTTTTCCCCCATCACATTCCCCCATACTTGAACCTTTGCTTGTCCTCAAGCAAAGCCCTTAAACAAAGAAAAACAAGACATCCTTTCAAAAAGTTTAGTTAGAGCAAAGTCACAATTACCTTTCAATCTTTAGATATGTTCTTGTTATTATTTCAACTATTTGAAATCATTCACAAAACACAGGACTAAATAAGACATATCAAGGTCCTTAAAGTCGAACTAAATAAGTTTATACACTTGTCTAAGAATATTATTTCACCCTTTAAGTAATAACATGGATAACATGAATCATACAAGTCAAGCTATCTAGCAACTGAAGCATTATAAGTCCAAAAATTGTATAACTTAAGTCATGTTTTGAGGAAAACACTTCAACTTTTTTCTCTCAAATTTTTTTTTTTCAATGATTTAGGGAATTGATAGCCTCAAGTACATGGATTTCTTTTCACACGTTGTATTGGCCCCCTTATAGTCATCACTCATCATTTTTTCAACAAACTTTATTTCTTTCTTTCTTTTGCTTTTGGGAATTAATAGTCTCAAGAAAGTAAATTTTTCTTCACTGTCCGTATTGGCCCCCATAATTTAACAAAAACATGTTTCTCAACAACAATAATCAAATCATTTTTTCTCAACTATCAACTCACAAAAATTTTCCACAATTTTTTTGCAATCTTTCCACTCAAAGATTTTATCTCCTCACATTCCTCTTCAGAACTCAAACTTAACCATAGTATAATCCCATAATACAAGAGTTAGCTAACAACCTTTCCCATATTTCTCACATTATCCATATTTAAACTAGATGAATCAAATAATACTCAAACATGAATGCATAAACAAGATTAATCCAAATTCTAAAGTCTTAACATATCCTATCCAATAAACCATTTTAGTGTCAATAAAAATCCACAAAATGAATAACATATCTCATATCAAAAGAAGAAAGATAATCACAAACTTGCTAAGGCCGTGAAATTTTGAAAATTGGAACATTTTTCAGAAAAATATATGGGAAATACTTTCAATACTAAACTCTCTCCCACCCTTAAATTGGACATTGCCCTCAATGACAAAAAATATGACAAAGAAAGTAATGCCAAGGGACCAAAATAATTAGAGAGGATGAATCAAGAACAAAAAATACTCCCATTGCGAATTAACACTAATATGTCTGAATTCATCACAAGAAAGCATAAGGGAAATGATACCTAAATAAAAACAAAAGAAACAAAAAAAATAAACATAAATCTAGAAAAAGAAAAATAAAAGAAAAATGGTACAAAGAAAATGAAAGAAAAAGGACCAAAAGAAAATCATGAATCATAGAGGGTGACATGGAGTTGCTCTAAAGTGCCAAGTGCTTCACCTAAATATGGTTTCACTCAACTTCCATTAACCTTAAATATCCCCTTAGTTGGAGACATTTAAGTACATTGATGGCATAGAGATATTTTTCATCAAAATAAAAATAAAAAAAGCATCTTTTTCAAGTAAAGAAGTAAGAGCATAAATTTAAATTAGCAGATTTCTTGATTATCTCCACTTATTTCTCAATCCATGAAATCACTATCTTTTGATTAAATTAGCTGATTTCACAATCAAACCAATATAACCAAAATATGCATTAAATTTAATTCCTCATAATAAACATGAAATTAGTCAACAACCCTATACTCTATACGAAATTAACGAATCTTTGATTACTTAGGTTTTTTGGCATAACTTCATTTTCCAAGTCCGTTAAGAAATAACAAATATGAAATCAATAAAATTAAATCAACCCCTAACGTGGTTTCCCAAGTCAATTAGAAGCAAATCTAACTTCATCAATTCTTCTATGATCACAAGTAATCAAACACCAAGAATGATAGAAAATTGATCAAATAGCTAAATTAATGAAAAAAAAACTATGAATACCAAAATATTATCAAATTACAATTAAAACAATAATTACATCATTATTCTAGAAAAAGAAAACAAAGTTAAAAGAAAGAACTCATAGACAAGCCTCCTTCTTTTCCCTTGAAGACTCTCTTGAACAATGCTTCTTGATTTGATGAATTCCTCCTTCAATGAGTGATTTGCTGATTTGATCCTTGATTCATACTTTTGTCTTGTGTTTTTCTTGTTTGAATAAGCTTCAAAGAGGCTAAAATTCATCCCCTAAGATTTCTTGGCCGAGTAGAGGTTGGAAAATAGCAAAACTCTTGGAAATTACCAAATCTGGCCATGATTGGAAAATTCCGCCGAATTTAGACAGAGTGGAGTTGGCGCTAGCACCATGGGTCATTGCCGACGCTAGTCGTGCTCTGGTCGGCCCGATCTGCTATGCTTTTTCAGCCAAAATTTTCCTTGCTTCCAGAATGGGGTCGAAGCTGGTTCCGTGGGCTACGGCCACTGCTGAACGTGCTCTAAAGGCTATGGTTTCATGTTTTTTCATTCTTTTCTGCAATAAAAGTCCAAAACACCTTTCTAAGGGTAAAATATCAAATATGAAAGAATACGACTAGTTATTACAACAAATGTATCACAAAACACCTTCAAATAACTAGAAAACTATAAATAAATTTTGCCCCTATCATCCTCCTTTTTTCTCCTAATATTGTCGCCAATAATCCCCTTGAATGTCTTAATTGAGACTTAGATTGCACAAAATATCTTCTTGACGTTGTTGAGTATGATCAATCCTATCAAACCTTTGATCATGCCGCACACTCATATCAACTATGTCTACCCTCAGTCCAGCCATTTCGCCCCTCAAATGCTCTAGAGATGTATGAATGTTGGCTGGAATGTTATCACTGACACTGGATGGTCGCAGAGAATACCTTTGTGTTTGGGAAGGTTTCTCCTCTTGCTCAAGCAGAAGATCAGGAATGCTAGGTTGGGGAACCTGGGAAGAGTAAGGAAAAAAATGAAAAACGAAAAGTAAAAGAATAGGAACAAAAAAAGAAAAGGTGAAGAAAAGTAAAGATGGGGTGGGGAAAGGCTCGGTTAATGCCGCACCCTCCCCCCCCTTTTCTTCATTAAAAACTATTTTGTGTTTTTTTTTTTTTTTTGCTTTCTTCTTTTTTTTTATAGAAATAAATAAAAATTATTCTAAATGAATGCATGAACACAATACATTAAATAAGAAGGCATAAATTACAAATTAGACTAAAATTCAAAATTAAAAATTAAACAAAATAAAAATAAAAATAAATTAGTTCGCCCAAAATATCATGTTACTGTGGTGTAACATAAGCGAAAGTCCAAACTGGAAAATAAAAAGAGTTGATATTAACTCAAAATTATTGACGTAGAAATTATCAAATAGTCGAATACAATTAATACACTTATTTCACATTAACATAGGGTTAGTAAAATTAAATAGCAACAAATAAATTATATACAAACATACAAAAATAAGTTAGTAATTATTAACCTACATCTACCTATTTACATATTTACATTACTAAATCAATTAAATCCAAGCTTTCATGATATTATTCCTCGGCAGTGACGCCAAAAACTTGATGCATAAATTTTGGATGTACAAAAATCATTAAGTTTAAAAACATCCCTTAGTCAAGTTTTAATTAAAGCATTAATCTCAAATTACACATGGGAGCAAGTATACTTATCACAAGCATTGTATAGAGAATTAACGAGTATCGTTTCTCAAAGGAACAAGTACGCAATAATCACTTTTCATTCATTATTTAACCGATACAATAAAGAGATAAAATCATAAAGAGAAAAATAAAGAAAAATATATACAACTCAAGAATGAAAGAATATGTAATTAGACAAATATGCTTGAAAATATGACCATGAACTACTTAGCAATTATCACCATCAATTATTATCTTGGTCTCATGAAGGATTAGATTAGAACCACTTCGTTTACAGTCTATGATCCTCTATCTTCTAAGTAACTTAATGGATATATTCTATCTCACCAGTCTAACTTAAATAATGCATTAAAATCAATCCTCATATAAACTCCTATATTCTTGGTGATTTAAAACATGAAATTAATCAATGAATCCATATTCTAGCAATCATCAATTAACCTTTGATTACCCAAATTCTTAACAATTAACCCCTTTTTCAAGCAAGTTAAGAGATAACAAACATGAAATTAATTAATTGAACTCATTATCAACCCTCTTTTCAAGCAAGCTAATAACAAGAATCAATTAATCAACTTCAAAATAAAAACAAGTAATCAAATACCAAAGAAAATAATTAATTAATCAAAGAACTAAATTAATTCAAAATCAGAAATCCTAGAATAATATCCAAATACAATTAAAGAATTAAACTCATCATTGTTCAAAAAAAGAAAACAAAGGAAAGAGATAAATACTTACACACAAGTCATTCAATTTCTAATGAAAACTTCTTCAAAACTAATATTCCTTGAATGACAAATTTCTCTAGAGAAAATAGTAATGGTGCACTCTAAAAAATTATGTCCAAGTCTCCATATTGAGCACACAACTTTTTGTTACGCAACTAGCCTTATTTATAGGCTTACAAGTTTCCTAAAAATTTGAAACAAAAAAGAAGTAATTTCCTAATAGAATTCCAAATAAAAATAAAGAATTACACCGATTGAAAGAACTAGCAACTCTGTTTTGTCGTCGTTTTGCACCGAAGAAACACTCATGCGGAAGCTAAATTGTTCTTTCTCAAAGCTGTTGAAAAATAAGCCGTTTTCTTTGCCTTTTCATTGAAGCCGACTAAAGCCACAACCTTTTCTTCTTCTTGCTGAAGTCACTACAATTTCCTATTAATTCAGCTCACCTAAGCCAAATTCTAATTTTGCTAAGCTAAGAGCTTTGTCCGAGTTGAGCTAATGAAGCCATCATTCTTTTATTGTCGACTTACCCGAGCTGACCTTGTGTTCTTAGCGAGCCGTGCAGCTGAGCCACCCGAGCTGTGCCTTCTTATGTTGCATCCTCCCTAAGATGCTACACATCCTCACCATGATGTTTGTTTTGTCCTTTTTTTTTTTTTTTGCTTGTTTTTTTGTTGTTCAATGTTCTAGTGGCCGATTTGTCTCTCTTTTTTCCATTTTGTCTTCTTTTGGAGCCACGAGCCGCGGCTTCCACGCAAACACTTGCTATTTCTTTTCTTGTTTCCAATTTTGATTTCCGCTTTGCAGTCTTTCTTCTTTTTTTCTACTTCGTTTTGCTTTCTTCTGTAGACTTGGCCCAGTGCTAGGTCTGTCTTCTTGGCCTAGTGTTAGGTCTGAACTGGAAAATTATTCAATTAACTCCAAATTCGCATATTTCTGTATAAAATCGTAGAAAAATATTTTTATAGGTGAAATATCAAATAGGACAGAATATGGCTAATTATTGTATCAAAAGTGTCACAAAATATACTCAAATAACTAGGAAAATATGTATAAATTTAGGCCCTCTACTACGATAAACTAATCTTTATTTATTTTAGTACTTTGATAAAGATTATTATCGCATGTTCCAGTTATTCATATTCCAAATACGCTTACACTATTGGTATGAGTGAACTACTCACTGGTTAAAAATAAACCATTCCCCATTTAGAAATCACAGTGTAATGATCTAAATCTTGATAAAGTTCCCAACTTCATCAATTGATCAAGAACAATTTTTTACTTATGTGTTAGTATTCCATAATGTACACCTTACTGTGAAAGCACGACCTAATCACATAGATTATTTACTAATACACGTAGACTTTTAATGTGCGAATATATGTAAATAAACAACCATTAATAAATGAAACCTTTATTAATGTCCAAAATATAGAAATACATAGTACATTTTGGCCATATAATTTCAACATTCACCTTCTATAGCATAAGCTTAATCCTATAATGCTTTTAACTATGCTAGATCCTTGATAGAAAATACCTATATTAAGGATGAAGTTCATACTTCACGTAGTCGCACATAATGGAAATAGATACATAGCGACCAAACATACACATATATAGCTAGAAAGTAATATTCATTTCTTTCTACAAAACTACATGCATTACTTGAGATAGTCCACATCCATTGACTTATTTATTTCTTCTTCTCCCAAGTAAGCACAAAACTCATATATATGTCCTCTTAATTCTCATTCAACCATTTAAATCAATGAAACAACATAAGGGCACATTATTAAAGCTGAAAATTTTGCATTTTCATCACTTGGCATGTTTTGGTATTTTCAAAATAACTTTTGATCCGTAAATACAATTAACCTCAAATTTGTGCCTAAATGCTCATACGATTATTAGCTACAAAACTATAAGGTCCAATCAGATTTTTCTGGACTTGGTTGCAAACTACTGGGATTGAAATCTCCCAACTTTACCAAACTGTCATGCTTTTTCTTACAAAACACATTAGCCATGCATTTTATCTTCACTATATATAAGCCATGATTCAATTCATATATAATTTTATCAACATGAAAACAGCCTGCTTTTAGTCATGGAGAAAGCTAAAAATCACGCAGTCATCACAACATAAACTGGCAGCCTTGATTAACATGTATTAAGCTTTAATTTCAACAACAAGAACAAGCTTTCACTTATTTTCTTTCTTCCATCTTTACTTCCAATTTTCAGCCATGAAAACTACACCATAAATCCACCAAATCTTCTCCAAAAAAAAAATAAAAATTGCACCAAAACACTGCCTTCTTGATCCGGTAGCCATAGTACAAATAAAAAGCATAGCTTAATCATAATGATTCATGAAACATCCACGGAAATGTTGCTATTTCCATAAAAATTGCTATCAACATGATCCTTAAAGCTTGTAGAACAACTTTAATTCATGAAGGTAAAGCTTTTACCTTCTCTTCGATGAGATTGTGCAAGAAAATGCACCAAACTTCTTGCAATTTTCTCATATTTCTCTCTCTAGCTTCCGAAATTCTCTTTCTCCTCTAGCACATGTTCTCTTGTTTTGTTACTGAAATTTAGTTGTCCAAACAGCCTTCCACTGCCACCAACTTCCTCTATTTATAGAAGATTTAGTTTTCTTGGTCAAAATGCATTAAATATCCTATATCTTGTGGAATTGTCTAAGTGGTCCAAGTAGTAACTTAGGTGGCATAATAGAAACTTGTAGAAATTGTGAGAGCTTTAATGAAATCCTTAAATCTTGCATGAACTTCTCATGCAACCAATCATATAGCAACACATTGGTTATCCCACCAATCAAAAAATGTCACCTATTCTTTTTTTTCAACAAATTCCTTTATTTTTTCAAGAATACACCATAATACTTGAAAATAATAATAGGTTAGGTTACAATTGATAGTAGTCGGGAAAAAATTTTATTCCACCAATGAAATGTACACTTTACACTGATCGTTATGGTGTCTCTCAAAATTTCCAAATTCTTGCCCATTTTTTCACAATTCGCAATCAAAAGTTTGAAAATATCCCTAGGAATTTTTATTGCGCCAAAACATTCATCTTATTAATCTGATCATTTCTTGTTCTGGCTTTACATACAAATTCTCACATGATAAAAAGAAGTCACACTTTAAAGTACAAAAATGTGGGATATCACATAAATTATGCAAGACCATTCATTAAAGGTCGAAGTAAATCATAGGACCTTTATCAAGAAAATAAGTCATAAGGGACAAAAATATTTTAATAAAGCAGATGTAGAAATAGTAAAACAAATAAAAGAAAAAGCAGAAAATTTAGTAGATTTAAAATTACCTTTAGACAGTGATTATTTATTCATAGAAATAGATGGATATGACAAGGGATAGGGAGCTATTTTGAAATCTAAACCTTATAAATACAGTAAAAAATTAGAAGAACAAATATGTAGATGTAGTAATGATAAATATAGAGCAAAATAAAATATCAGTAGTATTGATGCATAACTATTAGCAATTTGTTATGTCTTGGATAGTTTTATATTATTTATTCTAAATAAACAAGAATTACACTTAGAACTGATTGTGAAGCAATAGTAAAATTCATTAATAAGAAAAATGAAAAACAAAGTTCCTAAAGAAGATGGTGTAGGATTTCTATCATGTATAATCAGATTAAGCGCAGCGGAAAACAACAAGAAATCCAAGCCATGGATCACGGGTTTGCAATAGAAATGGAAAAAAGGAGAAGATTGCGTTTATTACCTCATGAAGCCGGAATTCAAAAATTTCAGAAACAAGAACGCATGCGCGATCCAGATTATCCAAAACCGTTCACTGCAGCTCAACTGAAGTCCAAGAAAGAACTCCCTCTAATGATAATCCACACAAGGTTGAATGCTCACAATCTCACAATTCTATGCTAGTAGAATTCGGGAGGCTAAGGTTTTGATCAAGAGAGAGGCAGAGAAACGGTTTCTCTGTTATTGCATGAATAATCTGTCTCTTACCCTAAGGAAATCGTTTCCTTATATTTATAGATTTATAATTACCATAAATTGCAACTTAGTCCTTCAATGTCCAATTGTCAACAAATTGGTCCTTGAAGTTTACTTAATTACAATTAGGTCCCATGAATTATAACAAACTTATAACTCACCTATAAATATATTCCCTTCTTGTAATTAACCCCACAATATCATCAAATAATATATTTGAGCATTCAAACCTTTATTGTGTGTGACCCATTAGGTTTCCTGGTCTTATTGGTAGCATAATATGAATTAATTCTAACAATATTAGAATTAATAATCCTTAATAAAATAAAGGATTAAATTTATTAATTCTCTAATTAATAAATTCATATTTAGTATATCAAGAGCGACATCTAGCAATGACTCTTGACCACCCAAAAGTTCAGAAAATCAAGTGGCTTGACATGAACCTTTCAATAGCAAATTATCAGTGCAATAAACTCCTTTCAACATACAATATCTCATTCGGTCTAGAGCATGGAATTAGTGCCAACTCCCTCCAGAATATTATTAATTCTGGCCCGAATTTTTTAGTACTTGTTCAAGAAATCCATTACTCGATATGTGTATCAATTGGAACCATTTCTATCACATAGTCTCCTTGGCCAAGGACTTCATGAGTAATGATTTCTACAAGTGGCCTTGAGATATACTCTCCTACTATTAGGAGTGGTTAATCCTTTATTGGCCCTCTCAACTACTTTCGTTTACTTTACGTTGTACCTAATATCCATCCCATAGGCGGTCCTAGATAAGACTCCAAAGATTAGAATCAAAGTACAACGCTCGATAAACAAAGTACCTTAGAGATCTCAAGTCTAAGAATACTTGCACACTTCCTATAATGAGATTCTATCACTGGCACTAAATAGTTATCCAAGTGATTATCTCGTAGCTAGGTCATCCAATGAACTTGTTTCAAAACAAGTATCCACACGTTAGTCCTCAGTATCCCAATACCCACGGATATGAGAACCACCGCTTGACCCAATCAAGAGATATAACATGTGCCAGTCTTGGCGTATTAATAATGTCCCATCTTATTAATACTATAACTGGGGATTATTTAAGTACAAACACTGCATAGTGTAGTAGGAATCTCACATCATGATCTCTATCATGATTTTCTTAACACTGTGTTGTACTAGGGACTTTATCTAACGGTTTGTACACATATTTAGATATAACAATCAAACTGAAAGATAAAGAATGCCTCTTATTAATTTAATATGCAATATACATGGTACAAGTGATTGCCTCTAGGGCACAACACTAACAGATGGTTGAATTTCTTAGATACAATTACCAACGATGGATATAAAAATAATTTTGAACATATTAAAGGACATGGTAATAAAATTGTAGATTATTTGTTATGATTACTAACACATCTAGTGTGACTTCATAGATGGATTTCAACATAAACACTGTAAAGATTGGCCAATGGACGTTCACCAAGTATCCCAAAAGAACAAATCTCTATTTTAAAATTTTAGTAGAATGTAACTTAGAAGATATCCACGAAACATTTTTAGACAATCTTTGGAATGCACAAAATGCAAGCCAAAAGATAAAATGTCTACATGCCTTATCATTTTACCTTAGCAATTTACCAAAACAGAGTTATTTTTATTACATAGTAACATAGGGTCACCAACCATTTGTTTACTTGAAATGGACCTCTGTAATAGAATGTGTTGAGAATTTTAAAAATCCATTGTATAAAGGTTTTAAAAATATTTATGAATTATTAAAATTTGCTAGAAATAGAATTTGTATCATTTTTTTTTATTGATCTAGATTGTAGAAATGATTTGAGTAAACCCTTCCACAAATTACAGACATACTTAGCACTAGTGTTCTTCAATAGAATTGTCTACACAAAAATTAGAATTCTATAAACACTGTGATGCTTCGGGTATAAATTTTAAATTGTTAAATGACAAGTGCAGGTTATACAACAAGGATATTAATTCTCAAAAAGAATTAATTCACTATAACGATAACAACATAAGTTGTACACCAGCATAATTTCTTCTCAAAATGAAAATATTATGCGACTGACAGCTCATCTAGAGGATTTTCAAAAAACAGAGCTAGAAATTGTTTTTATTCCAAAAAAACCTGAAAACTTTGGACTTTTAAATTTACTGAATTCTCGAATGTTTTTCCATGCTAAACATTTTTTAGCAAGATTTCTAATTATGTTATAGAAATAATTTCTGAAAAAGTCCAAGAAAACTTTTAGAAAAATTTACCTTTTTGCAAGAATGGCTTAGGACCGTCTCAGGACAATATATAACCCTTCATACTATATATTGTAAACATCCTACAAAAGAATGTAAGCAAAATTGTACAATTTGTGAACCTGATTGTGTAGCATATACTTTGGATTTTATCACTTGTGGCTGCTGTTGGGGATATGCCCTAGAGTCAATTTGTACTTATACTATTGTCATTATATTTTATATAATAATATGAGGCTTTCCTTTCCATGAATAGTGAATTTTGTTTTGTGGTCATCAAGTACGTGACTGGATAGTAAAACCCTACAATGAATACAATGACTATTCTAAAACTGTCCCTAATTAATTGTTATTATTGGAATAATAATAAATTAAGATTAGTATGTTTGTGACTTGACGGCTATGTTTTACTGGCCATGGATATTTGTGATATCGAGTCAAGACATAAATAAATGTTAGAGAACATTGTATTGGACATGACCCACTGTGAGAGTACTTCATGGAATATGTCATAAGTACTTTCTAGCCATAATAATATTGAAAGTCCTTCGACCTAAATTCATCATAGTTTCCTACTTGATAAATTCTATATTTTGATATTATCTAAAGTTGTCTTTAACCAGATAATAAATTAGACTACTGTTGGATATAGAATAAATCAAGAAGAGGAATATGATTGATTGTGAAGGAATTTGTCCCTCTCAATTATGGGAGAGATATCCATGAGCCCTTTGATAAGTTAGACTGTTAAAAATGCATGGCCGTGCTCAAATTTATCAATCTAAGATATTGATATCATTTGTTTGAACAGTCTACTATGAAATCAAGAAATAATTGATTAAGCTTAATAAGGATGACATGCTCCGTGCCTTATGCTTAATCTAGATATCGTGTGACAAAATGACTAAATATAAAATTATGGTTTGGTTCAAAGAGATCACCGATCTTCATTTAACCTGGATAGTTATAATGTTTTGCTAGAAACCGCTTATAACTTGTGGGCCATTTAAATATGATTTAGGCACACTGCCAGTGTTAAATGAACCTATAGGGTCACACAATAAGCGAACTTGTTAGGTTATTTTTTCGGTGACCAGATTCGATGAATACGGAAATATGTCTAAGTTAATCGTATTTAGAAAATTTACCGAGATACAATGAATCCGGAAATATGTCCACATTCGATGTATCTGGATGATGTCCAGATTATAAGAATCTGACTCAGTAAATTAATTAGTTAAATTACCGAGATAATGGCAGAATCTTATTATGTTAGTTTTAATTTAATTTGAATTTAAATTAGAATATGATAAGATATTATTAGGGTTGGACTCTAAGAGGTTCGGGGGTTTTTAAGAAAACCCTAACCGTCTTTTCAATAGTCCAATTTTTCGGTTGAGAACATTCGTGCCATTCTCTACCAGAAGAGAAAACAAAACCTCTCAAACCCTAGGTGCTAGCACTCCCCGGGTATGAGTGAGTTCGCGGTGTGTATCCGATAGAGGACGTTCGCATACTGCAGCGTCTGGTGATTGTTCGGGTTGAACGTACAATAGCGCAATCAGAATCGAAGGATTTCGATTACACCAACCAGAGGTAATTCTTAAACCTTACATCTTCTTAATCGTTTACTTGGGTCCTCGGGAGGGATTCGTGGATGTTTTCCGCGTTTAGGAGTCCACGAATCCTAACAGCTGCCAATTATAATATTTAATATTAACAGCTAATATCAATTTAGCATATTTTAGAAATTTTGACTTAACACTCCAAAATGGAGAAGTGTTTCTGATTACACTACAAACTCTTTTAGACTATGGTTTTCTGAACTAAGTCATCTTGACCGCTCTAGAACAAACAAATATTATTGGAAGACAGTTAGCTCTTGTAATTCTGAAAGAATTTGAAGTAGCAAGACCACTTGTAAAGGTAGAAATTTGCCCAGGCCCACTATAGTAGAATGACTGAGAAATTATTCCTACAATCCATCGTATCTAGATCACTTCAACAAGAGATTTGCCAATCAATGTGGAATACAGATTTATAAAAAATAAGATTTGCTCAAAAGGCATTTCATGATAGCTCAGACATTAGAGACTGAAAACTTTAGCCTTCAAACATGACAAAATCATGAAAATAGGGCAAAGATTTCATTTGTTTGCTAAAAATCAAACCCAAAAAATTTATGTTCAGTATTAATATTTTTTGCCTGAAGTTGAGTTTGAAACCAAGACAAAATTTCTAGATATTTGGTAATATTATCTTTATCTTTATGAAAAGAAGCTATAAGTAGAAGGATTTGGAATTGAAGTGCGTGGAAGTGCAACTGATGAAGATATGATGGAAAACTGAACACTGGCCAAAATAATTCTCTTCAAGGACTTCAGCCACCAACTCAAGGACACCATTTATCTCTCTACTACTGTATTTCATCATGAAAACATAGTCAGGTACCAAGACTTTTAAAAATGAAAAGTGAGTCATCAAAAGAAGTACACCAAGAAGGACACCAAAAGGAATAACTTTTTCATAACAAACAAATGAGATATATGACTGACCTTGGTTCTTTGTACCTAAGATGATGAGTCACTTAGCATTTTGTATAAGTTCATACTAGCTTTAATGAAACAACATATCACTTTTATATAGAACAAGCTTTTTCTACTAGTATATATCTCGTGAGTCTCAGACTTGTTGAGAACCATGAACCAAGCCCACGAACCAAGCCTGCATATAGCGACCACAAGCCCCTCAAACCATAGAAAAGTAGTAGTTAACACTTCTGTGAAATCTTTTAGTGAGCACTCCTAACTCTTGTGAATACAAATACTCTTTGCAAAATATCTTATCAATAGTAATGTTTACTTTCTTTATCTAAGTAAAATAAGGGAAAAAGAAATGAAAAAAGAGTGAAGTGACCTCCATAACCATTCAACATATGTCCTTAGTAGCTACAGGCAAAAGAGCCGAAGTACCTATTTAGCCATTGAGCCAATAGAGGGACGTTAAAGGCATTCCACAGGGAGAGGCATGAGCCTTCTTGGTGAATGAAAGGATAGTTGTATAACCCTAACCAGTTGTACTCTAACACTTTTACAAATCTTGTGTACATGATATCCTATATGATTTCTGACTCTATGCATTATTATTACACTTTATGTCGGCACTTACCATTACTTTAAGGGAACTATAGACTCTTTAGAAACCATAGACCAGTGTGAGGCATATCTTGATATCATAGAACACAAGATCTACCAAATCTCACTTTACAAATCTTTGTTCTATCTGTTACATATTAATCAAGTTAAAAGAGATTTAATCTGGCAATGCGTATTTGAATTAAGAACATAAGCATTCTTTTGAATACCCGAATAGAATATTTTTGGACATCATATCAAATAAGTAAAAAAAAAAAATAAAAGGAAAGAAAAAAAAGGGGGTTCATAGGGGATTTATCAAAAATAGATGTAATTAGAAAAAGTACTAGTCGTCATACAAGTACTGCTTTTATTGTTAGAAAACATAGTGAAATTGTTAGGGGAAAAAGTAGAATGGTAAAAAATTATGGTTAAATGATAATACAATAAAAGATAGTTATAATATTCCTGACAAAGATCAATTAATAAATAGAATTCAAGGATGTTACATCTTTAGTAAATTTGACTGTAAATCAGGATTTTGGCAAATTAGAATACATCCAGATAGTATCACATGGACTGCTTTTACTTGCCTTTTAGGACATTTTGAATGGTTAGTTATACCTTTTGGATTAAAAAATACACCAAAAGCATTTCAGAGAAAAATGCTTACAATTTTTAGCAAATAGAATCATTTTATATTAGTATATATAGATTATATTTTGATTTTTTCTAAAATAAAAATGAACATATTAGTCATCTTAAAATTGTTTTGTCTAAATTCTTAAAGCAAAGCATTGTAATTAGTAGTAAAAAGGTTCACTTATTTAAGAAAAATATAGAATTTTAAGGAACAGAAATTGGTCAAGGTAAAATAAAGTTACAATCTCATATTAGTAAAAAAGTATTAGAATTTCCTAATAAAATAGAAGATACAACATAATTACAACAGTTTTTAGGAGTACTAAGTTATGCAGGACCATTTGTTAAGGATTTGAGTAAAATAATAGGAACTATATATATTAAAACTAGTCATAAAAGAAACAAATATTTTAATAAAGAATATATAGAATTAGTAAGACAAATAAAAGAGAAAGTTAAAATTTTACCAAATTTAAGATTACATTTAGATAGTAATTATTTAATTATATAAATAGATTGATGTGACAAAGGATGGGGAGTTTTTTCAAAATCTAAACCTCATAAATACAACAATAAATTGGAATAACAAATTTATAGATATAGTAGTGGTAAATATAGAGAAAAATAAAATATTAGTAGTATTGATGTGGAATTGTTAGCAATTCGTTATGCCCAAGATAGTTTTAGATTATTCATCTTAAATAAACAAGAATTTGCACTTAGAACTGTACAGAACCTCATTTAACCCTTCACCCTGTATACTTTAAAAATCCTATAAAAGAGTATAAGCCTAACGCCTATAAAATTTGTCAACCAGATTGTGCAGCATACACTTTTGATTTTATCACATGTTGTTGTCAATTAGAATATTTAATATCAACAGCTATTATTAACTTAGAATATTTTAGAAACTTTGAGTTATCACTCCAAAATGGATAAGCATTTCCCGTCATACTATAGACTCTTCTGGACTATGGATGCCTCAAGTGGGTTATCTTTATAGCTCTAGAACAAACATATATTGTTGGAAAACACTTGGCCGTTGCAATTATGAAAGAATTTGAAATAGTAGGCCCAATTGTACAAGTAAAAATCAGCTCAGCTCCACTAAAATGGGATGGCCTTGAAAACATTCGTATAATCCACCTTATCTAGATACTTCAACAAGAGATTTATCAATTAATGTAGATCAGGAATAAGGTTTGCTTCAAAAGTATTGCAAGACATTTGAGACATTGGAGACTGAAAACTCTTGCCTTTAAGCAGGACAAAATCATGAAGAGATGATAGAGATTTCATCTATTTGCAGAAAATAAAATTCAGAAAATATTTATGCAACATCAATATTTTTTGGCTGGGGTAGAATTTGAAACCAAGAAAAAATTTCCAGATAGTTGGCAGTATTATCTATATCTTTATGAAAAGAAGCTATAGGAAGAATAAGAAGAAGGATCTGGAACTAAAATATGTGAAAGTGAATATGATAAAGATATGTTAGAAGACTAAAGATTCAAAAAGCAGCTACTGGCAAACCATCCTGCAAAAAATTATGCATAAAATACAAGACTAAGGGATTCCTATGATAAAAGTTTACAAGACTAATGCAATCCTCCAAATAACTCAGCAACACGAACAATTGCAAGGACATAAAATTAAAAAAGTAGGTTTTTTTAGGCTTTTGAACTATTAAGTCTAAAGAAGGTCCATTGTATATCTATGCTCAAATAATAGCCTAGGATTATTTCAGTATATAAGCATGAGTCTCAAGAATTTTGAGAACCACGCGAAAATAAGAAAGCAGATACAAAAACTCTTGTGACAGATAGTAGGAACCATAAAAAGCAATATGAAAGAAACTGTAAGTCTTTTAGTGAGCAATACCTTTACAACTGTGAATAAATTTCCTCTTGGCAAATACTTGTTTCAGTTGCAATGCTTAGTTTCTAAATTTTCAGCAACTAAAGGTAAGAAAAATAGTAGAGAGAACCACCCAGAGTTATTCACTACACGTCCTTAGTAGCCATAGGTAAAAGAGCCAAAGTACCCATTCAGCTGTAAAGCCATCGGAGAGGCGTGAAAAGCATATCAAAGAAAGAGGCACGAGCTATCCCGGTAAATGAAAGGATAAGTGAATAAATATTAGGTAGGTCTCCAAACCCGTTTTTTATTCCTTAGTAATCCTATATGGTCTCTGAATCAACTCGTTATTATTATGCTTACAAGAATCAATCACCCCTAGAACCTATCATTATTTTAAAAGAACTATAGACTCCCTAGAAACTATTAAAAAGTGTTACGCTTCTATTGATATTATAGTCTTTGAACTTCGTAAAATCGCACGATCCCGTCCATGGTCTTCTTTACTGTATATCAACCAAGCCAAAAAAAACTTAATCTAGCAAAGATATTTTGAAATAAAAGCCAATATTTAACTTAAAACCGTTTTGGACAAAAAAGAGGGGCTTGTGTGACCCTATGTTAAGTTGTTTTCTTCAAGAGTTTCTACTTTTCTGTCCTTTTGTTTGTTTCTTACTCCCTTGTTTTTCGTAACCTTCCTTTACATATACATATACATATAACTATATTTTCTTTAGTTGTTTCTTTTTACTTTTGTCTTCTATTTTCCATATATCTATTGCATCTATATATTATTTGTTTACTTTTGCAGTCTTTTGACATCGTATTTTCTTTCCCGTAGCCTTTTTCTTTGTGCTATTGTTATTACTTTAGACTTTTGTTTCTTACTGGCTTCAAGTACATCTAAATATAAGAAATATGTAAATTACATATATATATATATATATATATATATTATACTTGTGCTAAAAAAAAGCACCCCTAGAGGGGGTGCCCTTTTGGAGCATAAGTCTAATATATATATTTATGTACTTTAAGACATATGTGTGTGTGTGTGTGTGTGTGTGTGTGTGTGTACTTTTTATATTTCTTATATTCAGATGCACTTGAAGCCAATAAGAAATAAAAGTCAAAAGTAATAACAATAGCACAAAGAAAAAGGCTACGAGAAAGGTAATAAGATGTCAAAAGACGACAAAAGTAAACAACTAATATATAGATAGAATAGATATATGGAAAGTAGAAGACAAAAGTAAAAGAGAAACAACTAAAGAAAATATAGTTATATGTATATGTATATGTATATGTATATGTAAAGAAAGGATGTGGGAAACAAAGGAGTAAGAAACAAACAAAAAGATCAAAATAACTATACATTTCTCCTACTATATGATCAAAATTTTGTTGAATATAATGTTGTACTACTAAATATTTCCAAGTGTCTATTACTCCATCCCACACTTGTGGGTAATGAGCTGCTAAATTTAGCATTCAACCATTATATATTAATTTCTTATTATCTATTGTTTCTAGGGGTTGTGTTTTTCCTTTGGGTGTTGTTTCTGACTACATTTCTCTATAATCACTATATGTCATTTTAGGTAAATTTCCTGGACCATAATATCTAACAACTTGTTGTGGTGCTACTGGCTGTGGAGGAAGATAAAGATTACTAGATGCAGTAGAGGGAGAAGCAACATTCATATATTCTACATATTTATTATTTTCTTCTTCTATATTTTCAATATATTGTTGTGTTTTTACTCTAACATTTCTATCAATATCATAATACAAATACTATGTACCATTTATTTGTCCATTTCATTCTAATTCTGTTTCTAATCTCATTAAATCTTCTTCTGACAATTCTAAGCCTAATTTTTTAGGATACATTATTCTATTTCCTATTTCCATAATTTTAATACAGACATTTTCTATTCCCTGTCTTGGAGATTCTATACCTTCATCTTCTTTTGTTCTTACATTTGTATTGGAATAATTTAAAAATCTAACACTAGTTTCTCTTTTATTATTTTGATATATTACACTATCTTTTGGTACTAAATGAGTATCTGATTCTAAAAATTTGCTAAGGTTCCATTCTTGTCCTGCTAAAATTTATGGATTAACTTTTACTGGCTTTATTAATTGAATTCCTTTACTAGCCATAACTTCTATAATAGGTTTTATTTCTATTTTATATTTAGTTCTAGATCCATTGGTTATTCTTTCTATAAATCCTAGGCTTATTATTAAATTTTCTCCACTAAAGTCCTCATAACCTTTAGTTTGAATTCCTATTTCTATATTTTTAGCTAAATCCTCTAAGGTTATTAAAAATTGGGGCTACAATAAAAGATTCCCCTATTTTCATTTATGTCTACTTCTACAGTTGCTATGAATTCTTTTAACATCTTTCCATCATTTATCTAATATTGTTAATAAAACTTTAGTTCCTAATCCAGATATTGCTAAACTTTTAATTCATATTACTATTAATCTTAAATACATATAAGTACATATATTTTTAAAATTTTTAAGACTTTCATTAGTGACTAATTTTAGTGTTCTAGGTTCTGTAGTTATGGACAAAGGTTCTTCTGTACTAGATCTAGATAAACCTGTATGAGATTGTAACTTACCTACTTGATATAATCTTCAAGGATTTAATAAATCTACAGTACTATGATTTCTATTTTTTTTTTTCTTTCTATCTAAAATTTCTATAGTAGGATTATAAGGCTCTTGAATTATTTGGACTTGTTTAATATTTTGCTTTTAAATATATATTCAAATATACATTCATATATCATATTCATATATATATATATATATATATATATTCAAACATATACATTTATATATTCATATTATATATATATATATATTCAAACATATACATTTATATATTCATATTATATATATATATATATACATTTATACTAATTCTTATATATACACTATATATGTATATTTGCACACATATTCAAATATATACATATTCATATATACATATATATGCATGTTCATATATCATATTCATACATATATATATATATATATATATATAATTAATTTATTTATACACAAGCATATTCATATATTCATATACATACATATATATATATATATACATATATTCATATTCAATTGCTTATATGTACATACACACACACCCACACCCACACACACACACACACACACGCATATTATGAACTAATTTAAAAAAGTTTTGGGGACATATTATAAATATTTCAAATTTTGGGATCAACTTATAAATTTTTTTGAGGTTATATTATAAATAATCAAAAAACTAAGGACTAATTAGAAAATTTTTCGATTGTATTATAAATGTTTAAAAATTTAGTGACAGATCCAAAATTTTTTGGGGTCATATTGTACACATACGTATACACATATATGTGTATACATACACACGCACACACACATAAAATATATATATATATATATATATATATATATATATATATATATAGAGAGAGAGAGAGACATACACACACATACACATACACACACACATTTATGTATACGTAAATATAGATATAAGTGTGTGTAAATGCACATACAAGTGTATGCAAATGTGTATGTATGTATGTATGTATGTATGTATGTATGTATGTATGTATGTATGTATGTATGTATGTATGTATGTATGTATGTATGTATGTATGTATGTATGTATGTATGTATGTATGTATGTATAAACATATGTAGATATGTTTTGCCCCATAATCTAGTATAATCTCTATATAAAAGCTAAAAGCCTAACACATTTAGAAATATAAGTATATCAAATTAACTATCCAACTCTTAGATCTATTAAAATTTCTAAGAAAAAATTATCATGATCAAATTTGAATGTAATCGAATATGTTTTTCTACATAATCTGGCATAATCAAGCAAAAGTCTAAAACCTAACGCACTTAGAAACCGAAGCATAACAAATTAATAATCCATCCATTAATTTTGTTAAAATCACTAAAAATACATAATGATCAAATTTGAAAGTATTCGAAGACAATTTGAATTATTATTAAGGATTTTGTTGTTTTTGTCTACAACACACACATATTCGTATATATACACTACATACATACATCCATACACATATTCACACACACATATATATATATATATATATATATATATACAGACTAATTTATAAAATATCTAGGGTCATATTATAAATATTTAAAATTTAGGGGTCAACTTATAAAATTTTTGAGGTTATATAATAAATATTAAAAAAACTAAGGACTAATTTGAAAATTTATTGGGGTCATATTATGAATATTTAAAAATTCAGTGTCAGATACAAAATTTTTTTGGAGTTATATTGTACACATACGTATACATATATATGTGTATACATACACACACACACATACTTATTTATGTATACGTATATATATATATATATATATATATATATATAAGTGTATGCAAATGCATATGCATATATATATATATATATATATACATTGTATATACACAACATACGTATGTATATATTGTAACACCTCTATCAAAAATAACAATAGCAACCTACCAAAAATGGGTGTCTCTTCGTCTTTTTACCCAAACAAGAGGTCTTTATAATGGATAAAGCAGATAAGTAAATAAACCCCAGACTGATATAACAAAACCATGCACATATAATGTAATATACAAAAGTGAGATCCCATACATCAAGCTATCAACACTACATCAGTAATATAATATACTTATACTAATGTTTTACTTGCTAACGTAAGCATAGGGGTCCCAATCCTGATGGCAATCACTATAAAGGTAGCACGGGATGAACAACGCCATGTGTCCTGCCTAGTAAATGAACAACCCCAAATCAAAATGTGCACAAGGTGCGGCAATTTCCAGGCACTAAATGGCTAGCCAGGATGACTAATCTTAATGTCCTGTCATCTTGTTTAGAGTAAGACAATCCCCAAAACTAGCTAGGTTACTTAGGGTCGTCTATCTCTAACATGAGCTAAGGCAAATATCAAAGTTCTTGCTGAGTACTCAACATTTCCACTAGTTCATATGACCAGTACCAGTTCCATATTCCCAAAATAATTCTAAATAGAACATTTTGCGGGGTCAAAATATCATTTTTCAAAAGTTGATCTCATACCGAGAGATCGTTTCCAAAATCTAAAGTGAAAAAGGATAAAAAGTCCTTTTCGCATCATAAAATGTTCTAAAAAGGATATCTGGGTCATTTTACCCATAACCAATTCCAAAAGGAAATTTGTTCAAGAATTCCAGAATTCTAACCCTAGAAAAGGATTAGATTCAAAGTTTCCAATTATGCTAATAAAGGCAATCCGGTCGTTTCTCAAATACCCGATTCTAAAAATTATCATTTTTTGAAAATCCCAATTATTTAATTGTAAAAGGAATAAATTTACAAAACACATGATTTTGTCATCCTTTAAGGTTTCTAAGCCAATTATGATATTCATGCCAACTCAATAGGGCAAAACACTATTTTCTTGCTCAGAAAAACCTTAAATCTAATCAGGGATTTCAAATATAGTACCTAATGTGTTATTTCATGAAAAGTAAAGCATACTAGCATTTAAAAGTTTAGAAATCTAGTGGGACTCACCTAGTGTCCTAGATGGCTTATATCATTCGAATATCGTATCTAATCCATCACCGACCGTTTAATGCGAATAATCTACATTAAACATCGTTTGATGTTTAATTCGGTTTGCTTAACCACACAAATATAAGGAAATCATTCGTTTCCTTCTCCTTCATTTCATTTTTTGTTTCCCTCCTTATGTTTCTCATCATTTTCATTCACAAAATCATGCAAATAACTCCTTAGGGTTCACTTGTATCAAAACTAAAAGTTTGCAATTTTTACCAATCAATGTGTTATATTGCTCAGTGCATAATTTTTTATCAACAATTCTGTTTGGGCTCTATTATATACCAAAATGCTTGTTAGAATCTTAACTACATTTCTATGAAGTCCTTTTTTCCCAATACTGATTTCATCCAGGAATTACTGAGGCAAAAATCTCTCAGATTTTTGCCCTAATTCATGCCATTTTCACAAATTAATGTTCTTCTCTTGTTCTTCTTGATTCGTAACACCTTTAGGGCACTTAATCCACTAAATTCCCCTTCAAAATACTTTTAAATCTTCATGTTTTCAGATCCAACAAGATACCACATTCATGCTTTGAACATTATATAGTCATCAACATGAATTAAAATAGCTATAGTTTATTTCCGTTAAAGCTTCCTTTTCTTCCAATTTCACCACATTTCTCATCAACCATGAATAACCCCTTAAATCTTCCAATTTCACCTTTATTTACCACATAAAACATAGCATATAAAGCCTTCATCCAATCGACACACACACATACTTGCACACACAAAAGTTCACAGAGTACACATTTAATCCAAATTATAACTACAAAACTCATGTTTTCATGTTAAAACTCATACCAAAATAATTATTGTAATGAAATCTATAACTTTAATTCTTGAAGTATAGGCTTTTACCTTGTATGTGGGATGTTTTAGTTTGATTTTGCTCCAAGAGCACTAAGAACACGCACACTTCTTTCTTTCTCTCTCCTTTTCCTAATTTTCCTTGATTTTCTCTCTTTTCTTCCCTTTTCTCCTCTTTTCTTCTTCTTTTATGGCTTCCAGATTTCAGCCCTTATCCACCACCTCAACATGGTCAAAATGAAGACCAATGAGATTTTATTTCATTAAATTCATGGTGGCCCACTTTATACTTGTCGCATTCTTATTTTTTCCACATATTTCCTTAATTGTTTTATAAAACTTATCTAGGAAGTTCTGCATGCATGAATATTTCATGTATCCTCTCATGGTTTGACATATGTCCTTGGACACCAATCACACGAAGCCACATGTCCAAATTTTTTACGGCATTTTCAAATTTTCTCAGAAATGACCAAAATTCGAGTTTGTATTGGAAAAATATTTTATTTCACCAATAAATTCTATAAATTCCACTGAATTCAATGGTGACTTTCAAAATCATCAATTCTTTCTAAATCCTATAAAATTTACGGTCAAAATCCCTATTGCGATCAAAATTACGAAAATGTCCCTGGAACCCTGAATAGCCTAATTCATACCGAAAAGCTCATCTTATCGCACTGATCAATAAGTGTACCCCCAACCTCTTCTTTATTAAAAGTAGTAGCCTTCTAAAAATTTAGGGTATGGGTAGAACAAATTCAAGATTACATCTAGGTCCCTACATATATTTTTTATTGCACCATAATATTCTTCTTATTAAAATGATCATCTTTTGTTTTGGCCACTGATATAAATGCTCATTCTATCAATGGTATTAGCCAGTTAAAGATTAAAAATACAGGGTATTATCTTCAAAAAATTTCAGCGCCGAAATTAGCTTATCCTTGAAATAACTTCGGATACTTCTCTCACATCTTTGCCTCTGTCTCCCTAGGTGTGTCTTGTACAAGGTGATGATTCCATAACACCTTTACAAGTGGAATCTTTTTATTCTGTCGCTCCTTTTCAGCAAACTCCAAGATCTTAATAGGCTTTTCTTCATATTTTACGCTTGTCGTCATCTTAATGGGTTCTACATTCAAAACATGTGCAAAATCCACCACATATTTCCAAAGTTGAGAGATATGAAATACATCGTTAATACCTTAAAGCTCTACTAGTAATTCCAAACGATAAACCACATTCCCAATTCGTTCGACAATAGGAAATGGTCCAATATACCTAGGTGCCATCTTTATCCCTTGTCTTCTATTTCCTAATTGTCGTTGTGGAGTTAACTTAAAGAATACCTGATCTTCTTCTACAAACTCCAAATCTCACCTGTGTCAATCAGCGTAACTTTTTTACCCACTCTGAGCTATTTCTAGCCTAGTTTTGATAAACTTCACAGTCTATCGTATTTCATCAATGTCAAAAACATCTTGTTCATTCGATCTTCATCCTAGGCTTTCCCAATAAAAAGGGACTGATATTTTCTTCAATATAAAGCTTCAAATGGGGCTATTCCAATTGTTGATTGATAACTATTGTTGTAATACCCACATTTTACCTTTGATTATCTACTACTTGTAATAGGATGAGAATTTGTATCAATAGCTAGAGCAAAAGTTGATCAGTGTGATAAGACGAATATTTTGATATGATAATATTTGGTTAGACCTGGATGTAATTATTGAATTTGTTCTACCCGTGCCCTAAATCTTCAGAAGGCTACTATTATTAATAAAATAAGAATTTGAGGGTATGCTGATAAGAAAAATTGATCAGTGCGATGAAACGCACGTTTTGGTATGAATTATGCTATTTGGGTCACCGAGGGCATTTTTGTCATTTTGACTGCAAATTTAACCAAATAGAGAAGGTATTGAAGAATTTAAGAATTACCAAAGGATTCAGTGGAATTTTCGGAGCTGAATAATGAAATAAAATATTTTTTCGTTTCGGACCCGAATTTTGGTTATTTCTGAGAAAAATTCTAAAGTGCAGTTGAAATTGAAAGAAGCAGCATAATATGATTGGTGGGTGAAAATAAGTAACATTTAGTGATTGGTTAATGAGGCCAAGTGTTTCTATTTGATTGGTTGAGATAAAAGTTGATAAGTATTTTTCTAAGCTTATTTAGCAAGATTTTCATAAGCTTCCTTAATAAGATTTTGACCTCACTAATTCCAATTGACCATGTGATATATTTTCCATAAGAATAGAGGTGGAGAGGCTGAAATATAGCCTAAATTTCGTCCATAAAGAATGGAGAAAGAAAAGGAAGAGAAAAAGAGAGGAAAAGGAAAGAAAAGCAAGAGAAAATTGAGAGAAAAAGAAAAAGGAGAGAGAAAGAAATAAGTATGTGTGTTCTTGGAGCAAAATCACTTCAAATAGCCTCAAACATAAGGTAAAACTCTACCTTGCTTGAATTAAAGTTGTTGTTGGGTGAATGGTGATTATGTTGATATGAATTTTAGCATGAAAACATGATTTTTCATATCTTGATTTTGGATCAAAGCTAGGGTTTGTGAACTTTTGTGTATGAACCTTATATATGCTTGTATAAGTACCAGCTGCCTAAGGGCCTTTGAATGATGTTTTGTGTGAGGAGGAAATGAATATTTATGGTAGTTTGAAGGATTCCTTTTGGTTGATGAGATGATGACCAAAGTAGAATAAAAATAGAAGTTACTTAGTTGGAACAATGAATTATACTAGCTTTTGTTTTGAAGAAGTGAATTTATGCTGAATAAGTGTAACTATTGTGAGCTATTGGAATCTGGAAATCACAGAATTAAAGGTGATTTGAAGGAAAATTGAGTGAATTAATGGTTCCAAGGGGTTAAAGGCTAAAGGAAAACAAAGGAAAGCCTGAATAGTAGGATTGAGGCAAAACTACTGGGGCTGTTTTTGCCCAGTAGCATGTTATAGGAATCAGAATTCTGAAGAAGGCTTACATATAATTAAAGTTAAGAGTCGTATGGTCAATTTGGTATATCATGGAGCCAAATCAGAGTTGTGGATCAAAAGTTATATGCAAAACAAAATGATGTGGCAAACTAGTGAAATTTCAGAAAAGTAGTCCGAAAATGAATGAATTTAAGGATGATTAATTGTGTAATTTTGGGTGAAATTAAGGGGAAATATGAAGTGACTCCCTTGTATATGAAGGGAGAAAGGATGTAGAAAAAGAAAAACAAAAGAAACGGACAAATGACGTGAACGAAAGTTGAACGTTTTCCTTAACCGTCGGCCCCGACGGCTAAACATCGGTTGGACATCGGGCACGTCGGCTAGACGTTAGCTAATCATTGGCTATTTTTCTGCTAAACACGAATTGACTGAAAACGATGTGTGGTGTAGGTTTATCAGTAAACGGCCATCGATTTGTTGAAAATAGTAGAAATGGTGGTCGAACGGCTGTGAACGGAAATGTTTAGTCAGAACACGAGGTGAGTTCCTCTAATTTCTAAATCCTTTTGAAAGCTAGTGCTTTACTTTTCCATGAAATGCTACATTTTATACCGTTTTGGAAATCCCTGAATATATTTAAGGTTTTTCTGAGTAATAATTATTCTTATGCCACTTTGGACTCGAATGAACTTCATATTTGGCTTGCAAACCTTAATGGATTATTGACTCATGAATTTGTGAATTTGATCCTTTTTGGATTAAAAACTTGAAAATTTCGGGAAATGGTAAAATTTTAGAATCGGGTATTCATAAATTGGTTAAAATGCCCTTATTGGAACATTTTATGGAAATATATTTGGAAACTGTGAATTTAATCCTCTATCAAGATTAGAATTCTGGATTGTTGGAAAAAGTTCCTTTTGGAATCGAGTATTTAGAAAATGATCAAAATGTCCTTATTGGAATGTTTTATGAAAACATTTGGAATCGGGTATTTGGCAAATGATCGAAATATCCTTATTGAAACTTTTGTGAATACTTTTTAAATTGGGTAAGGGTAAAATGACTCGAATAGCTATAGAAATGACTTTTGTGATCGAGTAAGGGGAAAATGACCTAAATACTCTTGGAAACTTGTTTTGATGTGAGAAAAGAACTCTTTACCCTGTTTTGCAACGATTTTGGAAAATGATCTCTTGATATGAGATTAACTTTGGAAAATGACATTTTGATCCCAAAAATTATTTTATTGGCCATGTGTGCTTATGGAATGAATTGATTGGCTCTACAGAGCCATGAAAATTATTAACTGACTTACGAGTTAGTGGGATCAAATTCTAGAAAATAATATTTTGCCCCAACAATGTGTTTCTTGATATGGAAAATGGTTTCCTGATGTGCTCAAGTACGAGCCCTTTTTGGATTTAGAAACATGGTGAACAATATAAATCTTGAATTCTTGATTTCTTGAACTTGACAATCCTTGAATACTTGGCGTAAGTACTAACTTACTTGGCATATGCACTAACTTCAATACTTCGCATAAGCACTAACTTACTTGGCATAAACACTAACTTGAATACTTGGCATATGCACTAACTTGAATACTTAGCGTATGCACTAACTTGAATACTTGGCATAAGAAAAAACTTACTTGGCGTTCTTGAATACTTGGTATAAGTACTAACTTTAATACTTGGCGTAAGCACTAACTTACTTGGCATAAGCACTAACTTGAATACTTGGTGTATGCACTAACTTGAATACTTAGCATAAGCACTAACTTACTTGGTGTATACACTAACTTGAATACTTTGTGTAAGCACTAACTTACTTGGCGTAAGCCCTGACTTAAATACTTAGCGTGTGCATTAACTTGAATACTTGGCGTAAGCACTAACTTGATTCTTGGTAGTACGCTACATTGTACTTACCTTCCTGGCGACGCACGGTTGAGTGTTGTAGACTGTGGTCTAAGCACAACGATATGTGGCACTAAGGCAAAGCCTTGTGAGCTTTGCATACAAGCCGACCCTCTGTTGGAGGAATGTCTGTGATATGGAAATCAGGACAATAATTTGAAATTGAAACACAGTTTTCCAAAATTATTGAGTTCTGAATAAAATCTTCTTTAGAGAGTCTTAGAGTTATCTCTAGTGAACAAATGGAATGTTTTCCCCATAAGAGTTTTATGTGTTCTATCTTTTTACTAAAGCACTAGCACATACGGGACTCATTGAGTGATTTTCACTCACATGCGTGTTATTTCTTTTGAAAAATTCAGGATCAGAGGCACAGCAGAAGTGCGGTGGACTTCTAAAGGCTTATGCTACATCTTGGACCTATTGTACTCGTGTGTGCATGTATCGGAAGCTAAATTCTTATACTTATCTATGTTGAAAAAAAAAATTTCGCTGCCTATTGAATGAAGTTTGATATAAAGACCCTTTGTCTGAGTAATTAGATGGGGTAACATCCCCAAAGTTATAGCTCACTACGTTATGGAAATATGGGGTGTTACTATTATTGTATGCAAACTATTCATATGCCAATTTATCAATCTATTTAGTTCTGAAATCTAAAGCACAGGCCGGTAATAAGTCTTCCATAACTCGATTCACTTGTCCGGTCTGTCCATCTATTTGTGGGTGTGCTGCAGTACTAAATTTCAACATTGTTCCATATAGATTTTACTTAATTTCTCTAAAGAATCCCATTAGTTAATAGGAATGAAATTAGCAGACTTAGTTAGTTGGTCCACCACCACCTACATAATATCCTGTTGTCCTATCGCCATGGGTAATCTTGTTATAAAATCACTGGTGATCTTATCCCAATTCCATGATGGGATAGGTAGTGGCTATAATAAGCCTTTAGGTCGTTGTTGATCAACATTCACTTGTTGGAAAATTAAACATCGAGCCACAAACTCTGAGATATCTTTCTTTATTCCAATCCACCAATAGCATTTTTTTTAAGTCTTGATACATCTTTACTGCTCTTGGGTGGATGGTATACTTACTACAATATGCTTCAATCAAGATATCCTGTTTCACTACAGCTTGTCTCAGAAAACAATACCGGTCTCCCTGACAAAAACACAGACCTATCTTCGGCTGACTCTCCTAGTCACCGAAAGACAGACGAGGGTTTCTCTATGAAATCTTATTGGAACTGTCCATATCCGGTTCAAAACTAATGAATACAGAAATCGCTTACCTTATTGCGCCATAAAGACTAGAAGAGGAAATCCTTACTCTGCTAGGATGGACTCCTAGTTTGTCATACCCTACTTAGGACCTGATCAAAGGGCAGTAATGGAATGCCAGTATATTTACACTAGTAGTGTTTCCAACAAAAGGGTTTTTCTTTAAAAAAAAAAAAAAAGGCCACTACTTGACTGGACTGGAGTGACCAAAGTGCATTATAAAGTAGCACAAATTCTGGCAAGAACCAAAGTCCTAAAGTCAAGATAGGATGACTTAATTACCACTGCACTAACAACATAAGAGCCATAAGAAGTTCCATTAGCATCTGTGTAATATTTTCTTGAACATTTGTACACCAGTTAGGGAATGGCCTTGCTCCTTTGTTTGAATCATTCAATTTCTGTTATTAGTTAATAGAAGTCTATGGAAATAGCACTTCAAATTGTTCCCAAATTATGAAATTACCATATCATCACAAATTTGACTTTGTTGGTGAAAACAGACTCGTAGTTAGAAAGAAGATGCTTCCTCAACTTGTAATGAAAAATGGTTCACCTTAAGGAGCCACAGAATGGTAAGATAAGGAGCTAAGTGACGTGCCAGCCCTACTAATTAATGTTAAGGGAGGAGTTCATTTATCCTTTCACAAGGGGATTCGCTAAGCAGAAGTCATTAACCCGAAGAGTGAAGTTGATAACATCTACAACCAATTTTTAAAAAGAACAAGCGCTTGCCTTTCTTCGAGCAACACCCTCTTCCTTGAATCAAGCTCACAAATGCAGTCCTGGATATCTTGCATTCTTTTTGCTAGTTCTTCAGGATAAATGGGAGGCATGCAATCCCAGAACAGACCTAGAAGTTGCTCTTGTCGGAGATTTATGTTTTCCATGCATTGAATTGCTTGATCGATTTGATAAAGTCTTTCTATGGTAGCTGTTGGGTATCTCTCGCATATCATATATGGCGCAGCGGAAAAATAAGTACGAGATACCAACTTAAGATCCGCATATGAGTGAAAATAGGACATAAAGAGATCAAAGGTAATAGCTTTTTACCATTCTTTGATCGTCTGAAGAATAAAAATTTTCTTCCTCAAGTAGAGGCGCGATCCAGCAATCCTCTTGATCAAACACCACGAGAGTTGAATGTCCAACCACTATAATTATAGTGTGTGATTATCTCTAACAAAATCCACACGGAGGAACACTCAAGCACCAAGATTTATGTGCTAGCAGAAATAACAATGGCTGCTAGGGTTATGATTAATATCAACGAGAGAGAGAAGAAAGAATGCTGTGAGTTGCCCTAGAGTTTGGAGTTGTTTTTCGTGTCTTACACTCCTTAGAAATTTCATGCATATATCCTCTATATATTACACAAAATCTACTACAAAAATACTCCAACTGAGAATTCTAAAATAGTTAGAATTCCTTAATTGTAATTGAAAACATCAAGTTCTCACAATTACAAATTGGTCCATAAATTATAACTACTTATAATTTGGCCAAAACAACTTTTCTTTCTCAGAATTAACCCCACTATGTTATCAAATAACATCTTGAGTATATAATCCTCTATTGTGCGTGACCTATTAGGTTTGCCAGTCAATTGGTAGCAAACATGAATTAATCCAAACATCGTTGAGATTAATAATCTATAATTAATTAGAATTAATCATGTTATTTTAATCAATATTGGTTTATTAATTCATCAATTAATAAACCCATATTGTCAGATCATGCGCGGTATCTAGCAACACATCATGACCACCCAAGAGTCCAAGAAGTCAAATGGCTTGATATGAATCCTTCAATAACAAACTACAATGCAATTAACTCATTTTACCATACAATATCTCATTTGGTTTGAAGTACAGAATTAGTGCCAACTCCCTCCAGAATTAATTTTGGCCTGAATACAATAGTACTTGTACCAGAAACTCACTACTCTAGATGTGTATCAATTGGAACTGTTTTCAATACACAGTCACCTTAGCCAAGGACTTCTCGAGGAGTAATTCCTACAAGTGGCCGTGAGATATTCGCCCCTACTATTAGGAGTGGTGAATCCTTTATTGACCCTCTCAACTACTTTCATTTTACCGCAGAATGTACCAAATATCCATCCCATAGGTGGCCATCAATCTGACTCCAGAGATTGGAATTAAAGCACAAAGCTCAGCAAACAAAGTGCCATGGAGATCTGAAGTCTAAGGATACTTGCACGTTTGCTATATTGAGATTATATCACTGGTACTAAATAGTTATCCATGTGATTATCTCATAGCTAGGTCATCCAATGAACTTGTTCTATTAACAAGCATCCACGTGTTAAATTTGAGTATCTTAATACTCACAGATATGAGAACCACTACCTGATCAAATCAGGAAGTCTAACATATGCTAGTCTTAACGCATTAATGATGTCTAGTCTCATTAATACTACGACTACGGACTATTTAAGTACTAACACTATACAGTGTAGTAGGAGTCTCATATCATGATCTCCTTAACACAGTGTTGTACTAGGGACTTTATCTAACATTTATATTACATAAAAGTAAACAAAAGAAACTGTAAGATAAATAATGCCTTTTATTAAAATAAAATATATCATATACAACGTACAAGTGATTGCCTCTAGGGCATAACACTAACAGAAGCTGGATCCATCTCCCTTTGCTTTGTCAAATAGAGATGGAAAGAAGCTTCTATAATAATAGGAGAGTTAAAATGTAGCTAAGTAAATGTTTTAATATCTACATAATATGTAAAATTTCAACTTGTGTTATAAAATGAATAGGTAGGTGATGCAATGTACGGAATCTTCTACATAGGAAATTATGCAATGCAAAATGCTAATTATTATCGAGACAAGCATTCGGAATAATTTAAACATTTGTTCATGCACAATAGTTGTCACCAGTAAATCAAGTAGTCTGAACCATCCACTATTTGAGCCATCTAGATGACTCTATACTTTTGATCTGATACCGCTAATTCCTCAGCAAAATCCTGATCAAGAAATACTAATTGTTCGAATAGGCAATAAATGTGCACGTAGACTATAGCTGATATTCCTCAATAGCACATGGATCACAACTTAGCAATACACAGAGTAGAAATGATTATAAAGTTGGTAATCTTGTAGAAGATACTGATAGGCATACTAATATTGTTATTCCCCAATACTTACTGTTCAATAGCATATGTTCATCTTGAATTAATACACATAATGAGTTTTCTTTTTGTATATCTATCGAACAATTTTAGGACAACAAGGGCAGTCCTAAGAACAAACAGGTCTATCACATATTACATAGATAGAATATAACAGACAAGTGCTAAGACGAGTCCAATCTCCATAAAGTTACAAGTTATCTTGTAGACAATGATATAAAGTGAAAATAATAGGTTCTATGTTTGGCAAAATTATTATCTTAATTGAGCATACCTTATGAAAAATTATTAGTCACCATAATAATTATTATTCCTCATTAAATGAAAACTTAATTATTAGTTGTTCGTAATAATTGTTAATTATTATTGAAAATAATTTCAAATAAAGTTTTAATTTCTTAATTATTAGTTTTTATAATAATGATTAGTTGCCAAATAAAGTTTTAATTACTATTTGCCATAATAATAATTTTTATCTTTTAAAATAATTTCAATTGGATTTTTAACCTTTTAATTATTAAATCATCATAACACTATATACATTATACAACACCTATTCAAATTTCATTTTGTTTACTCAAGTTAAAAGTTAAGAAGGATAATAAATATGAAAAATAAAGTCATTTTTTCTAGTAAGCTCAGTAAAATAATGAACTATATATATATATATATATATATATATATATATATATATATTTGCATTTGATCTCTGATGTTAAACAGAAGACGACAGAATATACTATGTTTGAACATAGAAGTATTGAAATTTGTAAATAAATTAATTAATTAAAATAAATATATTTGGCATTATTGAGTCCTAGATTTACTATTAATATCGATTATTACAATATATTTTTTAGAAATCAAATGAAATAGATTGAAATAATATAAAAATAGAATTAAAGCTCAAATATATATTCTTTATTAAAATTAAATTAAAATTATAAATTATTTATATTGTAATATATTATTATATATTTTTTAAATAAAATAAAATAAATTGAAATGAATATAAATAAATGCCTTGCAAACAACAAAAGCAAAACAAAAGGTTTTAGTGTGGAACTGCCTCGCAATTGCCAAATGCGAGTAACTTATGGACCTCACAAATGAATAATCATGAGAAACTCATTTCTATACAACCACCCAAATGAATCCATGTTTCATTTTGGCTAAGTAAGATTATATTAATAGAAAAGAACCAAATTACACAAATGGAGATATAGCTCCATGGATATTACACTCCAAATCTAAGGCGGGTATAGTACAACAAAATAAAGAAGGAAAGATAAACCTATAATTCCTTACCACAAGCAGTCCTACCACCAACCCCAATCCGTGAGCAACAGTAAGGAAGACCATAGGCATATTAACAATCTAGAAAATAGCCTAAGAGGAAGAAGGGACCTAGAAAGGTGCCCAAACATGAGTTGGGTAAATGCTAAATAGCAGGACTGATGCTAGAAGACGTAGATCTGAAAAGCAAGCAAGCCACCTGGTTGAAGAAGGCGATAAAGTAGACTAGCGAAGAAGAGGATCATGATTTGTAGAACAAAGGGAATGGTGTGACCGTGGAACCACAAAAAGGCTAAGTTTTTTGTCAGGAATTGTAACACCCCACTATCTAGGCTCAACAGGGCCGGGGATGTCGCCCCGTCTAATGGACAAGGGGTCTTTATAACTAGGTCACATATAATAAAATATAATAAATACTTTAAAATTAAACTTATTACAACCCAAAAGATAAATACAGGAACAAATCCAAAATAAAGTATTTGGTACACTCTCCCAAAACATCCATAAAGAAAACAACATAAAGTCTTCAAAACATAGGCAACAAGTCTAGATATTAACCTCCATAGCCAGATCAACCTGAAAACATGGTATAAAAGGTGATGAGATAAAAATCTCAGTAAGCCCGTGTGTGCTTTGAGTGTTTCAGGTAAAATAATTCATGTATGCAAGTTGTAAAAGTTTCATAAGAGAAAGTGCTGGCAAGCATTAAATAAGTGTTGAAAATAAAGAGTGGTGTTTTGCTTTTCAAGTCATACAGGTGCAAAATAAATACAACCACTCAAATGGGCAGCCATGGGTTACCACACGTTGGGCCCCATGACTAAATTGACGGTCAGAATGCCACACGTTGTGCAAGCTGACAAAAGGTAGGTGTACGGCCCACCGGGTGAGATACTCCTCCATCTCTACACCCAAACTTATCGGTAGTCCACTCCGGAAACACACGGTCCACATGACTGAAACTTGCTAGCTCGGACCAGCATGACCTACCGGACTGGCATCCTATCCAGGAAGGACTCACCCCTCAGAGGTGGCCACCTACTGAGAGACTTACCCTAACCCTTCAAAGACTAGTCCTGGTAGTCTACCCTTATTGAGTACTCAACGTTGATTGTCCCACTTGGGAGAAAATTGATCACACATTGTTTTATTTGGAAATAGCAATTAAGGGTTTTTAAAATTCTTGTCAAAGTTGGGTTTTAGAAACAATTTAGCATTTTGTGTAAAACTGCTTGTTTGATTTTCAAATTATTTGGTTGACTGGAATAAAAAGGGAAAACAGTCCTTAATTGCCTTTACATATGGAATGTCCATACATATCACATTTGGCTTGCCACAGTAAGTTTTGGTCTTCAAATAATTCCATGCAGGAACTTACCAGACTCTTTGCTTGCTCAAATTCAAAAGTCTTCCAAGGCTGACCTAACCCCGCCTGGGGTAAACACAAGACATAAGGTTATACTCAAGCAATATTCACTTACACAAATATTCCTAGTTCAACTTATTACAATCATGCCCCTAATTTCCTAAGCTTTAAGGCTAGATGATAAAGGATTTTATAAAATAAGTCTAGCTTGATAAGATAAAATAACTAGGGGTTGTAAAAATAATTGCTGATAAGTTATAGGCTCAAATAATAAATCCTGAGTGTTATTATTAATAAATAAACTAAGGTATGAATTTTGAATAATATTAATAAATGGTAATTTAAAAAATAATGTTACTTAAGTAAATAATAAATTTACAATTAATTTTTAATTAATAAATTTTTAATAGGTAATAAATAATTAGTAATAAATAAAATTATTAATAACTATATTATATTAAATTTTGTTTAATAAATAACAAACAAATTTAAATATGAATAATATTTATGACTATAGGCCTACAAGGTCATTAATATTTTATTTATTAATAGCATTTATATAAAAAGATCTTATTTAATTTTATACATATGCATATATTATTTTTAATGAAAAATATTATTTATTTGACTAGTAAAATATCAATATTTCATTTAATACCCCATTTCCAAAGCTTCCTAGAAATTTTCGAAATCTTAGAGGAAAAATATAGTAATAATGCTAATTATGCTACTCCAATTTGCTAATTAAAATAACCTAGGATCAACAAGGTCATGATCATAATTTTCCTACTGCTAACAAGAATCATGAACATATTCTCTAACATCAAACAACAAACTAATCCATTCATGAACATAGGCTTAAATCTACACATGCTTTCACATGGCAAATCTCTACTAAGCATAGTCATAACCGTGGCTTCAATGAAGATAAGAACATGAAAATTCTATTCACCGAAGGTGTCATTTCATCTAACATGCTTTAACCATCCATAATTTTCTTAAGACATAATGATCATATATTGATTGACAAGAAAATCCATATAGCTTAAACATGATCAATCACTCTCATGTCCTACTCTCAACCCCTTCAAACATATGCTTATACTCAATCCCCCATTCATATACTATTCTCCCTATCAACATCTAAGATACATGAATTCAGAATTAAAAAGAAAGGTTAAGGAGAAATACTTGGTTGATGATTATTTCGATGAAGATTTAAGAAGGTCCACGCGAGTGAGGGTCTTGAATTGTCCAAGAGTAAGAAAACAGCCATGGTTGTTGATCAACCATTTCGGCTGAGAGAGAGAGAGAGAGAGAGAGAGAGAGAGAGAGCATTAGAAAGGTATATCGAGAATTGAATGGAAGAGGATGAACAAGAAGGTTGTTCTTGATTTACCTTGTTGATGTTCTTGAGACCTTCAAGAAAAAGCTGATTTTGATCCGATTGAAAATTCTTGTTTGCGTGTTTTTGTGTTATAAATATCAGAAATGATGTCTAGGGATTAAGTAGAAGTGATCTGGAGTATTTGAGTGTGATTGGAGGTGTTTAGAGTAGATTTAGGCTTGAGGAAAAGTAGTGTGTATTCTTGGTGTTCTTGGTGTTTTGAAGAGAATTGAGAGAAAAGGCTTCACGAAATCTGGAATGATGTTGGCCGAATGGTCTAGGATAGATGGGAGTTTCGGTCTTAGCTAGAAAGAGAGGGAATGATCAGATTTTGTTTGAATTTCAAATGGAGAAAATTGTGGAGTTGTTTAAGGTAGGAGATTAGCTAATGGTGTTTGATTAAGGGAGGTTTCTTTGTTCTTCAATGGTGCCGGCTGGACTAGCTAACTTTGCTGAAATGAATAAAGCTTGTTCAGGTTATAAGGCTAGCCGAAATACAGTCTTTAATGGCAGAGAAAATTTTTGTTTATTAGCTTGATACAGGAGTGGTTTAATGGAGTAAAATTCTGTAATTATTTTGAAGTTCAAAAAGAGTTTTGGATAGAGTAATCTTAGGAGGGTTTTGAGTTGTGGTTATGGAGTCCATGTACTCAAGGTAAGTGTGGAGGTCAATGGTGTTCAATCCATGGCTGAACAAGGTTCAATTTCTAGAGATTTGAAGGGTGTTCTTCGGCCTTGGCATTGAGAGACAAAGCTGGAAAATTTTCTGGTTTCAACATGTTCAGAGTTTCGAAGGTTGGTGGCTTTTGGTGCAGAATTTTCTGCATTTCTTCAGCCCGATTTGCAGCTGGTTTTTTGAGGGGATTTGAAGGTCCTTCAAAGGTGATTTTCCAGCCTTCCTTTCTGGAAAACACAGAGGGTGTCTCTGCTGGATTGATGACAAAAAGACAGCTTCAATTTCCAGCTTAGAGTGCAGCGAATTGTGCAGGAAATTTTTCTGGTTTTGTACAGTTTGTGCAGTTCGAATTTTGCACAAAATTTTCAGTCTTCAAGCCGCATAAAATGACCATTTTGCTGGCAGCAAATGGTTAGGATTACTGGCTGAATTTTTTGAAAGCTGGATTGACAAGAATGCTGGAATTTTTTCCAGATTTTCCTTCATTAAAACCATGATCAACATGAAGGTAGGATTGAAGGTTCTACCTTGGTGATTTATTTCTCTTGGGAACCCATCCAAAGTTCTCTCCTATTTTCAGCCAATCTTCTATCCTTCAAGACTGATTTTCGAAATTCAAGGCTGCAGAATTATCACAGAATTTTTGGAATTAAAAGAAGAGATTTAATGGATTTTGGTTCATTTAAATTATGAAGATGTTAGGACAAAGCTAGAGGTAATAGAAAGGACAAGAATTCCTCTAAAATTCTTTTTAAGACATGATGATAAGAATAGGACATTCTCTTCATGTCTCCCCTAAGATAACATTCCTATTTTTATGGAATGCAAGAAAACAAAAATTCAAACTTAATTAAGATAATCATGATAAAAACTTAGATAATGGGATTTGAACTCATGACCTTAGAGATTAATTCCAAAGCTCTAACCACTAAACCACAACAACTCTTGTTCTTATTTTCTCACCCACATATTCCTCTTATTTAATCCCCAAGCTATCTTCCTATTTTGACCTCAAGAAAAATTACCATTTTACCCTTCCTACTCAATAAGCATAACTAAGCCTTTTAACCCATAAACTACAATTCTAAAGCACATAAAATCATTCAAATATATATATATATATATATATATATATATTCATGCAAAATAATATGATATGCATCCCGACCCCCTTACTCTAAGGTTAGCTTTAAGTGGGGTTTCACATCCTCCCCTCCTTAGGAGAATTTCGTCCCGAAATTCAGGCGTACCTCTATCTCAGATTGGGATACTTCCGCTTTACCCACTCTTCTGTTTCCCATGTGGCATCTCGCGTGCCATGATGCTCCCACTGCACCTTTACCATCGGAATCTGCTTGTTCCGGAGAGTCTTGATACTTCGATCCAATGTATTTACGGGTTTCTCCACATAGCTCAGGTCGGGTTGCAATACTAACGGTTCATCATTCAAAACATGTCCGGGATCGGCATTGTACTTCTTCAGCTGGGATACATGAAATACGTCGTGAATTCCCGTCAACCCATTTGGCAGATCCAATCGAAAAGCTACCGATCCAATCCTCTCTTTTTTTGGAAACGGTCCCAAATACCTTGGATTCAACTTCTCCCCTTTCGGATGCTTCAGAATTCCCCTATTTGGTGTCAATTTTAGGAACACACCGTCTCCCACCTGAAATTCTAACTTTCTCCGCCTATTGTCTGCATAACTCTTTTGTCGGCTCTGGGCTACTTTCAACCTTTCCCTAATTAACTTGACATTGTCCAACGTTTCTTGAACACAGACTTCTCCCGATTTGCTTATGTGATCGTCCTTCGACCAACTCCAGTATAGCGATACCGGACACTTACGTCCATATAGTGCTTCATATGGAGCCATTCCAATCGAGGTTTGATAACTGTTATTGTATGACAACTCTGCATACGGCACACATTCGATCCACTTATCCCCGAAATCCAATACACAGGCTCTCAGCATATCCTCTAATATTTGAATAACCCTTTCTGACTGTCCATCGGTCTGTGGATGCGCCGTCGTACTAAACTTCAGACTATAACCCATTGATTCTTGAAACTTGCCCCAAAATCGGGATGTAAATCTCGGATCACGGTCGGACACAACACTTGAAGGCACTCCATGCAGTCTGACTATTTCCTGCACATAGGTCTGAGCCAACTTTTCCATTGAATCCCTTATATTCACGGGTATGAAATGTGCCGACTTGGTCAATCGATCCACCACTACCCATATGGCGTCCTTCTGGGTCCTTGCCATAGCAAGTCCAGTAACGAAGTCCATGGTCACCTCTTTCCATTTCCATTCCGGTACTGGCAATGGTTGTAATAGTCCTGCCACCTTTTTGTACTCCGTTTTGACTTTCTGACAGGTTAGACACGTGGAGATATACTTAACCACGTTTCACTTTATCTCGGGCCACCAATAAGTCCTTTTTAGATCTTGATACATCTTGACCTCTCCTGGATGAATGGCGTACTTGCTCTTATGCGCTTCTTCTAAAACTCTGTCCTTCAACTGGTGCTCCTCAGGTACACACAAACGATCTCGAAAGTACAAAACTCCCGCTTTGTCCTATCGAAATTCACTGTCTTGCCGTTTAAGCTCCTTGACCTTGAAAAGCTGAAATTCCGCATTACTCTACTGGGCTTCAACAATTTCCCGCCTTAGATCTGGCATCAACTTCAGGTTGCTAATAATAATTCTCTCTTCTTGCACTTTTGCTCTTCTATCTAACATATCCTGAACCACTTGAACCTCTTGTACTCTTAGTCTGGCCATTATGACTTTCCGGCTCAGGGCATCAGCAACGACGTTGGCTTTCCTGGGGTGGTAGTCGATAGGACAACGATACTCCTCCAAAAATTCCATCCATCTTCGTTGCCTCAAATTCAAGTCTTTCTGGGTGAAGATGTACTTCAAGCTCTTGTGATAAGTGAACACTTCATATTCTGCTCCATACAAGTAGTGCCGCTATTTCTTTAAAGCTAACACAATGGCAGCCAGCTCCAGATTGTGGGTGGGATAATTGACTTCATGCGGCTTCAATTTCCGAGAAGCATAGGTGATCACCTTCCTATCTTACATCAAAACTACTCCCACGCCTTCCTTCGAAGCATCCGTATATAGTGCGTAAGGCTTATCTGCCTTTGGCAGACTCAACATAGGCGTTGTTATTAACCTCTGCTTCAACTCTTGAAAACTCTTTTCACATTTTTCATTCCAAACAAAGGGTATGTCCTTTCTCAGCAGCCGGGTCATAGGAGATGCTAGCGTTGAAAACCCCTTAATAAACCTCCAGTAGTAGCCAGCCAATCCCAAGAAGCTTCAAATCTCTGTGATGTTCTCTGGTTGCTTCCAGTCCGAAACTGCTTCAACCTTCGCTGGATCCACCTTGATCCCATCATTGGTCACCATGTGACCAAGAAATGCCACACTATTCAGCCAAAACTCGCACTTGCTAAACTTGGCGTAAAGCTTGTGCTCCTTAGCTTTTCCAGTACCAACTTCAAATGTTCTGCACGGTCCTCCGGCCTCCTTGAGTATATGAGTATGTCATTGATGAAGACCACCACAAACTTGTCCAAGTAGGGTTGGAACACTCGATGCATCAAATCCATAAATATCGCGGGTGCATTAGTTACCCCGAAAGGCATCACCACAAACTCATAGTGACCATATCTTGTATTGAAGGCCGTCTTAGGAATATCTTCCTCCTTTATCCTCACTTGATAGTAGCCTTGCCTCAAATCCAGTTTGGAGTAACAACTGGATCCTTGCAACTGGTCGAATAACTCGTCAATTAATGGTAGGGGATATTTTTTCTTGATGGTCAGGTTGTTCAAGCCCCGGTAGTCAATACAAAACCTTAGAGTCCCGTCATTTTTCTTCACAAATAGCACAGGTGCTCCCCAGGGTGACGTGCTAGGTCTGAAATCGCCTTGTCTCACCAACTCTTCTAGCTACTCCATTAATTTTTTCAGCTCCACCGATGCCATCCGATACGGAGTTCGGGACACCGGTTCCGTTCCTGGGACTAGATCAATGGTGAACTTAACTTCTCGATTGTGAGGTAGAGACGAGAGTTCCGCAGGGAACACGTCGGGAAAATCCTTTACCACCTTAGTATCCTCTAGAGTGCACTGGTCCTTCAGCTTGTTTATCACATAAGCCAAATATCCTTGACATCCTTGCCTCAACAATTTCCGAGCTTTAGCCCTAACTATCAAAAACTTCAATTCTTTTACTTCCTTGCCATTGAACTCCAACACATCACATCCTGGTCTAATGAACTGAACTGACTTATTCTTACAGTCTACTTTAGCCCCATGCTTCGCTAGCCAATCCATTCCCATTATCAAATCATAATCATCAATAGCTAAGACTATTAAATCTCCCTCCAAGCTTTCTCTCCCCACTTCAACTTTACAATTCTGCACATAGCGATCCGCTTGCACTATTTTCCCCAAAGGCATACTTACTAACAAGGTAAAAGGTAGCTCTACTCTATCCCAACCCAAATGATATGCACAATTCTTGTTTAAATAGGAATGGGCAGATCCAGGGTCTATCAATGTAATAACTGAACGACCTTGGATAGTAAATGTACCTTCCACCACTGCTGCATCAGCTCCAACCTCCTCCCGGTTGAGAGCGAAAACTTTTACTTTTACCTGCGGCTTCTGCGTTCCACTCCCGGAAGCTCCCGTGGTATTGGCTCGATTGGGCCCCGGGATCTGTGTTAGGTTCCCTTGTCCGACTCGGAGAAGTTTGGGGCAGGCGTTCCGCAGATGGTTCGGGTCTCCACAGTGGTAGCACATCCGCTCACCCCCTCTGGACCAACAGTTTTTTTCAGTGTGGCCTTTTTCCCACAGTGCTGGCATATTGGAAGATTCTGCGCAGGACCAATCGGTGTTGTTCAAGCTTGCTTTCCCCAATTCTGCCACTGCTGGTTGGCAGGGCGCTTGTCAGGTTGCTGCCTCTGAAAAGGTCTCGGCGGCTGTCTCGACGGTACGAAAGGTCGTGGTGCCATTCGGTTGCGATCCTCATTCTCTGTATGGGTGGCTACGTCCACAGCCCCCGAATAAGTCGTTGGTGGAGAAGGTGCCAACGCCCTTCTTAACTCCTGCCTTAAACCTTTAACAAATTGCCTCGTTCTGTTCTGCTCGGTGTCTACCTGTCTCTTGCAGTACTTTGACAATTGGGTGAACCGTGCTGTGTATTGAGCTACCGTCATACCTCCCTGCTTTAGATTCTGGAACTCATCTTCCCGCATCTCAACTATCCACTGGGGAATATACTCAGCTCAGAATGCTTCCACAAAATTGGCCCATGTCCAGTCTTGGTCAATCATCTCCCAGTCATCCTGAACCCGTTGCCGCCATGCCCGGGCTAAACCCCTCAGTCGGAATGCAACAAACTTCACCATTCATTTCTCAGTGTATTGGAGCGTAGCAAAGATGTCCTCCATTTCTTCCACCCATTGCTCCACTTTCTGATCTTGTTCGGCCTCTCCCAAGAAGATAGGGGGTTGAAATTTCAGAAACCGCTCCAATGCCTCATCTTCCCCTTTCGGATTCCTTTGCTCAATTAGGGTTTGTAGAATCTCGGCCACCTTGTGGAACGCTTGCGTCATAGTTACGCTAACCGGTTCTTCCGAACCCATTTCTGGCTCCAGTTATTTCTCATCCCCCTGGTTTGGTGATGGCATCTGAGTTGTATCAAACTCCAGTGTCACGGGCTCTGCCACAGGAACCCTTCTGCTGGATGTAGCTGCACGACGCTTAGGTGAGAGCAACAAAAGCTTTCACGTGGTCATGGATTCGAATCCCATCTTTATGGATTCTCTGCATTTGGCAGCTCTGATTTCATACGACTGGTTCACGTGGTCATGTGACATGATGGCTTCATGGCGACTCCTATCTAGTGTGGCTTTATAGTGCTGCTGGTCCCCAAAATTTTTTGATGTGAAACCCCACCTAAAGCCAACCCTAGAATAAGGGGGCCGGGATGCATATCATATTATTTTGCATAGATATATATATTTTTGAATGATTTTATGTGCTTTAGAATTGTGGTTTATAGGGTAAAAGGCTTAGATATGCTTATTGAGTAGGAAGGATAAAATGGTAATTTTGCTTGAGGTCAAAATAGGAAGTTAGCTTGAGGATTAAATAAGAGGAATATGTGGGTGAGAAATTAAGAACAAGAGTTGTTGTGGTTTAGTGGTTAGAGCTTTGGAATTAATCTCTAAGGCCATGAGTTCAAATCCCATCATCTAAGTTTTTATCATGATTATCTTAATTAAGTTTGAATTTTTGTTTTCTTGCATTTCATAAAAATAGGAATGTTGTCATAGGGGAGACATGAAGAGAATGTCCTAATCTTATCATTGTGTCCTAAAAATAATTCTAGAGGAATTCTTGTCCTTTTTATTACCTCTAGCTTTGTCCTAACATCTTCATAATTTAAATAAACCAAAATCCATTAAATCTCTTCTTTTAAATTCCCATAAAAATTCTGTGATAATTCTTCAACCTTGAATTTCGAAAATCAGTCTTGAAGGATAGAGGATTGGCTGAAATTAGGAGAGAAGTTAGGATGAGTTCTCAAGAGAAATAAATCACCATGGTAGAACCTTCAATCATACCTTCATGTTGTTCATAGTTTTAATGAAGAAAAATTTGGAAAAAATTCCAGCATTCTTGATAGTCCAGCTTTCAAAAAATTCAGCCAGTAATCCTAACCATTTGCTGCCAGAAAAATGGTCATTTTATGTGGCTTGAAGACTGAAAATTCTGTGCAAAATTCGGACTGCACAAACTGCACAAAACCAGAAAAATTTTCTGCACAATTCGCTACACTTTAAGCTGGAATTAATGCTGTCTTTTTGTCATCAATCCAGCAGAGACACCCTCTGTTTTTTTTTCCAAAAAGGAAGGCTGGAAAATCACCTTTGAAGGACCTTCAAATCCCCTAAAAAAACCAGCTGCAAATTGGGCTGAAGAAATGCAGAAAATTCTGCCCCAAGAGCCACCAACCTTCGAAACTCTGAACAAGTTGAAACCAGAAAATTTTCCAGCTTTGTCTCTCAAAGCCAAGGCCGAAGAACACCCTTCAAATCTCTGGAAATTGAACCTTATTCAGCAATGGACTGAACACCATTGACCTACACACTTACCTTGAGTACATGGACTCCATAACCACACCTCAAACCCTCCTAAGATTACTCTATCCAAAACTCTTTTTGAACTTCAAAATAATTCCAGAATTTTACTCCATTAAACCACTCTTATATCAAGCTAATAAACCAGAATTTTCATTGCCATTAAAGACTGCATTTCATCCAGCCTTATAACCTGAACAAGCTTTATTCATTTCAGCAAAGTTAGCTAGTCCAGCCGGCACCATTGAAGAGCAAAGAAACCTCCCTTAATCAAACACCATTAGCTAATCTCCTACCTCAAACAACTCCACAATTTTCTCCATTTGAAATTCAAACAAAATCTGATCATTCCCTCTCTTTCTAGCTAAGACCGAAACTCCCATCTATCCTAGACCATTCGGCCAACATCATTCCAGATTTCGTGAAGCCTTTTCTCTCAATTCTCTTCAAAACACCAACAACACCAAGAACACACACTACTTTTCTTCAAGCCTAAACCTCCTCTAAAAAACTTCAATCACTCTCAAATTCTCCAGATCACTTCTACTTAATCCCTAGATTTCATTTCTGATATTTATAACAAAAAAAAAAAAACACAAACAAGAATTTTCAATCGAATCAAAATCAGCTTTTTCTTGAAGGTCTCAAGAACATCAACAAGGTAAATCAAGAATAACCTTCTTGTTCATCCTCTTCCATTCAATTCTCGATATACCTTTCTAATGCTCTCTCTCTCTCTCTCTCTCTCTCTCTCTCTCTCTCTCTCTCTCTCTCTCTCTCTCTCTCTCTCTCTCAGCTGAAATGGTTGATCAACAACCATTGCTGTTTTCTTACTATTGGACAATTCAAGACCCTCACTAGCATAGACCTTCTTAAATCTTCATCGAAGTAATCATCAACCAAGTATTTCTCCTTAACATTTCTTTTTAATTCTGAATTCATGTCTCTTAGATGTTGATAGGAAGAATTGTATATGAATGGGGGATTGAGTATAAGCATATGTTTGAAGGGGTTGAGAGTAGGACATGAGAGTGATTGATCATGCTTAAGCTATATGGATTTTCTTGTCAATCAATATATGATCAATATGTCTTAAGAAAATTATGGATGGTTAAAGTATGTTAGATGAAATGACACCTTTGGTGAATAGGATTTTCATGTTCTTATCTTCATTGAAGCCATGGTTATGATTATGCTTAGTAGAGATTTGCCATGTGATAGCATGTGTAGATTTAAGCCTATGTTCATGAATGGATTAGTTTGTTGTTTGATGTTAGAGAATATGTTCATGATTCTTGTTAGCAGTAGGAAAATTATGATCATGGCCTTGTTGATCCTAGGTTATTTTAATTAGCAAATTGGAGTAGCATAATTAGCATTATTACTATATTTTTCCTCTAAGATTTCGAAAATATCTAGGAAGCTTTGGAAATGGGGTATTAAATGAAATATTGATATTTTACTAGTCAAATAATTAATATTTTTCATTAAAAATAATATATGCATATGTATAAAATTAAATAAGATCTTTTTATATAAATGCTATTAATAAATAAAATATTAATGACCTTGTAGGCCTATAGTCATAAATATTATTCATATTTAAATTTGTTTGTTATGTATTAAAAAAAATTTTATATAATTTATTTATTAATAATTTTATTTATTACTTATTATTTATTATCTATTAAAAATCAATTAATTAAAAATAAATTGTAAATTTATTATTTATTTAAGTAATATTATTTTTTAAATTACCATTTATTAATATTATTCAAAATTCAAACCTTAGTTTATTTATTAATAATAACACTCAAGATTTATTATTTGAGCCTATAACTTATCGGCAATTATTTTTACAACCCCTACTTATTTTACCTTATCAAGCTAGACTTATTTTATAAAATCCTTCATCATCTAGCCTTAAAGCTTAGGACATTAGGGGCATGATTGTAATAAGTTGAACTAGGAATATTTGTGTAAGTGAATATAGTTTGAGTATAACTTTATGTCTTGTGTTTACCCCAAGCGGGGTTAGGTCAACCTTGGAAGACTTTTGAATTTGAGCAAGTAAAGGATCAGGTAAGTTCCTGCATGGAATTATTTGAAGACCAAAACTTACTGTGGCAAGCTAAATGTGATGTGTATGGACATTACTTATGTAAAGGCAATTAAGGACTGTTTTTCCTTTTTATTCCAGTCAACCAAATCATTTGAAAATCAAACAAGCAGTTTTACACCAAATGCTAAATTCTTTCTAAAACCCAACTTTGACAAGAATTTTAGAAACCCTTAATTGCTATTTCGAAATAAAACAATGTGTGATCAATTTTCTCCCAAGTGGGACAATCAACGTTGAGTACTCATTAAGGGTAGACTACCAGGACTAGTCTTTGAAGGGTTAGGGTAAGTCTCTTAGTAGGTGGCCACCTCTGAGGGGTGAGTCCTTCCTGGATAGGATGCCAGTCCGGTAGGTCATGCCCATCCGAGCTAGCAAGTTTTAGTCATGTGGACCGTGTGTTTCCAGAGTGGACTACCGGTAAGTTTGGGTGTAGAGATGGGGGAGTATCTCACCCGGTGGACCGTACATCTACCTTTTGTCAGCTTGCACAACGTGTGGCATTCTGACCGTTAATTTAGTCATGGGGCCCAACGTGTGGTAACCCATGGCTACCCATTTGGGTGGTTGTATTTATTGTGCACCTGTATGATTTGAAAAGCAAAACACCACGCTTTATTTCCAACACTTATTTAATGCTTGCCAGCATTTGCTGTTGTGAAACTTTTACAACTTGCATACATGAATTATTTTACCAGAAACACTCAAAGCACACACGGGCTTACTGAGATTTTTATCTCGTCACATTTTACACCATGTTTTCAGGTTGATCCGGCTGTGGAGGTCATTAGCTAGACTTGTAGCCTATGCTTAGAAGACTTCATGTTATTTTCGTTATGTGATGTTTAGAGAGAATGTAGCAAACAATTTATTTTGGATTTGTTCCTGTACTTATCTTTTGGCTTGTAATAAATTTAATTTTAAAGTATTTATTTTATTTTATTATATGTGACCTAGTTATAAAGACCCCTCGTCCTTTGGACGGGGCAACATCCCCGGCCCTATTGGGCCCAGGCAGTGGGGTGTTACAAGTGGTATCAGGAATGTTTTGAATGGGGCTGCTATCATCGTCACAACCCGTGAAGATTGTGGTTTTACTTACTGCTTTCCATAAATTCCTATGCTAAGGATTTAATTCATGTTTACTGCTTTAATTCCAAATTTATGTAAATAAGAGTACCTGGAGTACTCTAAAACTTTAGAAAATCTATATGCAATTCTCTATACAAAATTTGCACCTAATTTTCTTCTGCTTAAAGTTGAATGTGAATGCATGCTCAATTTGGATATTTTAAACTTTGATGCATAAATTTATTATCTAGTGCATTGTTTAGAATGGCACCCAAGCGTCGTGCAGCCACATCCAGCAGAAGGGTTCCTGAGGCAGAACCTGTGACACTGGAGTTTGATACAACTCAAATGCCATCGCCAAACCAGAGAGATGAGAATGAAATGGAGCCAGAAATGGGATCGGAGGAACCAATTAGCGTAACTATGACTCAAGCGTTCCATAAGGTGTCCGAGATTCTGCAAACCCTGACCGAGCGAAGGAATCCGAATGGGGTAGATGAGGCATTGGAGTGGTTCCTGAAATTTCAACCTCCTATCTTCTTGGGAGTGGCCGAGCAAGAGCAGAAAGTGGAACAATGGGTGGAAAAAATGGAGGACATCTTTGCTACACTCCAGTATACTGAGAAGCGGATGGTGAAGTTTGCTACATTCCGTCTGAGGGGTCCAGCCCGGGTATGGTGGCAACGGGTTCAGAATGACTGGGAGACGATTGACCAAGACTGGACATGGGCCAATTTTGTGGAAGCATTCCAAGCCGGGTATATTCCCCAGTGGATAGTTGAGATGCGGGAAGATAAGTTCCAAAATCTAAAGCAGGAAGCTATGACGGTAGCTCAAGACGAAGCACGGTTCACCCAATTGTTAAAGTACTGCAAGAGACTGGTAGACACCGAGCTGAATAGAACGAGGCAATTTGTTAAGGGTTTAAGGCAGGAGTTAAGAAGGGCGTTGGCACCTTCTCCACCGATGACTTATTCGGGGGCTGTGGACGCAGCCACCCGTACTGAGAATGAGGATCGCAATCGAATGGCACCACGACCTTTCGTACCGTCAAGATAGCCGCCGAGACCTTTTCAAAGGCAGCAACCTAACAAGCGCCCTGCCAACCAGCAGTGGTAGAATCGGGGAAAGCAAGCCTAAACAACACCGGTTGGTCCTGTGCAGAATCTTCCAAGATGTCGGCACTGTGGGAAAAAGGGTCACACTGAGAAAAACTGTTGGTCCAGAGGGGGTGAGCGGAAGTGCTACCCCTGCAGAGACCGAACCATCTGCGAAACGCCTGCCCTAGACTTCTCCGAGTCAAATAAGGGAACCCAGCTCAAATCCTGGGGCCCAATCGAGCCAATGCCACGGGAGCTTCCGGGAGTGGAACACAGAAGCCGCAGGTGAAAGCAAAAGTTTTCGCTCTCAACCGGGAGGAGGTTGGAGCTGATGCAGCAGTAGTGGATGGTACGTTTACTATCCAAGGTCATTCTGTTAATGCATTGATAGACCCTGGATTTGCCCATTCCTATTTAAACAAGAATTGTGCATATCATTTAGGTTGAGATGGAGTAGAACTACCTTTTACCTTGTTAGTGAGTACGCCTTTGGGGAAAATGATACAAGCGGATTGGTATGTGCAGAATTGTAAAATTGAATTGGGGAGAGAAAGTTTGGAGGGAGATTTAATAGTCTTAGCTATTGATGATTATGATTTGATATTCGGAATGGAGTGGCTAGCGAAGCATGGGGCTAGAGTAGACTGTAAGAATAAGTCGATTCAGTTCATTAGACCAGGATGTGATGTGTTAGAGTTCAATGGCAAAAAGGTAAGAGAATTGATGTTTTTGATAGCTGTGGCTAAAGCCCGGAAATTGTTGAGGCAAGTATGTCAGAGATATTTGTTATGTGATAAACAAGGCGAAGGACCTGTGCACTCTAGAGGATACCGAGGTGAGGAACACACTTCTCTACCTCCCAATCGAGAAGTTGAGTTCACCATTGATCTAGTCCCAGGAGCAGAACCGGTGTCTCGAACTCCGTATCGAGTGGCACCGGTGAAGCTGAAAGAATTGAAGGAGTAGCTAGAAGGGTTGGTGAGACAAGGCTATATCAAACCTAGCACGTCACCTTGGGGAGCACCTGTGTTATTTGTGAAGAAAAGACGGGACTCTAAGGTTGTGTATTAACTACCGGGGCTTGAACAACCTGACCATCAAGAATAAATATCCCCTACCATTAATTGACGAGTTATTCGACCAGTTGCAAGGATCCAGTTGTTACTCCAAACTAGATTTGAGGCAAGGCTACTATCAAGTGAGGATAAAGGAGGAACATATTCCTAAGATGGCCTTCAAGACAAGATATGGTCACTATGTGTTGTGATGATGCCTTTCGGGGTAACTAATGCACCCACGGTATTTATGGATTTGATGCATCGAGTGTTCCAACCCTACTTGGACAAGTTCGTGGTGGTCTTCATCGATGACATACTCATATACTCCAGGAGGCCGGAGGACCATGCAGAACATTTGAAGTTGGTACTGGAAATGCTAAGGGAGCACAAGTTTTACGCCAAGTTTATCAAGTGCGAGTTTTGGTTGGATAATGTGGCATTTCTTGGTGTTATAGTGACCAAGGATGGGATCAAGATGGATCCAGCGAAAGTTGAAGCAGTTTCGGACTGGAAGCAACTAGAGAACATCACAGAGATTCGAAGCTTCTTGGGATTGGCTGGCTCCTACCGGAGGTTTATTAAGGGGTTTTCAACACTAGCATCTCCTTTGACCCGGCTGCTGAGAAAGGACATACCCTTTGTTTGGAAAGAAAAATGTGAAAAGAGTTTTCAAGAGTTGAAGCAGAGGTCAATGACAGCGCCTGTGTTAAATCTGCCAGTGGCAGATAAGCCTTACGCACAATATACGGATGCTTCGAAGGAAGGATTGGGAGCAGTTTTGGGGCAAGATAGGAAGGTGATTGCCTATGCTTCTCGAAAATTGAATCCGCATGAAGTCAATTATCCTACCCACGATCTGAAACTGGCTGCCATTGTGTTCGCTTTAAAGAAATGGCGGCACTACTTGTATGGAGCAGAGTATGAAGTGTTCATTGATCACAAGAGCCTGAAGTACATCTTTATCCAGAAAGACTTGAATTTGCGGCAGCGAAGATGGATGGAATTTTTGGACGAGTACCGTTGTCCTATCAACTACCACCCCGGGAAAGCCAACGTCGTTGCTGGTGTCCTGAGCCAGAAAGTTAGAATGGCCAGGCTAAGGGTACAGGAGGTTCAAGTGGTTTAGGATGTGTTGGATAGAAGAGCAGAAGTGTAAGAAGAGATGATTATTATTAGCAACCTAAAGTTGATGCCAAATCTAAGGCGGGAAATTGTTGAGGCCCAGCAGAATAATGCAGAATTTCAGCTTTTCAAGGATAAGGAGCTTAAACGGCAAGACAATAAATTCTGACAGGACGAAGCGGGAGTTTAGTACTTTCGAGATCGTTTGTGTGTACCCGAGGAGCACCAGTTGAAGGACAGAATTTTAGAAGAAGCACATAAGAGTAAGTACGCCATTCATCCGGGAGAGGTCAAGATGTATCAAGATCTGAAAAGGACTTATTAGTGGCCCAGGATGAAGCGGAACGTGGTTAAGTATGTCTCAACGTATCTAACCTGTCAGAAAGTCAAAGCGGAGCACAAAAAGGTGGCATGATTATTACAACCATTGCCAGTACCAAAATGGAAATGGGAAGAGATGACCATGGACTTCGTTACTTAACTCCCTATGGCAAGGACCCAAAAGGGCGCCATATGGGTAGTGGTGGATCGATTGACCAAGTCGGCACATTTCATACCCTTTGAATGTAAGGGATTTAATGGAAAAGTTGGCTCAGACCTATGTGCGGGAAATAGTCAGACTGCCTGGAGTGCCTTCAAGTATTGTGTCCGGCCGTGATCTTAGATTTACATCCCGATTTTGGGGCAAGTTTCAAGAATCGATGGGTTCTAGTCTGAAGTTTAGTACGACGGTGCATCCGCAGACCGATGGCCAGTCAGAAAGGGTTATTCAGATATTAGAGGATATGCTGAGAGCCTATGTATTAGATTTCAGGGATAAATGGATCGAATGTGTGCCGTATGAAGAGTAGTCATACAATAACAGTTATCAAACTTTGATTGGAATGGCTCCGTATGAAGCTCTATATGGACGTAAGTGTCAGGTACCGCTTTACTGGAGTTGGTCGGAGGACGGTCACATAAGTAAATCGGGAGAAGTCTGTGTTCAAGAAATGTTGGACAAGGTCAAGTTAATTAGGGAAAGGTTGAAAGCAGCCCAGAGCCGACAAAAGTGTTATGCAGATAATAGTCGAAGACAGTTAGAATTTCAGGTGGGAGATGCTGTGTTCCTAAAACTGGCACCAAATAGGGGAATTTTGAAGCATCCGAAAGGGGGAAAGCTGAATCCGAGGTATTTGGGACCTTTTCCAATAAAAGAGAGGATTGGGCCGGTAGCGTATCGATTGGATCTGCCAGAAGGGTTGACGGGAATTCACGACGTATTTCATGTATCCCAGCTGAAGAAGTACAATGCCAATCCCGAACATGTTTTGAATGATGAGCCGTTAGTGTTGCAACCCGACCTGAGCTATGTGGAGAAACCCGTAAAGATATAGGACCAAGTATCAATACTCTCCGGAACAAGCAGATTCCGATGGTAAAGGTGCAGTGGGAGTATCATGGCACGCGAGATGCCACATGGGAAACAGAAGAGTGGGTAAAGAGGAAGTATCCCGATCTGAGATAGATGTACACCTGTATTTCGGGACGAAATTCTCCTAAGAAGGGCGGGATGTGAAACCCCACCTAAATCCAACCCTAAAGTAAGGCGGTCGGGATGCATATCATATTATTTTGCATGAATATATACATTTTTGAATGATTTTATGTTCTTTAGAATTGTGGTTTATAGGGTAAAAGGCTTGGATATGCTTATTGAGTAGGAAGGATATAATGCTAATTTTGCTTGAGGTCAAAATAGGAAGTTAGCTTGAGGATTAAATAAGAGGAATATGTGGGTGAGAAAATAAGAACAAGAGTTGTTGTGGTGTAGTAGTTACATTTTTGGAATTAATCTCTAAGGTCATGAGTTCAGATCCCATCATCTAAGTTTTTATCATGATTATCTTAATTAAGTTTGAATTTTTGTTTTCTTGCATTCCATAAAAATAGGAATGTTGTCTTAGGGAAGACATGAAGAGAATGTCATAATCTTATCATTGTGTCCTAAAAAGAATTCTAGAGGAATTCTTGTCCTTTTTATTACCTCTAGCTTGGTCCTAACATCTTCATAATTTAAATAAACCAAAATCCATTAAATCTCTTCTTTTAAATTCCAAAAAAAAAAAAAAAAAATCTGTGATAATTCCTCAACCTTGAATTTCAAAAATCAATCTTAAAGGATAGGGGATTGGCCGAAAATACGAGAAAAATTAGGATGAGTTTCCAAAAGAAATAAATCACCATGATTATACATTCAATCCTACCTTCATGTTGTTCATATTTTTAGTGATGAAAATCTGGAAACTTTCCAGAATTTTTCCAGACCAGCTTTTCAAAAAATTCAGCCAGTAAACCTACTCATTTGCTGCCAGAAATGTAGTCATTTCATGTGGCTTGAAGGCTGAAAATTCTATGCATTTTTCGGACTGCACAAACTGCACAAAACCAGGAAAAAATTCTGGGCAGTTTCGCCACTTTCAACCAAGAAAATGAAGCTGTTTTAATCCACCTTCAAGCCAGAAAAACTCCTCTATTTTTCTTCAGAAAGAAGGCTGGAAAATCACCTTTGAAGGACCTTCAAATCCCCTCAAATACCAGCTGCAAATCGGGCTGAAGAAATGCAAAAAATTCTGCACCAAAAGCCACCAACCTTCGAAACTTTGAACAAGTTGAAACTAGAAAATTTTCCAGCTTTGTCTCTCAAAGCCAAGGCCGAAGAACACCCTTCAAATCTCTGGAAATTGAACCTTGTTCAGCCATGGACTGAACACCATTGACCTCCACACTTACCTTGAGTACATGGACTCCATAACCACACCTCAAAACCCTCCTAAGATTACTCTATCCAAAACTCTTTTTGAACTTCAAAATAATTCTAGAATTTTACTCCATTAAACCACTCTTGTATCAAGCTAATCAACCAGAATTTTCTTTACCATTAAAGACTGCATTTTGGCCAGCCTTATAACCTGAACAAGCTTCATTCATTTCAGCAATGATAGCTAGTTCAGCCGGCACCATTGAAGAGCAAAGAAACCTTGATCAAACGCCATTAGCTAATCTCCTACCTTAAACAACTCCACAATTTCCTCCATTCGAATTTCCAAAAAATCTGATCACTCTCTCTCCCACTAGCTAAAATCCGAAACTCCTATCTACCCCAAACCATTCGGCCAACAACACTCCAGAAAATTGTGAGCCTTTTCTCTCATTCTCTCCATTTTCACCAAGAACACCAAGAACACACACTACCTTTCTTCAAACCTAAACCTACTCTAAACACCTCCAATAACTCTCAAAATACTCCAGATCACTTCTACTTAACCCCTATACTTTATTTCTGATATTTATAACACAAAAACACGCAAATAAGAATTTTCAATCAGATCAAAATCAGCTTTTTCTTGAAGGTCTCAGAACATCAACAAGGTAAATCAAGAAAAATATTCTTGTTCATCCTCTTCCATTCAATTCTCAATAGACCTTTCTAATGCTCTCTCTCTCTCTCTCTACCGAAATGGTTGATCAACCATCAACCATGGCTGTTTTTCTGTTGGATCGCTCAAGGCTCTCCATCGCGCGTGGACCTTCTTTAGTCTTCACCATAGTAATCGACAATCAAGTAATTATTCATAAAACCTTCTTTTAAAATTTTGAATTCATGTCTCTTAGATGTTGATAGGAAGAATGGATATGAATAGGAGATTGGGGATATGTATGTGAAGGAAGGGGATGGAGTTAAGACATGAGGATTTATGTATATGGCTAAGTTGTATGTATTTTCCTTTTGAATCAATGTATGTTCTTTGTGCTTAATGAATTTTGTGGATGTTTGAAGCATGTTAGATATTATGACACCAAATGTGATTAGGCTCTTATGTTTCTATTTTCCATTGAAGCCATTAATGATGATTATGCCTAGAAGGAAATTAGCCTTGTGATAGTAGGTGATAATTCAAGCATATGTTCGTGAATGGTTTATTGTTTGATGTTGGGGAATGTGTTTATGAATCTTTTCTAGCAGCAGGAAAATCATGGTGAAAGATTATTTTCTTGTTAAGTCTAGGTTATTTTTATTAACAAATTTTATTACTTTAATTAGAATTACTACTATATTTTTCTTTATAAAATTCGAAACTCTAGGAAGATTTGGATTGGATTATTAATTAAAATATTAATATTTTAATTATCAAATTAATAAAATCTTTTATTAAAAATAATATATATATATAATAATATTTTATATAAATAATAATAAATCAAACATTAGAATTAATTATTGACCTTGTAGACTTTAGTTCAAACTTTTACCTATAATCCTAAATATTATTTATATTAAAATCTATTTGTTATTTATTAATTAAAAAATTTTAATATAATTCATTTATTATTAATTTTATTTATTACTAATTATTTATTATTTATTAAAAATTATTTGTAATTTATTATTTATTTTCAATAAAGCTATTCTTAAATTACCATTTATTAATATTATTCAAAATTCAAACATTAGTTTATTTATTAATAATAACACTCAAGATTTATTATTTGAACCTATAACTTATTAGCAATTATTTTTACAACCCCTAGTTATTTTACCTTATCAAGCTAGACTTATTTTATTAAATCCTTTATCATCTAGCCTTAAAGCTTAGGACATTAGGGGCATGATTGTAATAAGTTGAACTAGGAATATTTGTGTAAGTGAATATAGCTCGAGTATAACCTTATGTATTGTGTTTACACCAGGCGGGGTTAGGTTAGCCTTAGAAGACTTTTGAATTTTAGCAAGCAAAGAATCAGGTAAGTTCCTGCATGGAATTATTTGAAGAACAAAACTTACTGTGGCAAGCCAAATGAGATGTGTATGGACATTCCTTATGTAAAGGCAATTAAGGACTGTTTTTCCTTTTTATTCCAGTCAACCAAATCATTTGAAAATCAAACAAGCAGATTTACACAAAATGTTAAATTCTTTCTAAAACCCAACTTTGACAAGAATTTTAGAAACCCTTAATTGCTATTTCCAAATAAAACAATGTGTGATCAATTTTCTCCCAAGTGGGACAATCAACGTTGAGTACTCAATAAGGGTAGACCACCAGGACTAGTGTTTGAAGGGTTAGGGTAAGTCTCTTAGTAGGTGGCCACCTCTGAGGGGTGAGTCCTTCCTGGATAAGGTGCCAGTCCGGTAGGTCATCCCGGTCCGAGGTAGCAAGTTTTCAGTCATGTAGACTGTGTGTTTTTGGAGTGGACAACCGGTAAGTTTGGGTGTAGAGATGGAGGAGTATCTCACCCGGTGGGCCGTACACCTACCTTTTGTCAGTTTGCACAAAGTGTGGCATTCTGACCATTATTTAGTCATGGGGCCCAACGTGTGGTAACCTATGGCTACCCATTTGAGTGGTTGTATTTATTGTGCACATATATGGTTTGAAAAGCGAAACACCACTCCTTAATTTCAACACTTATTTAATGCTTGCCAGCGCTTTCTCTTATGAAACTTTTACAACTTGCATACATGAATTATTTTACCTGAAACACTCAAAGCACCCATGAGCTTACTGAGATTTTTATCTCATCACCTTTTATGCCATGTTTTCAGGTTGATCCGGCTGTGGAGGTCAATAGCTATATTTGTTGCCTATGCTTTGAAGACTTATGTTATTTTCTTTATGTGATGTTTTGAGAGAATGAAGCAAACAATTTACTTTAGATTTGTTACTGTACTCATCTTTTGGGGTTGTAATAAGTTTAATTTTAGAGTATTTATTTTATTTTATTATATGTGACCTAGTTATAAATACCCCTTGTCCTTTGGACGGGGCGACATCCCTGGCCCTGTTGGGCCTAGGCAGTGGGGTGTTACAAGTGGTATCAGAGAGTAGGTTTAGGCAAGTATTGATAGTATATGTTTTGGATTTATTAAGTTCAAATCTTTTATCTGACCTATCTTGTTTATGTTGTAGGATGGTTAGAATGATTAGAACCTCAAGGAAAGGGCAGCAATGGCATCCTCCCATCCTTATCTACCCAGAAGACCTACCAGTGCCTCAGCCTGCACCGTAGCCAATTATTCCCCTGGATGATAGCAGTGACGATGAGGTCCAGATCATTGAGCCACCCCCAATACCCGTGATAGACTTGGTTACTGACAGTGAAGACGAAAAGATCGATATGGAATATGTTCCTCTCCCTCCTAGTCCCATAGTTGACTTGACAGCTGATAGTGATGACCCAGGGGAGATAGATTATGAATCTCCACCTAGACCTTCCTTTGTAACCCCACCCAATCAGTTTGAAACTGAGGACAGTTCTAGGAGACCCGGGAAGAAGCCAATAGACGGGTTTGCAAATGGGGCTGGGATAGACCTCACTAGGAGTTCTGGAGGATGGTTATATGAGGCCGACTGTGAACATTCTGATGAGGACCAGCAAGGGTAAGTGTTGCTACCATTGGGATGTTTTACTTACTGCTTTCCATAAATTCGATGCTAAGGATTTTATTCATGTTTACTGCTTTAATTCAAATTTATGCAAATAAGAGTACCTGGAGTACTCTAAATCTTGAGAAAAATCTATATGCAATTCTTTATACAAAATTTGCATCTAATTTTCTTCCGCCTAAAGTTGAATGTGAATGCATGCTCAATTTGGATATTTTAAACTTTGATGTTTAAACTCATTATCTGGGGCATTGTTTAGAATGGCACCCAAGCGTCGTGCAGCTACATCCAGTAGAAGGGTTCCTGTGGCAGAGCCCGTGATACTGAAGTTTCATACAACTCAGATGCCATCACCAAACCAGGGGGATGAGAATGAACTGGAGCCAGAAATGGGATCGGAAGAACCGGTTAGCGTAACTATGATGCAAGCGTTCCACAAGGTGACCGAGATTCTACAAACCCTGACGGAGCGAAGGAATCTGAAAGGGGAAGATGAGGCATTGGAGCGGTTTCTGAAATTTCAACCCCCTATCTTCCTGGGAGAGACCGAACAAGATCAAAAAGCAAAGCAATGGGTGGAATAAATGGAGGACATCTTTACTACACTCCAGTACACTGAGAAACAAATGGTGAAGTTTGCTGCATTCTGACTGAGGGGTCCAGCCCGGGCATGGTGGCAACGGGTTCAGGATGACTGGGAGATGATTGACCAAGACTGAACATGGGCTAATTTTGTGGAAGCATTCCAAGTTGAGTATATTCCCTAGTGGATAGTTGAGAAGCGGGAAGATGAGTTCCAGAATCTAACGCAGGGAGGTACGACGGTAGCTCAATACACAGCACGGTTCACCCAATTGTCAAAGTACTGTAAAAGGCTAGTAGACACCGAGCAGAACAGAACGAGGTAATTTGTTTAGGGTTTAAGGCAGGAGTTAAGAAGGGCGTTGGCACCTTCTCCACCAACGACTTATTCGGAGGCTGTGGACACAGCCACCCATACTGAGAATGAGGATTGCAACCGAATGGCACCACGAGCTTTCGTACCGTCGAGACAGCCGCTGAGACCTTTTCAGAGGCAGCAACCGTACAAACGCCCTACCAACCAGCAGTGAAAGAATCGGGGAAAGCAAGCCCGAACAACACCGATTTGTCCTGCGCAGAATCTTCCAATATGCCGGCACTGTGGGAAAAAGGGCCACACTGTGAAAAACTGTTGGTCCAGAGGGGGTGAGCGGAAGTGCTACCACTGCAGAGACCCGAACCATCTGCGGAACGCCTGCCCCAAACTTCTCCGAGTCAGACAAGGGAACGCAGCTCAGATCCCGGGGCCCAATCAAGCCAATACCACGGGAGCTTCCGGAAGTGGAACGCAGAAGCCGCAGGTAAAAGCAAAAGTTTTCGCTCTTAATCAAGAGGAGGTTGGAGCTGATGCAAGAGTGGTGGAAGGTACGTTTACTATCCAAGGTCGTTCAGTTAATACATTGATAGACCCTAGATCTGCCCATTCCTATTTAAACAAGAATTGTGCATATCATTTGGGTTGGGATGGAGTAGAACTACCTTTTACCTTGTTAGTAAGTACGCCTTTGGGGAAAATGGTGCAAGCGGATCGCTATGTGCAGAATTGTAAAGTTGAAGTGGGGAGAGAAAGCTTGGTGGGAGATTTAATAGTCTTAGCTATTGATGATTATGATTTGATATTGGGAATGGATTGGCTAGCGAAGCATGGGGCTAAAGTAGACTGTAAGAATAAGTCAGTTCAGTTCATTAGACCAGGATGTTATGTGTTGGAGTTCAATGGCAAGGAAGTAAAAGAATTGAAGTTTTTGATAGCTGGGGCTAAAGCCCGGAAATTGTTGAGGCAAGGATGTCAAGAATATTTGGCTTATGTGATAATTAAGCCGAAGGACCAGTGCACTCTAGAGGATACTGAGGTGGTAAAGGATTTTCCCAACGTGTTCTCTGCGAAACTCACGTCTCTACCTCCTAATCGAGAAGTTGAATTCACCATTGATCTAGTCCTAAGAGCGAAACCGATGTCCCGAACTCCGTATCGGATGGCACCGGCAAAGCTGAAAGAATTGAAGAAGCAACCAGAAGAGTTGGTGAGACAAGGCTAAATCAGACCTAGCACGTCAACCTATGGAGCACCAGTGCTATTTGTGAAGAAAAAGGACGGCACTCTAAGGTTGTGTATTGACTACCGGAGCTTGAACAACCTAACCATCAAGAATAAATATCCCCTATCGTTAATTGACGAGTTATTCGACCAGTTGCAAGGATCCAGTTGTTACTCCAAACTAGATTTGAGGCAAGGCTACTATCAAGTGAGGATAAAGGAGGAAGATATTCCTAAGACGGCCTTCAATACAAGATATGGTCACTATGAGTTTGTGATGATGCCTTTCGGGTAACTAATGCACCCGCGGTATTTATGGATTTGATGCATCGAGTGTTCCAACCCTACTTGGACAAGTTCGTGGTGGTCTTCATCGACGACATACTCATATACTCCAGGAGGCCGGAGGACCATGCAGAACATTTGAAGTTGGTACTGGAAATGCTAAGGGAGCACAAGTTTTACGCCAAGTTTATCAAGTGCGAGTTTTGGTTGGATAGTGTGGCATTTCATGGTGTTATAGTGACCAAGGATGGGATCAAGATGGATCCAGCGAAAGTTGAATCAGTTTCGGACTGGAAGCAACCAGAGAACATCACAGAGATTCGAAGCTTCTTGGGATTGGCTGGCTACTACCGGAGGTTTATTAAGGGGTTTTCAACACTAGCATCTCCTTTGACCCGGCTGCTAAGAAAGGACATACCCTTTGTTTGGAAAGAAAAATGTGAAAAGAGTTTTCAAGAGTTGAAGCGAAGGTCAATGACAGCGCCTGTGTTAAGTCTGCCAGTGGCATATAAGCCTTACGCACTATATACGGATGCTTCGAAGGAAGGCTTGGGAGCAGTTTTGGTGCAAGATAGGAAGGTGATTGCCTATGCTTCTCGAAAATTGAATCCGCATGAAGTCAATTATCCCACCCACGATCTGAAACTGGCTGCCATTGTGTTCGGTTTAAAGAAATGGCGGCACTACTTGTATGGAGCAGAATATGAAGTGTTCATTGATCACAAGAGCCTGAAGTACATCTTCACCCAGAATGACTTGAATTTGAAATAGCGAAGATGGATGGAATTTTTGGAGGAGTACCGTTGTCCTATAAACTTCCACCCCGGGAAAGCCAACGTCATTGCTAATGCCCTGAGCCAGAAAGTCAAAATGGCCAGACTAAGAGTACAAGAGGTTCAAGTGGTTCAGGCTTTGTTGGATAGAAGAGTTGAAGTGCAAGAAGAGAGAATTATTATTAGCAACTTGAAGTTGATGCCAGATCTAAGGCGGGAAATTGTTGAAGCCCAGCAGAGTAATGCGGAATTTCAGCTTTTCAAGGACAAGGAGCTTAAACGTCAAGACAGTGAATTTCGACAGGACGAAGCGGGAGTTTTGTACTTCCGAGATCATTTGTGTGTACCCGAGGAGCACCAGTTGAAGGACAAAATTTTAGAAGAAGCGCATAAGAGCAAGTACGCCATTCATCCGGGAGAGGTCAAGATGTATCAAGATCTAAAAAGGACTTATTGGTGGCCCGGGATGAAGCGAAACATGGTTAAATATGTTTCCACGTGTGTAACCTGTCAGAAAGTCAAAGCAGAGCACAAAAAGGTGGCAGGACTATTACAACCATTGCCAGTACCGGAATGGAAATGAGAAGAGGTGACCATGGACTTCGTTAACGGACACCCTATGGCAAGGACCCAGAAGGACGCCATATGGGTAGTGGTGGATCGGTTGACCAAGTCGGCGCATTTTGTACCCGTGAATGTAATGGATTCAATGGAAAAGTTGGCTCAGACCTATGTGCGGGAAATAGTCAGACTGTATAGAGTGCCTTCAAGTGTTGTGTCCGACTGTGATCCGAGATTTACATCCCGATTTTGGGGCAAGTTTCAAGAATCGATGGGTTCTAGTCGAAGTTCACTACGACGGTGCATCCACAGACCGATGCACAGTTAGAAAAGGTTATTCAAATATTATAGGATATGCTGAGAGCCTGTGTATTGGATTTATGGGATAAGTGGATCGAATGTGTGCTGTATGTAGAGTTGTCATACAATAACAGCTATCAAACCTCGATTGCAATGGCTCCGTATGAAGCACTATATGGACGTAAGTGTCAGCTACCGCTATACTGGAGTTGGTCGGAGGACGATCACATAAGCAAATCAAGAGAAGTCTGTGTTCAAGAAATGTTGGACAAGGTCAAGTTAATTAGGGAAAGGTTGAAAGCAACCCAGAGCCGACAAAAGAGTTATGCAGACAATAGGCAGAGAAAGTTAGAATTTCAGGTGGGAGACGCTGTGTTCCTAAAACTGACACCAAATAGAGGAATTCTGAAGCATCCGAAAGGGGGGAAGCTGAATCCGAGGTATTTGGGACCGTTTTCAATAAAAGAGAGGATTGGGCCGGTAGCGTATCTTTTGGATCTGTCAGATCTGTTGACGGGAATTCACGACGTATTTCATGTATCCTAGCTGACGAAGTACAATGCCGATCCCAGACATGTTTTGAATGATGAACCGTTAGTGTTGCAACCTGTCCTGAGCTTTGTGGAGAAACCCGTAAAGATATTGGATCGAAGTATCAAGACTCTCCAGAACAAGCAGATTCCGATGGTAAAAGTGCAGTGGGGGCATCATGGCACGCGAGATGCCACATGGGAAACAGAAGAGTGGGTAAAGCGGAAGTATCCCAATCTGAGATAGAGGTACGCCTGAATTTCGGGACGAAATTCTCCTAAGGAGGGCGGGATGTGAAACCCCACCTAAAGCCAACCCTAGAGTAAGGGGGTCGGGATGCATATCATATTATTTTGCATGAATATATATATTTTTGAATGATTTTATGTGCTTTAGAACTGTGGTTTATGGGTTAAAAGGCATAGTTATGCTTATTGAGTAGAAAAGGTAAAATGGTAATTTTGCTTGAGGTCAAAATAGAAAGATAGCTTGAGGATTAAATAAGAGGAATATGTGGGTGAGAAAATAGGAACAAGAGTTGTTGTGGTTTAGTGGTTAGAGCTTTGGAATTAATCTCTAAGGTCATGAGTTCAAATCCCATCATCTAAGTTTTTATCATGATTATCTTAATTAAGTTTGAATTTTTGTTTTCTTGCATTCCATAAAAATAGGAATATTGTCTTAGGGGAGACATGAAGAGAATGTCCTAATCTTATCATCATGTCCTAAAAAGAATTCTAGAGGAATTCTTGTCCTGTCTATTACCTCTAGCATTGTCCTAACATCATCATAATTTAAATGAACCAAAATCCATTAAATCTCTTCTTTTAATTCCAAAAATTATGTGATAATTCTGCAGCCTTAAATTTCGAAAATCAGTCTTGAAGGTTAGAAGTTTGGCTGAAAATAGGAGAGAAGTTAGGATGGGTTCCCAAGAGAAGTAAAATCACCATAGTAGAACCTTCAATCCTACCTTCATGTTGATCATGGTTTTAATGAAGGAAAATCGGAAAAATTTTCCAGCATTCTTATCAGTCCAGCTTTAAAAAAATTCAACTAGTAATTCTAACCATTTGCTGCTAGAAAAATGGTCATTTCATGTGGTTTGAAGACAGAAAATTCTGTGCAAAATTCGGACTGCACAAACTGCACAAAACCAGAAAAATTTCCTGCACAATTTACTGCAATCTAACCGGCACCATTGAAGAGCAAAGAAACCTCCCTTAATCAAACACCATTAGCTAATCTCCTACCTCAAACAACTCCACAATTTTCTCCATTTGAAATTCAAACAAAATCTGATCATTCCCTCTCTTTCTAGCTAAGACCGAAACTCCCATCTATCCTAGACCATTCGGCCAACATCATTACAGATTTCGTGAAGCCTTTTTCTCTCAATTCTCTTCAAAACACCAAGAACACACACTACTTTTCTTCAAGCCTAAACCTACTCTAAACACCTCCAATCGCTCTCAAATTCTCCAGATTCACTTCTACTTAATCCCTAGACTTCATTTCTGATATTTATAACACAAAAACACGCAAACAAGAAATTTCAATCAGATCAAAATCAGCTTTTTCTTGAAGGTCTCAAGAACATCAAAAAGGTAAATCAAGAACAACCTTCTTGTTCATCCTCTTCCATTCAATTCTCGATATACCTTGTTAATGCTCTCGCTCTCTCTCTCTCTCTCTCTCTCTCTCTCTCTCTCTCTCTCTCTCTCTCTCTCTCGCCGAAATGGTTGATCAACAACCATGGCTGTTTTCTTACTCTTGGATAATTCAAGACCCTCACTCGTGTGGACCTTCTTAAATCTTCATCGAAGTAATCATCAACCAAGTATTTCTCCTTACCCTTTCTTTTTAATTCTGAATTCATGTCTCTTAGATGTTGATAGGGAGAATAGTATGTGAATGGGGGATTGAGTATAAGCATATGTTTGAAGGGGTTGAGAGAAGGACATGAGAGTGATTCATCATGTTTAAGCTATATGGATTTTCTTGTCAATCAATATATGATCATTATGTCTTAAGAAAATTATGGATGGTTAAAGCATGTTAGATGAAATGACACCTTTGGTGAATAGGATTTTCATGTTCTTATCTTCATTGAAGCCATGGTTATGATTATGCTTAACAGAGATTTGCCATGTGATAGCATGTGTAGATTTAAGCCTATGTTCATGAATGGATTAGTTTGTTGTTTGATGTTAGAGAATATGTTCATGATTCTTGTTAGCAGTACGAAAATTATGATCATGGCCTTGTTGATCCTAGGTTATTTTAATTAGCAAATTGGAGTAGCATAATTAGAATTATTACTATATTTTTCCTCTAATATTTCAAAAATTTCTAGGAAACTTTGGAAATGGGGTATTAAATGAAATATTGATATTTTACTAGTCAAATAAATAATATTTTTCATTAAAAATAATATATGCATATGTATAAAATTAAATAAGATCTTTTTATATAAATGCTATTAATAAATAAAATATTAATGACCTTGTAGGCCTATAGTCATAAATATTATTCATATTTAAATTTGTTTGTTATTTATTAAACAAAATTTAATATAATTTATTTATTAATAATTTTATTTATTACTTATTATTTATTATCTATTAAAAATTTAATTAATTAAAAATTAATTGTAAAATTATTATTTATTTAAGTAACATTATTTTTTAAATTATCATTTATTAATATTATTCAAAATTCAAACCTTAGTTTATTTATTAATAATAACACTCAAGATTTATTATTTGAGCCTATAACTTATCAGCAATTATTTTTACAACCCCTACTTATTTTACCTTATCAAGCTAGACTTATTTTATAAAATCCTTTATCATCTTGCCTTAAAGCTTAGGACATTAGGGGCATGATTGTAATAAGTTGAACTAGGAATATTTGTGTAAGTGAATATAGCTTGAGTATAACCTTATGTCTTGTGTTTACCCCAGGCGGGGTTAGGTCAGCCTTGGAAGACTTTTGAATTTGAGCAAGCAAAGGGTCTGGTAAGTTCCCGCATGGAATTATTTGAAGACCAAAACTTACTATGGCAAGCCAAATGTGATGTGTATGGACATTCCATATGTAAAGGCAATTAAGAACTGTTTTTCCTTTTTATTCCAGTCAACCAAATCATTTGAAAATCAAACAAGCAGTTTTACACAAAATGCTAAATTCTTTCTAAAACCTAACTTTGACAAGAATTTTAGAAACCCTTAATTGCTATTTCGAAATAAAACAATGTGTGATCAATTTTCTCCCAAGTGGGACAATCAACGTTGAGTACTCAATAAGGGTAGACTACCAGGACTAGTCTTTGAAGGGTTAGGGTAAGTCTCTCAGTAGGTGGCCACCTCTGAGGGGTGCGTCTTTCCTGGATAGGATGCCAGTCCGGTAGGTCATGCCGTTCTGAGCTAGCAAGTTTCAGTCATGTGGACCGTGTGTTTCCCGAGTGGGCTACCGGTACGTTTGGGTGTAGAGATGGAGGAGTATCTCACCCGGTGGGCCGTACACCTACCTTTTGTCAGCTTGCACAACGTGTGGCATTTTGACCGTTAATTTAGTCATGGGGCCCAACGTGTGGTAACCCATGGCTACCCATTTGAGTGGTTGTATTTATTGTGCACCTGTATGACTTGAAAAGCAAAACACCACTCTTTATTTCCAACACTTATTTAATGCTTGCCAGCACTTTCTCTTATGAAACTTTTACAACTTGCATACTTGAATTATTTTACCTAAAACACACACGGGCATACTGAGATTTTTATCTCATCACCTTTTATAGCATGTTTTTAGGTTGATCCGGCTATAGAGGTCAATAGCTAGACTTATTGCTAATGTTTTGAAGACTTTATGTTGTTTTCTTTATGGATGTTTTGAGAGAGTGTAGCAAATACTTTATTTTGGATTTGTTCATGTATTTATCTTTTGGGTTGTAAGAAGTTTAATTTTAAAGTATTTATTATATTTTATTATATGTGACCTAGTTATAAAGACCCCTTGTCCATTGGACGGGGCGACATCCTCGGCCCTGTTGGGCCTAGATAGTGGGGTGTTACAATTCCTGACCAAAAACTTAGCCTTTTTGTGGTTCCACGGTCATACCATTCCCTTTGTTCTACAAATCATGATCCTCTTCTTCGCTAGTCTGCTTTATCGCCTTCTTCAACCAGGTGGCTTGCTTCCTTTTCAGATCTACGTCTTCTAGCATCAGTCCTGCTATTTGGCATTTACCCAACTCATGTTTGGGCACCTTTCTAGGTCCCTTCTTCCTCTTAGGTTATTTTCTAGATTGTTAATATGCCTATGGTCTTCCTTACTGTTGCTCACGGATTGGGGTTGGTGGTAGGACGACTTGTGGTAAGGAATTATGGGTTTATCTTTCCTTCTTTATTTTGTTGTACTATACCCGCCTTAGATTTGGAGTGTAATATCCATGGAGCTATATCTCCATTTGTGTAATTTGGTTCTTTTCTATTAATATATAATCTTACTTAACCAAAATGAAACATGGATTCATTTGGGTCGTTGTATAGAAATGAGTTTCTCATGATTATTCATTTGTGAGGTCCATAAGTTGCTCGCATTTGGCAATTGCAAGGCAGTTCCACACTAAAACCTTTTGTTTTGCTTTTGTTGTTTGCAAGGCATTTATTTATATTCATTTCAATTTATTTTATTTTATTTAAAAAATATATAATAATATATTACAATATAAATAATTTATAATTTGAATTTAATTTTAATAAAGAATATATATTTGAGCTTTAATTCTATTTTTATATTATTTCAATTTATTTCATTCGATTTCTAAAAAATATATTGTAATAATCGATATTAATAGTAAATCTAGGACTCAAGGATGCCAAATATATTTATTTTAATTAATTAATTTATTTAAAAATTTCAATACTTCTATGTTCAAACATAGTATATTCTATCGTCTTCTGTTTAACATCAGAGATCAAATGCAAATATATATATATATATATATATATATATATATATATATATAATTCATTTTTTTACTGAGCTTACTAGAAAAAATGACTCTATTTTTTATATTTATTATCCTTCTTAACTTTTAACTTGAGTAAACAAAATGAAATTTGAATAGGTGTTGTATAATGTATATAGTGTTATGATGATTTAATAATTAAAAGGTTAAAAATCCAATTGAAATTATTTTAAAAGGTAAAAATTATTATTATGGCCAATAGTAATTAAAATTTTATTTGGCAACTAATCATTATTATAAAAACTAATAATTAAGAAATTAAAACTTTATTTGAAATTATTTTCAATAATAATTAACAATTATTACGAACAACTAATAATTAAATTTTCATTTAATGAGTAATAATAATTATTTTAGTGACTAATAATTTTTCATAAGGTATGCTCAATTAAGATAATAATTTTGCCAAACATAGAACCTATTATTTTCACTTTATATCGTTGTCTACAAGATAACTTGTAACTTTATGGAGATTGGACTCGTCTTGGCACTTGTCTGTCATATTCTATCTATGTAATATGTGATAGACCTGTTTGTTCTTAGGACTGCCCTTGTTGTCCTGAAATTGTTCGATAGATATACAAAAAGAAAACTCATTATGTGTATTAATTCAAGATGAACATATACTATTGAACAATAAGTATTGTGGAATAACAATATTAGTATGCCTATCAGTATCTTCTACAAGATTACCAACTTTATAATCATTTCTACTCCGTTTATTGCTATGTTGTGATCCATGTGCTATTGAGGAATATCAGCTACAGTCTACGTGCACGTTTATTTCCTATTCAAACAATTAGTATTTCTTGATCAGGATTTTGCTGAGGAATTAGCGGTATCAGATCAAAAGTACAGAGTCATCTAGATGGCTCAAATAGTGGATGGTTCAGACTACTTGATTTACTGGTGACAACTATTGTGCATGACCAAATGTTTAAATTATTTTGAATTCTTGTCTCGATAATAATTAGCATTTTGCATTGCATAATTTCCTATGTAGAAGATTCCATACATTGCATCACCTACCTATTCATTTTATAACACAAGTTGAAATTTTACATATTATGTAGATATTAAAACATTTACTTAGCTACATTTTAACTCTCCTATTATTATAGAAGCTTCTTTCCATCTCTATTTGACAAAGCAAAGGGAGATGGATCCAGCTACTGTTACTGTTATGCCATAGAGGTAATCACTTGTACGTTGTATATGACATATTTTATTATAATAAAAGGCATTATTTATCTTACAGTTTCTTTTGTTTACTTTTATATAATATAAATGTTAGATAAAGTCCCTAGTACAACACTGTGTTAAGGAGATCATGATATGAGACTCCTACAACACTGTATAGTGTTAGTAATTAAATAGTCCCTAGTCATACTATTAATGAGACTAGACATCATTAATGCGTTAAGACTAGCATATGTTAGACTTCCTGATTTGATCAGGTTGTGGTTCTCATATCCGTGAGTATTAAGATACTCAAATTTAACACGTGGATGCTTGTTAATGGAACAAGTTCATTGGATGACCTAGCTATGAGATAATCACATGGATAACTATTTAGTACCAGTGATATAATCTCAATATAGCAAACGTGCAAGTATCCTTAGACTTGAGATCTCCATGGCACTTTGTTTGCTGAGCTTTGTGCTTTAATTCCAATCTCTGGAGCCAGACTGAGGGCCGCCTATGGGATGGATATTTGGTACATTGTGAGATAAATGAAAGTAGTTGAGCGGGTCAATAAAGGATTCACCACTCCTAATAGTAGGGGCGAATATCTCACGGCCACTTGTAGGAATTACTACTCGAGAAGTCCTTGGCTAAGGTGACTGTGTATTGAAAACAGTTCCAATTGATACACATCTAGAGTAGTGAGTTTCTGGTACAAGTACTATTGTATTCAGGCCAAAATTAATTCTGGGGGGAGTTGGCACTAATTCTGTACTTCAAACCGAATGAGATATTGTATGGTGAAATGAGTTAATTGCATTGTAGTTTGTTATTGAAGGATTCATATCAAGCCATTTGACATCTTGGACTCTTGGGTGGTCATGATGTGTTGCTAGATACCGCTCATGATCTGACAATATGTGTTTATTAATTGATGAATTAATAAACCAATCCTGATTAAAATAATATGATTAATTCTAATTAATTATAGATTATTAATCTCAACGATGTTTGGATTAATTCATGTTTGCTACCAATTGACAGGAAAACCGAATAGGTCACACACAATAGAGGATTATATACTCAAGATGTTATTTGATAACATAGTGGGGTTAATTCCAAGAAAGAAAAGTTGTTCTGGCCAAATTATAAGTAGTTATAATTTATGGACCAATTTGTAATTGTGAGAACTTGATATTTTCAATTACAATTAGGGAATTCTAACTATTTTAGAATTCTCAGTTGGAGTATTTTTGTAGTAGATTTTGTGTAATATATAGAGGATATATGCATGAAATTTCTAAGGAGTGTAAGACACGAAAAACAACTCCAAACTCTAGGGCAACTCACAGCATTCTTTCTTCTCTCTCTCTCTCGTTGATATTAATCATAACCCTAGCAGCCATTGCTGTTTCTGCTAGCACATAAATCTTGGTGCTTGAGTGTTCCTCCATGTGGATTTCTGTTAGAGATAATCACACACTGTAATTATAGTGGTTGGACGTTCAACTCTCGCGGTGTTTCATCAAGAGGATTGCTGGATCACGCCTCGACTTGAAGAAAAAAATTTTTATTCTTCAGATGATCAAAGAATGGTAAAAAGCTATTACATTTGATCTCTTTATGTCCTGTTTTCACTCATATGAGGATCTTAGGTTGGTATCTCGTACTTATTTTTCCGCTGCGCCATATATGATATGCGAGAGATACCCAACAGCTACCATAGAAAAACTTTATCAAATCGATCAAGCAATTCAATGCATGGAAAACACAAATCTCCGACAAGAGCAACTTCTAGGTCTGTTCTGGGATTGCATGCCTCCCATTGATCCTGAAGAACTAGCAAAAAGAATGCAAGATATCTAGGACTGCATTTGTGAGCTTGATTCAAGGAAGAGGGTGTTGCTCGAAGAAAGGCAAACGCTTGTTCTTTTTAAAAATCGGTTGTAGATGTTATCAACTTCACTCTTCGGGTTAATGACTTCTGCTTAGCGAATCCTCTTGTGAAAGGATAAATGAACTCCTCCCTTAATATTAATTAGTAGGGCTGGCACGTCACTTAGCTCCTTATCTTACCATTCTGTGGGTCCTTAAGGTGAACCATTTTTCATTACAAGTTGAGGAAGCATCTTCTTTCTAACTACGAGTCTGTTTTCACCAACAAAGTCAAAATTGTGATGATATGGTAATTTCATAATTTGGGAACAATTTGAAGTGCTATTTCCATAGACTTCTATTAACTAATAATAGAAATTGAATGATTCAGACAAAGGAGCAAGGCCATTCCCTAACTGGTGTACAAATGTTCAAGAAAATATTACACAGATGCTAATGGAACTTCTTCTGGCTCTTATGTTGTTAGTGCAGTGGTAATTAAGTCATCCTATCTCGACTTTAGGACTTTGGTTCTTGCCAAAATTTGTGCTACTTTATAATGCACTTTGGTCACTCCAGTCCAGTCAAGTAGCGGCCTTTTTATTATTTTTTTTAAAGAAAAACCCTTTTGTTGGAAACACTACTAGTGTAAATATACTGGCATTCCATTACTGCCCTTTAATCAGGTCTTAAGTAGGGTATGACAAACCAGGAGTCCATCCTAGCAGAGTAAGGATTTCCTCTTCTAGTCTTTATGGCGCAATAAGGTATGCGATTTCTGTATTCATTAGTTTTGAACCGGATATGGACAGTTCCAATAAGATTTCATAGAGAAACCCTTGTCTGTCTTTCGGTGACTAGGAGAGTCAGCCGAAGATAGGTCTGTGTTTTTGTCAGGGAGACCGATATTGTTTTCTGAGACAAGCTGTAGTGAAACAGGATATCTTGACTGAAGCATATTGTAGTAAGTATACCATCCACCCAAGAGCAGTAAAGATGTATCTAGACTTAAAAAAAAATGCTATTGGTGGATTGGAATAAAGAAAGATATCTCAGAGTTTGTGGCTCGATGTTTAATTTGCCAACAAGTGAATGTTAATCAACAACGACCTAAAGGCTTATTACAGCTACTACCTATCCCATCATGGAAATGGGATAAGATCACCAGTGATTTTATAACAAGATTACCCATGGCGATAGGACAACAGGATATTATGTAGGTGGTGGTGGACCGGCTAACTATGTCTGCTAATTTTATTCCTATTAACTAATGGGATTCTTTAGAGAAATTAAGTAAAATCTATATGGAACAATGTTGAAATTTAGTACTGCAACACACCCACAAATAGATGGACAAACAGGACGAGTGAATCGAGTTCTGGAAGACTTATTACCGGCCTGTGCTTTAGATTTCAGAACTAAATAGATTGATAAATTGGCATATGAAGAGTTTGCATACAATAATAATAACACCCCATATTTCCATAACGTAGTGAGCTATAACTTTGGGGATGTTACCCCATCTGATTACTCAGACAAAGGGTCTTTATAACAAACTTCATTCAATAGGCAGCGGAATTTTTTTTTTCAACATAGATAAGTATAAGAATTTAGCTTCCGATACATACACACACGAGTACAATAGGTCCAAGATGTAGCATAAGCCTTTAGGAGTCCACCGCACTTCCGCTGTGCCTCTGATTCTGGATTTTTCAAAAGAAATAACACGCATGTGAGTGAAAATCACTCAATGAGTCCCGTATGTGCTAGTGCTTTAGTAAAGAGATAGAACACATAAAACTCTTATGGGGAAAACATTTCATTTGTCCACTAGAGATAACTCTAAAACTCTCTAAAGAAGATTTTATTCAGAACTCAATCATTTTGGAAAACTATGTTTCAATTTCAAATTATTGTCCTGATTTCCACATCAAAGGCATTCCTCCAACAGAGGGTCGGCTTGTATGCAAAGCTCACAAGGCTTTACCATAGTGCCACATATCATTGTGCTTAGACCACAGTCTACAACACTCAACCGTGCGTCGCCAGGAAGGTAAGTACAATGTAGCGTACTACCAAGAATCAAGTTAGTGCTTACGCCAAGTATTCAAGATAATGCACACGCTAAGTATTTAAGTTAGGGCTTACGCCAACTATTCAAGTTAGTTCTTATGCCAAGTAAGTTAGTACTTACACCAAGTATTTAATTTAGTGTATACACCAAGTAAGTTAGTGCTTATGCTAAGTATTCAAGTTAGCGTATATGCCAAGCAAGTTAGTGCTTACGCTAAGTATTCAAGTTAGTGCATACGCTAAGTATTCAATTTAGTGCTTATGACAAGTATTCAAGTTAGTGCATACGCCAAGTATTCAAGTTAGTGCTTATGCCAAGTAAGTTAGTGCTTACGCCAAGTATTAAAGTTAGTACTTATACCAAGTATTCAAGAACGCCAAGTAAGTTATTACTTATGCCAAGTATTCAAGTTAGTGCATACGCTAAGTATTCAAGTTAGTGCATATGCCAAGTATTCAAGTTAGTGTTTATGCCAAGTAAGTTAGTGCTTATGCGAAGTATTGAAGTTAGTGCATATGCCAAGTAAGTTAGTACTTACGCCAAGTATTCAAGGATTGTCAAGTTCAAGAAATCAAGAATTCAAGATTTATATTGTTCACCATGTTTCTAAATCCAAAAAGGGCTCGTACTTGAGCACATCAGGAAACCATTTTCCATATCAAGAAACACATTGTTGGGGCAAAATATTATTTTCTAGAATTTGATCCCACTAACTCGTAAGTCAGTTAATAATTTTCATGGCTCTGTAGAGCCAATCAATTCATTCCATAAGCACACATGGCCAATAAAATAATTTTCGGGATCAAAATGTCATTTTCCAAAGTTAATCTCATATCAAGAGATCATTTTCCAAAATCGTTGCAAAACAGGGTAAAGAGTTCTTTTCTCACATCAAAACAAGTTTCCAAGAGTATTTAGGTCATTTTCCCCTTACTCGATCATAAAAGTCATTTCTATAGCTATTCGAGTCATTTTACCCTTACTCAATTTAAAAAGTATTCACAAAAGTTTCAATAAGGATATTTCAATAGCGATTCCAAATGTTTTCATAAAACATTCCAATAAGGACATTTTGATCATTTTCTAAATACTCGATTCCAAAAAGAACTTTTTCCAACAATGCAGAATTCTAATCTTGATAGAGGATTAAATTCACAGTTTCCAAATATATTTCTATAAAATGTTCCAATAAGGTCATTCTAACCAATTTATGAATACCCGATTCTAAAATTTTACCATTTCCCAAAAATTTCAAGTTTTTAATCCAAAAAGGATCAAATTCACAAATTCATGATTCAATAATCCGTTAAGGTTTGCAAGCCAAATATGAAGTTCATTCGAGTCCAAAGTGGCATAAGAATAATTATTACTCAGAAAAACCTTAAATATATTCAGGGATTTCCAAAACGGTATAAAATGTAGCATTTCATGGAAAAGTAAAGCACTAGCTTTCAAAAGGATTTAGAAATTAGAGGAACTCACCTCGCGTTCTGACTAAACTTTTTCGTTCACAGCCGTTCGACCACCATTTCTACCATTTTCAACAAACCGATGGCCGTTTACCGATAAACCTACACCACACATCGTTTTCAAGTCAATTTGTGTTTAGCCAAAAAAATAGCCAATGATTAGCTAACGTCTAGCCGACGTGCCCGATGTCCGACCGATGTTTAGCCGTCGGGGCCGACGGTTAAGGAAAACGTTCAGTTTTCGTTCACGTCATTTGTTTGTTTCTTTTGTTTTTCTTTTTCTACATCCTTTCTCCCTTCATATACAAGGGAGTCACTTCATATTTCCCCTTAATTTCACCCAAAATTACACAATTAATCATCCTTAAATTCATTCATTTTCGGACTACTTTTCTGAAATTTCACTAGTTTGCCACATCATTTTGTTTTGCATATAACTTTTGATCCACAACTCTGATTTGGCTCCATGATATACCAAATTGACCATACGAATCTTAACTTTAATTATGTGTAAGCCTTCTTCAGAATTCTGATTCCTATAACATGCTACTAGGCAAAAACAGCCCCAGTTGTTTTGCCTCAATCCTACTATTCAGGCTTTCCTTTGTTTTCCTTGAGCCTTTAACCCCTTGGAACCATTAATTCACTCAATTTTCCTTCAAATCACCTTTAATTCTGTGATTTCTAGATTCCAATAGCTCACAAGAGTGACACTTATTCAGCATAAATTCACTTCTTCAAAACAAAAGCTAGTATAATTCATTGTTCCAACTAAGTAACTTTCATTTTTATTCTACTTTGGTCATCATCACATCAACCAAAAGGAATCCTTCAAACTACCATAAATATTCATTTCCTCCTCACACAAAACATCATTCAAAGACCCTTAGGCAGCTGGTACTTATACACCGTCTCCCACCTGAAATTCTAACTTTCTCCGCCAATTATCTGCATAACTCTTCTATCGGCTCTAGGCTGCTTTCAACTTTTCCCTAATTAACTTGACCTTGTCCAACATTTCTTGAACACAGATTTCTCCCAATTGGCTTATGTGACCATCCTCCGACCAACTCCAGTATAGCGGTACCTGACATTTACGTCCATATCGTGCTTCATATGGAGCCATTCCAATCGAGGTTTGATAACTATTATTGTATGACAACTCTGCATACAGCACACATTCGATCCACTTATCCACGAAATCCAATACACAGTCTCTCAGCATATCCTCTAATATTTGAATAACCCTTTCTGACTGTTCATCGGTCTGTGGATGCGCCGTCGTACTGAACTTCGGACTAGAACCTATCGATTCTTGAAACTTGCCCCAAAATCGGGATGTAAATCTTGGATCACGGTCGGACACAATACTTGAAGGCACTCCATGTAGTCTGACTATTTCCCGCACATAGGTCTGAGCTAACTTTTCCATTGAATCCCTTACATTCACGGGCATGAAATGCGCCGACTTGGCCAATCGATCCACCACTACCCATATGGCGTCCTTTTGGGTCCTTGCCATAGGGAGTCCGGTAACGAAGTCCATGGTCACCTCTTCCTATTTCCATTCCGGTACTGGCAATGGTTGTAATAATCCTGCTACCTTTTTGTGCTCCGCTTTAACTTTCTGACAGGTTAGACACGTTGAGACATATTTAACCACGTTCCGCTTCATCCCGGGCCACCAATAAGTCCTTTTCAGATCTTGATACATCTTGACCTCTCTCGGATGAATGGCGTACTTGCTCTTATGTGCTTCTTCTAAAATTCTATCCTTCAACTGGTGCTCTTGGGTAGACACAAACGATCTCGGAAGTACAAAACTCCCGCTTCGTCCTGTCGAAATTCACTGTCTTGCCGTTTAAGATCCTTGTCCTTGAAAAGCTGAAATTCCGCATTACTCTGCTAGGCTTCAACAATTTCCGCCTTAGATCTGGCATCAACTTCAGGTTGCTAATAATAATTCTCTCTTCTTGCACTTCTACTCTTCTATCCAACACATCCTGAACCACTTGAACCTCTTGTACTCTTAGTCTGGCCATTCTGATTTTCCGGCTTAGCGCATCAGCAACGATGTTGGCTTTCCCGGGGTGGTAGTTGATAGGACAACGGTACTCCTCCAAAAATTCCATCCATCTTCGCTGCCTCAAATTCAAGTCTTTCTGGGTGAAGATGTACTTTAGGCTCTTGTGATTAGTGAACACTTCATATTCTGCTCCATACAAGTAGTGCCGCCATTTTTTTAAAGCGAACACAATGGCAGCCAGCTCCAGATCGTGGGTGGGATAATTGACTTCATGCGGCTTCAATTTCTGAGAAGCATAGGCGATCACTTTCCTATCTTGTATCAAAATTACTCCCAAGCCTTGCTTCGAAGCATCCGTATATAGTGCGTAAGGCTTATTTACCTCTGGCAAACTCAACATAGGCGCTGTCATTAACCTCCGCTTCAACTCTTGAAAACTCTTTTCACATTTTTCATTCCAAAAAAAGGGTATGTACTTTCTCAGCAGCTGGGTCATAGGAGATGCTAGCGTTGAAAACCCCTTAATAAACCTCCGGTAGTAGCCAGCCAATCCCAAGAAGTTTCGAAACTCTGTGATGTTCTCTGGTTGCTTCAAGTCTGAAACTGCTTCAACCTTCGCTGGATCCATCTTGATCCCATCCTTGGTCACCATGTGACCAAGAAATGCCACACTATCCAGCCAAAACTCGCACTTGCTAAACTTGGCGTAAAGCTTGTGCTCCCTTAGCTTTTCCAGTACCAACTTCAAATGTTCTGCATGGTCCACCGACCTCCTTGAGTATATGAGTATATCGTCGATGAAGACCACCACGAACTTGTCCAAGTAGGGTTGGAACACTCGATGCATCAAATCCATAAATACCGCGGGTGCATTAGTTACCCCGAAAGGCATCACCACAAACTCATAATGACCATATCTTGTATTGAAGGCCGTCTTAGGAATATCTTCCTCCTTTATCCTCACTTGATAGTAGCCTTGCCTCAAATCCAGTTTGGAGTAACAACTGGATCCTTGCAACTGGTCGAATAACTCGTCAATTAACGGTAGGGGATATTTATTCTTGATGGTCAAGTTGTTCAAGCCCCGGTAGTCAATACACAACCTTAGAGTCCCGTCCTTTTTCTTCACAAATAGCACAGGTGCTCCCCAGGGTGACGTGCTAGGTCTGATTTAGCCTTGTCTCACCAACTCTTCTAGCTGCTCCTTCAATTCTTTCAGCTCTGCCAGTGCCATCCTATACGGAGTTCGGGACACCGATTCTGCTCCTAGGACTAGATCAATGGTAAATTCAACTTCTCGATTGGGAGGTAGAGACGTGACTTCCGTAGGGAACACGTCGGGAAAATCCTTTACCACCTCAGTATCCTCTAGAGTGCACTGGTCCTTCGGCTTGTTTATCGCATAAGCCAAATATCCTTGACATCCTTGCCTCAACAATTTCCGGGCTTTAGCCCCAGCTATCAAAAACTTCAATTCCTTTACTTCCTTGCCATTGAACTCCAACACATCACATCCTGGTCTAATGAACTGAACTGACTTATTCTTACAGTCTACTTTAGCCCCATGCTTCGCTAGCCAATCCATTCCCCATATCAAATCATAATCATCAATAGCTAAGACTATTAAATCTCCCTCCAAGCTTTCTCTCCCCACTTCAACTTTACAATTCTGCACATGCCGATCCGCTTGCACCATTTTCCCCAAAGGCGTACTTACTAACAAGGTAAAAGGTAGTTCTACTTCATCCCAACCCAAATAATATGCACAATTCTTGTTTAAATAGGAATGGGCAGATCCAGGGTCTATCAACACATTAACTGAATGACCTTGGATAGTAAACGTACCTTCCGCCACTGCTGCATCAGCTCCAACATCCTCCCGGTTGAGAGCGAAAACTTTTGCTTTCACCTGCGGCTTCTACGTTCCACTCCCGGAAGCTCCCGTGGTATTGGCTCGATTTGGCCCTGGGATCTGAGCTGGGTTCCCTTGTCCGACTCGGAGAAGTTTGGGGCAGGCATTCCGCAGATGGTTCGGGTCTCCGCAGTGGTAGCACTTCCGCTCACCCCCTCTGGGCCAACAGTTTTTCTTAGTGTGGCCCTTTTTCCCACAGTGACGGCATATTAGAAGATTTTGCGCAGAACCAACCAGTGTTTTTCGGGCTTGCTTTCCCCAATTCTGCCACTGCTGGTTGACAGGGCGCTTGTTAGGTTGCTGCCTCTGAAAAGGTTTCGGTGGTTATCTCGACGGTACGAAAGGTCGTGGTGCCATTCGGTTGTGATCCTCATTCTCAGTACGGGTGGTTGAGTCCACAGCCCCCGAATAAGTCGTCGGTGGAGAAGGTGCCAACGCCCTTCTTAACTCCTACCTTAAACCCTTAACAAATTGCCTCGTTCTATTCTGCTCGGTGTCTACCAGCCTCTTGCAGTACTTTGACAATTGGGTGAACCGTGTTACGTATTGAGCTACCGTCATACCTCCCTACTTTAGATTCCGGAACTCATCTTCCCACTTCTCAACTATCCACTGGGGAATATACTCGGCTTGGAATGCTTCCACAAAATTGGTCCATGTCCAGTCTTGGTCAATCATCTCCCAGTCATCCTAAACCCGTTGCCACCATGCCCAGGCTGGACCCCTCAGTCGGAATGCAGCAAATTTCTCCATTCGTTTCTCAGTCTACTGGAGCGTAGCAAAGATTTCCTCCATTTGTTCCACCCATTGCTCCACTTTTTGATCTTGTTCGGCCTGTCCCAAGAAGATAGGGGGTTGAAATTTCAGAAACCGCTCCAATGCCTCATATTCCCCTTTTGGATTCCTTCGCTTAGTTAGGGTTTGTAGAATCTCGATCACCTTGTGGAACGCTTGCTTCATAGTTACGCTAACCGGTTCTGCCGATCCCATTTCTGGCTCCAGTTCGTTCTCATCCCCCTGGTTTGATGATGGCATCTGAGTTGTATCAAACTCGGTGTCACATGCTCTGCCACAGGAACCCTTCTGCTGGATGTAGCTGCACGACGCTTGGGTGCCATTCTAAACCATGCCCCAGATAATGAGTTTATGCATCAAAGTTTAAAATATCCAAATTGAGCATGCATTCACATTCAACTTTAGGCGGAAGAAAATCATATGCAAATTTTGTATAAAGAATTGCATATAGATTTTTCTCAAGATTTAGAGCACTCTAGGTACTCTTATTTGCATAAATTCAGAATTAAAGCAGTAAACATGAATAAAATCCTTAGCATAGGAATTTATGGAAAGCAATAAGTAAAACATCCCAATGGTAGCAACACTTAGCCTTGCCAGTCCTCATCAGAATCTTCACAGTCGGCCTCATATAACCATCCCCCAGAACTCCTAGTGAGGTCTATCCCAGCCCCATTTGCAAACCCATCTATTGGCTCCTTCTCGGGTCTCCTAGAACTCTCAAAACATCCTACACAAAACCCGAATGCATCACCCATCCAGTGGAGATTCATAATCTATCTCCCCTGGGTCATCACTATCAGCTGTCAAGTCAACTAAGGGACTAGGAGGGAGGGGAACATATTCCATATCAATCTCTTCGTCTTCACTGTCAGTAACCAAGTCTATCACGTGTATTGGGGGTGGCTCAATGATGTGGACCTCATCGTCACTACTATCATCCAGGGGAATAATTGGTTGCGGAATAGAGCTCTGGAAAGAACTAGAGCTTTGATCTGGCCAAACTAGCTATGGATGCAAGGAAGAAGACGAAGCTCGAGCAAAGCGAGTCTAGAAGATAGAGATAAAGACCTCAAATGAATCCATGTTGGGTGATTGGTTTTTAAACCAACCTATGTTTATGAAAACCTCTCTATTAATGTAATACATATTAGCTATTTGATAGTAGTTGTCATGCGAATTCAATTTATAATTTATGGGTTTATTATTTTGGTTAAATTGCTTGTTCAAGGAAATATGAAAGGTTTTGTATTCCTAGGAAAATTCATTGGTGATCAAGTTAAACCATGCCCTGGCCTCAGGCCGTAACATCAATAGGTAGGTTGATCACTTTGAGAAAATCACCTTCAATTATAGGTGACTAATTGAAGGGCAGAGATGGAACCAGAGGCTTGTGGTTGATGGAAAGAGGGGAGGAAGGGCAAATTATACATAAAGATATATTAAAGGATTTTCAAAAAAAAAAAATTTTTTTGAGGTGGCGAAGAGTAATATTTAGATGGATTTTTCTAATTTTTTTTCATTTTATCTAGGTAAAAATGTAATTTTAAATTTTTTTTAGTGCATATATCGTCTATATTAAGCTTCCATTTCCCACCAAGAGGTGCTTTCCAGGGTATAAGATGGTCATCTTTCAAACTAAAGTTCATGGTGAAGTAAGATGTTTGAGTTGCATAAATTTGAAAGTATTTGGCCACGTAAAGTCTGTAGGAGATAAGCAACTTCATTCTTATTCTTCTAAATTTCCTAACATGTGAAAGAGAAGATTGAGACCGTAGCACTATCTTCAATATCCAGAATAAAAAAGAGTAGATCCTTGAAAGTGAACTATTTCCTGACCATGTTGAGATAATGATTGAGTGAAATCCTGAGCCATTCCTATCGTGCCAGAGGCCAGCCTCTGGTACAAATAATCATAGGCATATGGGATGTAATACCCCTACCAAAAATAATATCGGAAGCGTGTAATAAGTTTGGGGGTTACCCCATTAGGTTTGGACAAGGGGTCTTTATAACAAATAAAATTGATATGAACAAAATAAGTGCTAATACTAATAAATTGAAGCCACACTATTGTAATATATAACCCAAAAGTAAGGTTCAACATACAATATCATATGTACTATGACAATAATATAATATACATATGCAAGAGATATAGTTTGTGGGCCTATGTTATGGTATTATCTTCTAGTCGCATGGTCCTTTAGCTCCAGAACCTAAGAAAACAGAGTAAAAAGCACGTGTAAGTGAAAATCACTCAGTAAGTCCCGTGCGTGATAGTGTTTTATGAAAACAAATAGACACAAGAATTTTTTAGTTTCGTTTCAAAATCTGTTACAGGAAAACAATGCATTTTTCCATGGAAAATAATTCTACAACTCACTAGGAGGGAGTTTATTCCAAATTCAATCATTTTTGGAAAACCAAATTTAATTCAATATTACTGCCCCTATTTCAGAAATACAGGCACTTCTCTTAATAGAAGGTCGGCTTGTGCAAAACTCACAAGGCTTCGCCTTCGACATCATAGTCTCATTTTGTTAGGATGCAATCCTATAATACTCAACTGTGCATGGCCAAAGCGGTAAGTGCATACTAGCACACTACCTCGAAATTTGTATTTTTACTTGCTACCATAAGCCCAGGGGTCCCAACCATGTGGTCAATCACTATCAAGGCGGTTAAAGGTTGGACATACCAAGTGTCACCACACAGTAACTATGAACAATCTAAAATAATATGCACACAAGGCATAGGCAATAGCCAGGCACTAAATAACTAGCCAGCATGGCTAATTTCAATGTCCTATCTCCTCGTTTGGATTAAGACAATACCCAAAACTTACAAGTTTTCTTGGAGTCATCTACTTCTAACGAGAGCTAGTACAAAGATAAAAATCCTTGCTAAGCTTCACTAGTTCACAAAACTAGTCCAATTTAATTGGCTCACAAGGCCAATCAAATATTCCATTCCTGAAGGAATATAAATAAAATACTTTTTTAGGCTAAAAAATTATTTTTCAAAAGTTAATCTCATACTGATAGGAATCAAATTAGGTATGAAAGCTATTTTCAAGATAGGGGTAGAAGGATAAAATCATACTTCATGGTGCCATGGGTAAGAACAACATTTAAGAAGAATCAATAGAGTTTTCAAGAGAAAAAATTCAACAATCCCAGACCCAAAAAGATTGTCAAAAGATGGGTAGTGAAGGGAGTTGTATATGGGATACAAAAAGAAGAACAATCCTTATGGAGAATCAAAACAACATTGAAACAAGGATTGATATCCAAATGAGTAACAAGAAGGGCTCAAAATGACCAACATTTTATTTGGAAGATTAAAGGAACACATGGAAACGGGATGGAGGTCAAATGAGCAAGAATTAGAGTGCCCAGAGTTGATCCGGTGCCGGCCCAGATCGACCGACCATGCACTAGCTATGATCTACAAAACTCCTCAACTTTTTGATGTGTGCACTATTCCAGCAAAATGGACCCAGCGCCGGCCCTACTAGCCGGACCCGACGCCAGCTGTGTACTGAAAAAAGCCTCGTTTTAATTCTGACTTTTTGAACGGGTATTTTTCCTCTAGAATATACTCGATGCCATCCATAGGAGGCCTACCTAGTGTCGGCCCTGTTCTGGAACCCAAACTCTTGACGTTTTTTAGCTATTTGGGGGGTCATTTTGTAATATTTGCTAGGTAGTTAGGGCAACATATCTATATATATATGCTATTATAACATTGTAAATAGAAAACCTTTGGATGCATATGAAATTGTGAGAGTTCAAGAACTCTTTGAGATCTTTGGAGACGGTGATCCTCTTGGATGATGTCCGTTAAACATCAAGACTAAATCGAAGGATTTAGTCCCACCTTTGATCTTATCTCTAAATATTAAGGGATAATCTCAACTTCATTTCTATTCTTATGCGCTAGGTTGCCTAGTGTGTTTGATGGGATTAAGTTAGGTGCCTTCAAATTCCTATCCTTGGTGTTCTAATCTATAGTTAGATTAAGGTGTGAAGGTGTCTTTGAAGTAGGCTAGATTCATATTATCACAAGAATGTTAATTTCCTAGCATTTTAGTGTTCTTGTGTATGGGTTTGGTAGGTTTCTTGTTCTTGAGTTTAATCCAAAGGTTTAGTTTTTTCTAAGATCATATCAAAGTGGTATCAGAGGTTGCATTGTGTTAATTCTAATCAACCAACTTTCTTTAGGCTAAGGTACAATTTTCTACAAGATCTATTGATTTTTAAATTTTCGTCACTTTTTCTACTGCTATTTTTAAATGTCAAAAACTTGAAAATGTACCATGGAAATGTTGTGAATTTGATCCCATATGATATATTGATGTTTGAGGAATCATTTGATGCAAAAATTTGTTGATTTGGGGCCACAACTCTTGCATCATTAGTTGGTAAAGCTTGTGCTTCTACCCACATAGAAACATAATCCACTGCTACCAAAATGTATTTATTACCTAAAGAACTAGGAAAAGGTCCCATGAAGTCTATCCCCCAACAATCAAATACTTTACAAGCTTGAAAATTTTGTAATGACATCTCATTAAATTTAGAAATGTTACCTCTACGTTGACACCTATCACAAATTTGAACAAACCTGTGGGCATCTTTGAACAATGTGGGCGAATAGAATCCAGACTCAAGCACCTTTCGTGCAGTGTTGTTGGCTTGGTAGTGGCCTCCAGCAAGTCCTTCATGACAATGTCTAAGAATATTCTCTCCTTCCTTAGAGTTCACACATCTTCGAATGATTTGGTCCGCACAACACTTAAACATAGAAGATAGTTAGATAATGGAATTCACAATTCAAACAAAACTAAAAGAACAAATTAGTCAATTAAACATCAGTCAAAGTTAGTAAATTAGATTACAAAGATACGCAAGATACAAAAGATGGAACCTTTTTGTAAAAAGAACAATTGTACAAATTTGCATATTTACATGGTTAAATCAACAAAATCCAAGTTTTCATGATATTGTTCCCCGACAACGGCGCCAAAAACTTTATGTGTCCGAATTTGGGTATAAAAAATCATAAAAAAAAAATAAGCACATTCCCAATCAAGTTTAAATTAAAACATTAATCACAAATTACACGTATGAGCAAGCGTACTCATTATTAAGCATAGCATAGGTTTTAAAACGAGTATCGATCTTCAAGGAACAAGTATGCAGTAATCACTTTTCTTTCATTGTTTAACCGACTCAATAAAGTGAAAATGAATTATAAAATAAAATAAAATAATATATACATGTCAAGGATGGAGAATTATGTAATTCAAATTATTATTTTGACAAACATGACCTTAAAGTACCCAATTATTATCATAACTAATCATTCTCTTGGCATCATGAAGGATTAAGATAGATTCACTTCTTTTCCAATCCATGAAATCACTATCTTCTAGACAAATTAGCATCACATATCCTGCCTCAACTAATTCACCCAAAAGATGCATTAAACACAATCCTTGATTAAATCTCCATATCTTGGCAAATTTAAAACATAAAATTAACCAATGAATCCATATCCTGGTAGACATCAATTAATCTATAATTACCCAGTTCTTAGCAATTAACCCCTTTTCCAAAGAAGTTAATAGACAACAAATATGAAATTAATGAATTGAGATCCCCATCAACCCATTTTCCAAGCAAGTTAATAGAAACAAACAATAAATTAATCTCATAATTAGCATAAGTAATTAAATACCAAGAATAGCAATCAATTAATCAAAAGATCAAAGTAACTCTAAAAATCATGAATGCCGAAAACAATGTTAAATTACAATAAAAAAATTAATACATCACTGTTCAAAAAAAGAAAACAAAGTTAAAATAAAGCACTCATAGACAAGCCTTCTTCTTTTTTCTTTGTAGACTCTCTTGTACAATCCTCTTTGATTTGATAAATTCCTCCTTGAATTTGAGTGATTTTTGTGTTTAGCTCCTTGAATTCGTCATCTTTGACTTGTATTTTTTCCTCTATTTATAGGCTTTATGAGTGCCTAAATTTGTCCCTCTAGGGTTTTTGGCCGAATAGAAGAAGGAAAATTGCCAAAAATGCGTACGAAAATCAAGGCACTGCCTTTGTCCAGTACACAACCAGCGCTGCCTGTCCTACCTAGGGCCGGCACCAATTGCATTCTGTCTCTCTATCCGTTCACCGATTTTTCGCCATTTTCGTGCCAAGCTCTTCTAAGTCACAGCCGGCGCTGGCTCTAGGCTCCTAACCGGCGTCGGCTGTGTTTTTTTCAGCCCTAGTTTTGCCGATTTTTCATCACCTTGAAGTACGTGCCAATAGCATGTGGCCGGCACCGCCTCTAATCTGTTTAGCGACAATTTTGCTTTATTTTACCTCTAAAATCTGAAATAATGAACAAAATACCTTTCTAAGGGTAAAATCTCAAATATGAAGGAATGTGACTAGTTATACTAAGAAATATATGACTAATTTAGGCCCTATCAGTATCAGAGCCTGCTTGCTTATGATTTTAACAGGTTCGTTTATGCCCTGAAATGGTTTCGACCATGATTCTGGGCATTGTTTGTCGTTTGTTTTAGAGGATGTCTATTCTCTAAAGACGCTATGAAAATCAAAAGAAAACAATCCAAAAATATTTTCTCGAGAAGAATGAAGGAATGAAAAAAAAATAATTTTTTTGTTCCAAGCCGTAACTCGCTCGGAGCTAATTGGCAGCTTGAGGCACAATTGGGCCTAGCCGCGGCTCACTTGGGAATACAAGGCTAGCTGTGGGTGATCATGGGGAGGATGAACATTGTCCTCCCCAAGATGCATTTTTGTCTTATATGTTAAAAAAAAAAAAAAATCATTTCGTTGTTTTTTTTTTCCCTCTCGGTGGCCCAAAGGGGTTTTTTTTTTTTTTCCTTCTTCTTTTCCACGGGGGGTTATTATTATTATTTTTTTCTTCTTTTCCTCTTGCACCTAAAGCATCCCAAAAAATATGTTTTGGGACTAACCAATATTAATTTCTAAAAATAGTTTTGGTAATTAATATATATTATCTAAAATAGTGATTTTAGATATGTAAAAAAAATTAAATAAGTTTTTTTATTAATTTTCATTTTGAGAATTAAATCTAATTATGATTAGTTTTTAATTAAGACCCATGATTTGGGATAAAATTATATTTGAAAATTTAATATATTTTCTAAAATATTGATTTTAGATTATATATTTTTTAATTCCTAAATTATGATTTTAGCAATTAATATATTTTCTAGAATATTGATTTTAGATTTTATTCTAATTAAATTTTAGAATTTGATTTTAGAAATTAAATCTAAAATATTGATTTTGGATTTTATCTTAATTTAATTTCTAGAATTTGATTTTATAAATTAAATCTAAATTTGTTTTATTTTTCCAAAATAGAGATTTTGGAATAATAAAATTATATGGTTAATTTTTGTTTGAGTATAATTAATGGCATGGCGCATGGTTACGGACTAAAACCAAATTATATATGTTCATGCATTTTTACAGTTTTGGTTTTTATTAAACAGGACTTGCGAGTCCTGCCTACTCTAAAATTATTGTGTAATTATCTTCTCATCTAACTCCCTTCGAATATAACTCGAGGTTTCTCTATTTAAGAAAAATTATGTAATTAGATTCCATAAGTTATGTAGGGATAAAATTATTTTAATTTTGAAGATGGCGACCAAAACAAGGTGAGAGGGTAAGACCTTCTACTTAAAACATGCATGAACAAATAGGGTTAACTGTATTAATTTCCTTTTAGTTCAAGGAAATTAATTTAGGAAATGTTTATAACCATACCACGCAAATGCTTTATTACCATGATTATCAATTTATGTAATTTATTGATATATTTATGCATGTTGTTTGATGAAATCACTAAAAGGAATAAATCCCTCAATTAATACTAAACCTAATTCCTTCCATTAATATAGTGATAGGAATCCACCCAAGCATCATGCAAAGCTAAAGAAGGGGGATGGAGATTCAAACCACATTCCATGGTGTCAAAGAAGAATTTAAATTATGAAGGCTTTCAATGGAGGATTCCAGGAAAATAAGCCACCAAACTAAGGAATATGAAGATATTTAAAGAAGTGGGTGCCAAAGGGAAGCTTGAAAGACCTTCAAGAAGAAAAATCAAGAATCAAGAAAGTTGTCAAGCGATGGAGGATCAAAGAAGAGCCAAGAAGATCAAAAGTTGAACAACAATTTATGTGGAGGATCAAACACGCGCGCGAGAAAGGCTGAGGACAAGGAAAACGAACCTATTGTGAAGGACAGTGAGGACCTGGTGCCAAGCCCTCTAGGCCCATCAAACAATTTTTGTAGACCTAACCTGGCACCAGGACCATAATGGTGACCCGGCGCCAAGTCACTTCGTGCACAGCCCTGTTTTGATGATTTTCCTTATTTTCTTTTACTTTTGTTTCTAATTTAATTTCCACGAATTTTGTTAGGTAATAGGGATATTTTGGACCCTTTTAAATGTTTGAAAGGCTGAGATTTCATCTCACCATAGTTAGGTTTAGATGCCTATATATATGGCATTATAACACTTCAAATGTAACAACATTTGATATTGAGAGAAATCAAAAAGTCTCTTTTGAAAGCTTTTGAGAGGTGATTCTTCTTGGGTAAATCCCATGAACATTAAGACCATTCTTAGGGCCTAGTCCTTCCCTATCTATTAAGTCTATAAACTCTTTTAGGATAGATCAATTAGCTTGCTAATTTGGCTCTTAGATTATAGATAATCTAATATTCTTGTTGGAGGTAAAATTGGTTTCCTAAATAATCTTCTTCAAAGTGTTCTTGGTTTCTTTTTGAATCAAGGGTCTTTGGTTGTGATTTGGATGAATTGATTCTCATTTCTAGTATTCTAAGTTCTCTATTTTGGCTTAGGGTCCTAGTATTTGAATTGGGTGCATCATTTCTTCACTTAACTCACTATTTTGAGTTCTTTGATGGGTCTTGCATTTTGCCCTAAATTTAACCACGAAAATCGTTAGAAATTCACCCCTAAGATCATATCAAATAGTTTGGTATCAGAAAGAGTATCATACATATATACATATGTACATACATACATGTATATATATATATATGTATGTATATATACATGTATATCTACATATAGATGTGTATATATGTATATATATACATATGTATATATGTAAAACAGAGCAAACTCGTCACTAAGGAAGGTGTTTCAAAAATGTCTTCAAAACTTTGATTTTTCTTGATTTTTTTGTTGATAAATTAATTTTATATGTTGGGTTGATGTTGGAGTAGCTATTTGAAGCTTTAAAGAACACAAATCTTGTGGTTTTTTGGTTTATTTACTACAAATTTGTTGAGCTTAAAAAGAATCTCGTAACGCATTTTCATGCTAAATTTGTGAACTATAAAACTCATGTTTTTTACTTCTACTTGTTGAGAAATTATTTCTTGATATTAGTATAATTATTAGGGATTAATTTTTCTTGTGATTCTTGAGTTTTTGGGTTGTTACAAGTGTGAAAATTTTGAAAACCCTTAAGTTACGAAGTTGCATTTCAAGTGTTTGATATTTTGCTTGAGTAAACTTTTCACTTCAGATTGTGGCTAAGAACTTTTATCAACACTTCTATATTTGGATAGCTATTGCTTTCAAGTATCTTGGAGGGGCATTGTTTGTCCAATTAAGCTCGTTATATTTGTTGAATTCTTACTCTTTTTCTTAAGTGATATGCTCCTTGAACTCCAAGTGTTACATTGAAAATTCTTGTTAAGTCTTGTCCATTCACCTATTCCTTAGTCTCAAAGTTATTGAACTCTCTTGAATTCATTGACTCTTAATATAAACTTCTTGGAGGCTCATTGTTGTTGATGATCAAACTTGCATGTAAGTCTAGTTGATCGTCCTTAGAAGGTTAGTAAACTTGTTAAGTGTCGACTAGTTCCTAAGCAATTGAGGAGATTTTTGTGGAAAGAACTCATTGAGAAAATTGAGTGCTTGAAAAAGGCAAGTGTGTGATCTTATTCTTGTTAAAAGCCAATGGAGAGTTAAACACGATTGTTGATCATTAATTATTGAGTGGATACACATGAATGAGTGATTGTGAGGAATTAGTTTCTACTTTTAACCAAATTTTCTAAGTGAAAACCCTTGCAAATTCTCAATACCATGACCCAAGAAACTTCATTTGATATTCAAGTTATCTTTGAAATTTTCCAAGCAAAAAATGGAAGGCATGAGGAGGGACATTGAGGGGATAAAATCTAACCAAAACCAAACCTCAATAAATGCAAAAAGGGAAGATAGTCTTAGAGTGAAAAATGAGTACAAACCTCCACCCTCATTATATGAGAAACCAATGAAGAGATGTGGAGCAAATTTTATGGGAGGTTAGCAAAACATTCCAACAAAAGGAAGAGTTAGAAAATGTTTAGGGCTAGGAAAGAAATTGAGAGGTGCAAGAAAACGGACCTACCCTAAGCATTCTTCGCATACCAATCCCATTTTTCAACATTCACCAAACCAGAAAAATAAGCCATCAAAACAATCATTGCGAACAACCCAAAAGCCTAGAAAATAAAAAGGTGATGAGGAAAGGCTTGAGGTTGGGAAGGTTTTCCCATTGGTTGGTGTTGCTATAAGGATTGAGGGTGTGGATGATGTTGAGAATGAGGAGAATTCACAAAGGAGTAATATCTTTTACACTAGGTGCCTTATTCAACAAAAACCTTGTATTCTGATCATTGATGGATGAAGTTGCACCAATATGATAAGTGCTACCTTAGTGGAGGACATGGGATTAGAAACTATGAGACATCCTAAACCATAAAAACTCCATTGGTTGAGTGATTGAGGTGAAGTAAAAATAAACAAACAAGTTGATGTTAAGTTTGCTATGGGGGCCTCTAAAAATGTGGTGTTATGTGATGTGTTCCCAATACAAGTAGGACATATTTTATTAGGAAGGCCATGGATGTTTGATAAAAATATGACGCGCAAGGGGAGGGAGAATACATATGTTTTGAACAAAGATGGGAAGAAGATTACACTACTTCCATTACCCTCTTGTGAGGTACTAAAAGATTAAAATATCTTGAGGGTAGAAGGACAATGAGAGAAAAGAGTTGAGAAAGAAGCAAAAGTAAGAGAGAAAAGAAGAGCTTAAGGAAAATTCAAAACAAAAGGGTGCAAAAGAAGAGAAAAAGAAAACGGGTGAGGAGGGAGACAGCAAATGAGACCTTCTTGTGCTTGAAGAGTGAAAATAATGAGAACGAGGCTACAAAGGAGAAAAGTGAAGATGAGGAGAAGAATGAGACTTATGTGGGAGAGCATAAACTTGCATTTTTATTTTCACAAAAAAGATTCTTATTTGAAATCTTACACAGGTGTTAATTTGAGGACAAATTGTCTTCCAGAAGGGGGAAATGATAGGAATCCACCCAAGCATCATGCCAAAGCTAAAGAAGGGGGATAGAGATTCAAACCACATTCCATGGTGCCAAAGAAGAATTTAAATTACGAAGGCTTTCAATATAGGATTTCAGTCAAACAAGCCACCAAGCCAAGGAATATGAAGATATTAAAGAAGTGGGTGCAAAAGGTAAGCTTGAAAGACCTTCAAGTAGAAAAATCAAGAATTAAGAATGTTTTCAAGCGATAAAGTATCAAAGAAGGTCTAAGAAGATCAAAAATTGAACAACAATTTGTATGGAGGATTAAGCACGTGTGCGAGAAAGCCTGAGGACAAGGAAAACGAACCAACTGTGAAGGACAGTGCGGACCTGTCACCAGGCCCAACAAGTCGACTCGGCGCTAGGCCCTCTCGGCCCATTGGCTAATTTTTGTAGAACTAACCCAATGTCAGACCATAATGGCGACTTAGCGCCAGATCACTTCGGGCACAACCCTACTTTGATGATTTTCCTTCTTTTATTTTACTTTTATTTTTTATTTAATTCCTACAACTTTTATTCTGTAATATTGATACTTTAGACCTTTTAAAGGTTTCAAAGGCTGAGATTTTGCATCTCACCATAGTTAGGTTTAGATGCCTATATATATGGCATTATAACATTTCAAATGTAACAACTTTGAATATTGAAAGAAATCAAAGAGTCTCATTTGAGAGCTTTTGAGAGGTGATTCCTCTTAGTTAAATCCCAAAAACATCAAGACTATTCTTATGGCCTAGTGCTTCCCTATCTACTGAGTCTATAAACCCTTTTAGGATAGATCCACTAGCTTGCTAATTTGGGTCTTAAGTTTTAGATAATCTAAAGTTCTTGTTGGAGGTAAAGTTAGTTGTCTAAATCATCTTCTTCAAAGTGTTCTTGCTTTCTTTTTGAATCAAGGGTCTTTGGTTGTGATTTAGTTGACTTGATTCTCATTTCTAGTGTTCTAAGTTCTCTATTTTGGCTAAAGGTCCTAGTATGTGAATTAGGTATGTCATTTCTTTACTAGGCTCGTTATTTTGAGTTCTTTGACAGGTCTTGCAGTTTGCCTTCAATTTAGCCACAAAATTCATTAGAAAATCACCCTAAGATGATAACAAATAGTAAGAATGAGTGTCCTTTTTTGAGACCAGGTTGTTAGGCTAACCCAAGCCTACTCAACATCGGGCATGTTCAAGCAATGGAATTAAAATTCCTATGGAATTTAATTTCTGATTAATGAGTCAGGTTTAACTAAATTCTTTATCTCAGTTAGACTAACTTAAGCATAAAGAAATTTAGAGGAAATATTAGGGTAGTCCAAAAGGCTTTGGATTAAAAGATGTTAATCACCCAATGATCTGGTAATTACATATAATGCAATTGGTATTAGATACCAACTATCGAATTCAAGGGTGGCTTGTTAGGCAAACCCATGGTTATTCTTGAGGAATTTAGATACCGATCCACTAGGAAAGCTTCCAATAAGCTTTCCCGAATCAATAGTGGAGGCTATTGGTTTGAGTAAAATAGTGGAACAACGATGCGATTAATTAAAGACCTAATTATCTGTATTATATGTGCATATACAGTTAGCTAATTTTCTCTATCTTTATATCTGGGTCACGTCCAGCATGTCAACCAACCTAAACTTACGTAGCATCTTAGAGACCAATAAACTAACTAAATCGAACTATCTCAACTGGTATAGAAACTTGAGAATTGTTCTCAAGTCAGAAAAGTTCTTTACATGCTAGATACTTCTATTCTACCACCACCAGCTTAAAATGCTCATACTGATAAGCATGCCATCCACAAGAAGCATAAGGAGGATAGTGACACGACATCTTGTATCATGCTGGCATCAATGACTCCTAAGTTACAAAAATAGCATGAGCATATAGATGCTCAATCAATAATTCTTCATCTTTGATAGCAATTTGATGACCATGCCAAAACAGAGAGATATGAGATCTCGAAGTAACTGTTCAGTTGTAAAATGGCTAATGGTGCTTCTGTGGCTACTCATGGGCTGAAGATGTTGGGTTTAATTAAGAAGCTTGGATCTCTTAGGTTCATTATGGACTATGAATTAAGTATTGACTTAATTCTACAATCTTTACATAATAGTTTTTCACAATTTGTGATTAACTATCAGATGAACAAGATTAGGTCCACTATTCCTAAGTTGATCAATCTTGTCAAGACTGCAGAGTCCTCTATAAAAAAGGATTCCAATTTGGTCTTGATGGTAGAATCTTCTTCTTCTAGAAAGAAAGTTCAATGGAAGAAGAAGAAGGCTCCTACTAAGCCCAAAAGTTGTATGAAGAAGAAGGATACAGCCACCAAAGGCCCATGCCACCACCATGGTAAAATGGGCCACTGGAGATGCAGCTGCAAAACCTACTTGGAGATCGTCAAAGAAAAGAAGCAGAAAGAGAAGCTTGCAGGCACTTCTACTTCTACTCCTGGTATGTTTTTGATTGAGATAAATATTACCTTTAAAAATAAGGCATAGGTATTGGATACCGGATGTAGATCTCATTTGTACAATAACTTGCATGGACTAAAAGGCAGTAGAAGGCTAAAGAAAGGCGATATGGACCTACATACTATAAATGGAGCAATGGTTGTTGCACTTGTTGTGGGAACATACGAGCTGATCCTGCCTTTAGGATTAGTTTTAGAACTGCAAAACTATTATTTTATACCAGTTTTATGAAAATATTATCTCAGTTGTGTGCTTAGACTTGTATGAATTTCATTTGATATTTAAGAATAAATATTATTTTTTTCACTAAATGATATTCATTATGGTTCTGCAACTTTAGTTAATGGTTTATATGTTCTAGATATGGATAATCTAATCCTCAATATAAACAATATGAAACCAAAGATTGATAACCCAAACACTTCTTCCTTATGCTATTGCCGTTTAGGCCATGTAAACGAGAATCGTGTTTCTAAGTTACATAGGCTTGGTGACTTAGGGTCATTTGATTATGAATCATATGGCACTTGCGAGTCTAATTTACTAGGTAAAATGACCGAAACCCTTTTTTTCAGGAAAAAGAGAAAGGGCCAAAAAGTTATTAGAACTCATACATTCTGATGTATATAGCCCAATGTCTATACAAGCAAGAGGAGGTTATAACTATTTCATAACCTCTATCGATGATTTTTCACGAAAGGAATATTTGTATTTAATGAAATAAAAATTTGAAGCTTTTGAAAAGTTCACAAACTTCAAGAATGAAGTAGAGAAAAAACTTGACAAAAGTATTAAGACTCTAAGATCGGATCGGGGAAGTGAATACTTAAGCCAAAAGTTTCAGGGTTATCTTAGAGATAACAGGATATTATCTTAATGTACTCTACCATATACACCTCAACATAACGATGTATCTGAAAGAAGAAATCGAACTCTTCTAGACATAGTACCGACTATGATGGCTTTTGCAGATTTACCAAAATTATTTTGGGGGTAGACACTAGAGACTTTTTTTATATGCTAAACAGAGTTCCATAAAAAACAATTGATACCACCCTATTTGAGATCATATTTGGCAAGAAATCGAAGTTTTCTCACTTGAGAGTATAGGATTACCCTACCTTTATCAAAAGTCCACAGTCAGACAAACTTGATAGTAGGTCTGACAAGTGCTTGTTTGTGGGTTATCCAAAAGAATCTTTCGGGTATTACTTTTATCCCCCATCCGAAAATAAAGTATTTGTTTCAAAGTATGCTATCTTTTAAGAGAAGGAGCACATACTCAAAGGGAATAGTGGGAGTAAAATTGAACTTAGTGAAGTTCAAAAGAATAAATAAACAAGGATCAATCGCCTGATCTCATATCTATTGTGAGAATAGATGAACCTTCTACAACACAATATCCTCATATGTCGAGTAGGATACATGTGGCATCTGAGAAAAATGGATTTCTCATAAATGACCATAGTGACGTATTGCTCATAGATGAAAAAGAGCTTACTACTAACAAGGAAGTTCTAAACAATTCAAAATCTGACAAATGGCTTGAGGCCATGAAGTCAGAGATGGATTCTATGTACGTCAATCAAGTATGGACTTTGGTTGATCTACCCAAAGAAATCAAATCTATTAGATGCAAATGGATTTTCAAGAAGAAAACTGACATGGATGGTAACGTAGTTACCTATAAAGCACGATTACTAACTAAGGGTAATCGTCAACAACATAGTATTAACTATGATGAAACATTCTCGCTAGTAGCCATCCGAAAATCCATCAAGATATTCCTAGTCATTACCGCTCATCATGATTATAAGATCTGGCAAATAGATGTGAAAACAACTTTCCTAAATGAAAATCTGATTGAGGAAAGTGTATGTGACACAACCTAAGGGTTTCACATCCAATGATAGCACGAAAGTGTGTAAATTATAAATGTCCATCTATGGACTTAATCAAGCGTCTAGGAGTTGGAACATCCATTTTGATGAAACAATCAAATAGTTTGGTTTCATTCAAAATATGGATGAGCCTTGTGTGTACAAGAAGGTTAGTGAGAGCGCAATCGTTTTCATATTATTTTATGTAGATGACATATTGCTAATAGGAAATGATGTACCTGTCTTTCAATTAGTTAAAGTTTGGTTTTCTAATAAATTCTCCACGAAAGACCTTGGAGAAGTAACATACATTCTTAGAATAAGGATATATAGAGATAGGTCAAAAAGGTTGCTAGGTCTTTCAGGGTCTACATACATAGACAAAGTGCTAAAGAGGGTTAGCATGGATCAATCCAAAAAGGGATTCTTACCCATGACGTATAGAGTAAGCTTTTCAAAGTCGATGTCTCCCAAGACATAAGTTGAAAGGGAACATGAGTAAGATTCCATATGCTTCGGCAGTTAGATCTATCATGTATGCTATGATATGTATGAAGCCCGAAGTATCCTAGGCTGTCAGTTTGATGAGTAGATACTAATCTAACCCTGGTAAAGGTCATTGGGCGGCTGCAAAGAACATCCTTAAGTACTTGCGAATGACTAAGGATGTATTCTTGGTTTATGGAGAAGGTGGTTTGAAAGTGAATGGGTATACTGATGCTAGTTTTCAATCTAACAAAGATAATTTCAAATCACAATCTAGCTATGTGTTTACATTGTACGGAGAGGCAATAAGTTGGAAGAGTTCTAAACAAGAGGCTATTGCCGACTTTACAACTGAAGTTTAGTATATAGCCGCTGTGGCTAAGAAGTTCGTGACAGAACTGGATGTGGTCCTTAGCGTTGTTGGTCCAATATCCTTATATTGTGACAACAATAGAGCTATTGAACAAGCAAAGGAACCACGGTCTTATCAACGATCTAAGCATGTGCTACGACTCTATCATCTAATCCAGGAGATCATAGATAGATAAGATGTAAAGATAGAGAGTGTTTTAATGGATGAGAACATAACTGACTCACTTACAAAAGCACTATCCCAGAAGAAATATGATAGGCATGTTGAGTTATTCGATATTAGATACATAAATGATTGGCTCTTGTCCAAGTAGAAGTTTGTTAGTGTTGTGCCCTAAAGACAATCACTTGTACTTTGTATATGACATATTTAGTTTATAATATAAGGCATCATTTATCTTTCAGCTTGTCTTCTTTACTTCCATTGAAATAATTGTTAGTTAAAGTCCGTAGTACAACACTGAATTAAGGAAATAATGATAAAGTTCATGATGTGAGATTCCTACTACATTGTATTGTGTTAGTACTTAAATAATCTCTGGTCATAGTTTTAATGAGATAGGACATCATTAATGCACTAAGACTAGCATGTGTTAGACTTCCTAATCTGATCAAGCAATGGTTCTCATATCCATGAGTATTAATATACTCAAAGTTAACACGTAGATACTTGTTAATAGAACAAGTACATTGAATGACCTGACTATGAGATAATCACATGGATAACTATGTAGTGCCAGTGATAGAATCTCGTTATAGCAAACGTGCAAGTATCCTTAGACTTGAGATCTCCAAGGTACTTTGTTTGTTGAGATTGTATTTTGATTCCAATCTCTAGAGCTAGATCGAGGGCCACCTATAGGATGGATATTAGGTATAATATGAGACAAATGAAAGTAATTGAGAGGGTCAATAAAGGATTCACCACTGCTAATAGTATGATTAAATATCTCACGGCCACTTGTTGGAATTATTACTCGTGAAATCCTTGACTAAGGTGATTGTGTATTGGAAACAATTCCAATTGATACACATGTAGACTAGTGAATTCCTGGTATATGTACTAATATATTTAGGCCAGAATTAATGTATATTCTGAAGTGAGTTAGCGCTAGTTCTGTACTCCAAACTGAATGTGATATTGTAGGGTGAAAGGAATTTATTGCACTGTAGTTTATTATTGAAGGGTTTATGTCGAGCCACTTGACTTCCTGGACTCTTAAGTGGTCATAATGTGTTACTAGATACTGATTATGATCTGTTGAATATGTTTTTATTAATTGAAGAATTAATAATTTTAGAATTAATAAGTTAATTCTAAATTATTAAGGATTATTAATCTCAAAGACGTTTGGATTAATTCATATTCACTACTAATAGACCAGGAAACCTAATAGGTCATATATAATAGAGGATTAAGCACTCAAGTTGTTATTTGATAATATTATGGGGTTAATTGTGAGAAATAGAAGTAATTATGGCCAAATTATAATTAGTTATAATTTTAGGCCAAATTGTAATTGCTAAAAATTATTGTTTCCAATTGCAATTTGAAATTTCTAATTTGATTAGAATTCACAGAAATACGGTTTCTCTGGGAGATTTTCTAGAGATGACACCGTGGTGATTGATCACCTGAATTTAATAGAGAAATTGTTCTCTCAATAAATTCAGAACACATAGCTTTATTCTCTCCCTCTCTCTCTCTCTCTCTCTCTCTCTCTCTCTCTCTCTCTCTCTCTCTCTCTCTCTCTCTCTCTCTCTCTCTCTCTCTCTCTCGTACACAGAAACAAACCCTAGCCATCAAGAGAGTCTTCTAACAGAGACTCATTTTGATTTGCTTGGGTCCCTCGTGTGGATACTATTAGAGCCAACCTCACATTGAGATTTGAGTGGCTTGTCTTGGATGTCATTGTAAACTAGATTTTGGAATGATTTTATTTGGATCATGTCTCAGTCATGCAATGTGAAGGGAGAATTTTGAACGACAGAGGTAAAACCCTTGTTTTTCTTTTCCTTATTTAAATCATATGCATGTAATCTTGGCCTGGGATTTCTATTTCTCCGCTATTATAAGTGTTATAGTATTTCTAAAATCCCTACATTACCTTCCACAACAGTAGCATCTGCATCTACTTTATCCAAAGTGACCACTTGGGCATTCACTTGGAGCTTGTTGGGTCCTAGTTTAGATGTAGAAGCTTGGCCTTGGTTTCTTTATGTATGTCCTAGTTTTTGCCCTATATAACCTCCTCTTGGATTCATCCATCCAGCTAATCTTTGAGGATGAGAGCAATTAATAACTTTATATCTAATCTCTCCATAATTATAGCAGTGGCTGTCCTCCAGTCAGGCCTCTATTTTTCAGAATGTTCCCCTTTTTCTTCTTCTACCGGGGTCCTTTAGGTCGCTTCTGATTTATATTCTTAAATCTACTCTTATTATTTTATCTGACTTGCTCCATATCCTCCATTTCAACCCTTGAAGCAGCTTGCACTATCGTACTATAATTGGCTGGAGCAATGCTTACAAGCTCCCGTTTTAACTCAGGTCATAGTGTTTTTACAAATCATTTAGTTCTATCAGCTTCTAACTATACTTATAGGGGGCAGTACTTTGATAGTCGGGAGAAATCAACTGCATATTGTCCCACTGTTCAATTTCCCTGATTAAAATTCTAGAACTCATCGTCCTTCCATTTGACGACCTAATTAGGAATGAGTTCCTTCTTAAAAATGACTTTAAAATTTGGCTATTCCCATTTTTAGCATTCCTTCTCCCAGTTCCACCAATCCTTTATAGGTCCTTGTAGTTGAAATAGTATGAATTGTACCTTTCGTTGCTGCGAATAGCTTAGAGTAGCAAAAATATTCTCCATCTGCTCAATCCAAGCCTCAGCTTCTTGCTCATGATCGGGTTTACCTTGGAATTGAGGAGGGTGAAACTTTAAGAAGCATTCTTTGTCATAATCAGACTCAAGTTCATTCTTTCATCCTTCTTCTCAACGAGAATTATCAACTAGATACTATAGTACATCAGTTATCCTCAGAAAAGTTCGCATCATAACAGTATCCATAGTTGTAAATTGTGTCCATTGTGTTGAGGGGCTCCCAGCTGATACTTTAGGATGACATCGAGTTGTGTGCTTAGGTGGCATATATAAGTTCCATTGGATTTTAATGAAAAATAGGCACAACGTATCTCAAGTAAGGTATAAGAGTAGACATAGTCCAAATGACAAAAACGTAGTGCATGTGCATATATATATATATATATATATATGCACACACATATATATATATATATTAACTGTCAAAACATAGATCAGTATAAATTTGTGTGCACTGCACATCTAACTTGCTAATATAGCTAATATATATCTACTAGACTATACACATCATACCACATATATGATATCCTACTCATCGGTATCATTAATATCTGAGATAGGAGGTCCTGAGTCTATGAAAACTGTCTAGGATTCGGGTGTATCAGGCCCATGATAATCAAACTCAACTGGATTAAATCTATTTGTAAGTTCCTTAAACCCAAAGTCATTCTTCATGGCCTCATCTATATCTAAGTCTGACTTTGTCTCAACCTCTTCTATAGTCTGAGCCTCCTACACTACCTCTGTCTTTGCCTTAATCGGTCCTGGAATGACCCCCTTGATATAAAATTCTTTCCAGCCTCTCCAAATATCTCCTCATTATCTTACTACAGCTCAACATTGTCAGAAGCATTGTCTACCGCACCCAAGCCAGTAATTTGTGATGGTGTCTTCTCAAGAAATGAATCTCGAGAAGATGTCAATAGAGTACTAGATTGGGTCACAAATGATGAAGGCTGACATCAGCATCCATGGCCTAGTTCTGTCAATAATCAGTCATACGGTCCTGATCCGATCCAAATCTTTCTAATTTTCTTCATTTCCAAGCTCTCGCCTTTCTCCATTCTCTTCTCATCTCTATCATGATCATCTGCCAGCATTTTACCCTTGTCGTCTCTACCTGACATACCTACAAAATAATAGGGTCCTAACAGTTCCTATAACGATACCACAATAACTATGCTCTAATACCACCTGTAATACCTTTACCAGAAATAATATTAGAAGCATGTAATAAGTTTGGGGGTCACCGCATTCGATTTTCTAGACAAGGGGTTTGTATAACAAATAGAACTGATATGGACAAAATAAGTGTAAATACTGATATATATCTAAGCCACATTGTTGCAATATATAACCCAAAAGTAAGTTTTAGCATACACTGTCATGTGTACTATAACAGTAATATAATATACATATGTAAGAGATGTAGTCCATGGGCCTATGTTGTGGTATCGTCTTCTAGTCACGTGGTCCTTTAGCTCCAGATCATAAGAAAACAAAGTAAAAGAAATATGTGAAAGAAAATTACTCAGTGAGTCCTGTGAGAGCTAATGTTTTATGAAAACAAACAGACACAAGTATTTTCGAGTTTCGTTTCAAAATCTATTATAGGAAAACATTGCATTTTTCCACGAAAAATAATTCTACAACTCACTGGGAGGGAGTTTATTCCAAATTCAATAATTTTTGGAAAATTGAGTTTAATTTAACATCACTGCCCCTATTTCAGAAATACATGCAGTTTTCTCAATAGAAGGTTGGCATGTATGCAAAAATCACAAGGCTTTGCCTTCGACATCACTATTTCATTGTGTACACTCAATTGTGCATAGGCAAAGCAGTAAGTGCATACTAGCACAATACCTTGAATTTTTTTTTTTTTTACTTGCTACAGTAAGCCCAAGGGTCTCAATCCTGACGTCAATCACTATCAAGGTGGTAAGGGGTTGAACACACCAGGTGTCCCAGACTAGCATCCGTGAACAACCCAAAATAATATGCACACAAAGCATAGGCAATTGCCAGGAGCTAAACGGCTAACCTAGATGGCTAATTTCAATATCATATCACCCCATTTGGATTAAGACAATCCCCAGAACTAGCTAGGTTATTTGGAGACATTTATCTCTAACAAGAGCTAGCATAAAGATCAAAGCCCTTACTGAGTACTCAACGTCTTCACTAGTTCACAAGACCAGTCCAACTTCATTGGCTCACACGGCGAATCAAATATTCCATTCTTGAAAGAATACAAATAAAATACTTTTCGGGACCAAAATATCGTTTTCCAAAAGTTAATCTCATATTGAGAGATTTTTTACCATATCCTAGCGAAAAAGGATAACAGTCCTTTTTGAGCGATAAAATACATTCGTAAGGGTATTTTTATCATTTAAAAAAAAATACTTGATTCAAAAAGAAATTTATTCAGGAATTCCAAAATTCTAATTCTAAAAAAAAAAGAATTAAATTCAAGACATGATTGCATAAAACTCATAATTCACGTATTCCAAAAAATCTTTTCCATAAAAAAATAATATGCTTTTCCAAAATAAAACATATTTTCACCTCATAATTAATGAGAAGAAAACCTTTCAGGCATATATTTATACCTAGCAAATATTCACAAATCTTGTGGTTGACAATTCCTTGTGAAATGTTATTTCCTAAAAACCTCAATAATTTCCCATTCAAAGAAACCATATTTTCTCAGAAAACATAAAGGCCCATCAACTTTATTACAAAAATGCTTTAGGAAAATTCATTGCTAATTATGAGTAATTCTGTTTATGTAAATTTACCTTTTCCATTCGAGTTTAACATAACATGGTACCATTTCATCCTTAAAGAAAGCAAAATAATTCATAAAGCATTACTTTATGAAACAAAATGTTCACTTGCATTTATTACTTTAAAAAAAAATCAAAAGGACTCACCTTGTATCCTATATTGATGTAGTCGTAGGTATAATGCTTCTAGTTTTCCACCCAGATTCTAGCATGGATAACCTGCATTAAGGATCATTCCATTCTTAACTTAGTAACTAAAGTTCACAACTAATAGTTACTAACCTAAGGAAATTGCTAATTTCCTTATTTTCATATTTTTTTTTTCTTGAAATAGAATTTTTTTCACAAAATGAAACCCATTATTCCCTTTTTTATCCTTTTTTCCTTCAAATGAATATAAGACTTTCATAAGTCTTCTCAACCTTGCATTCATCCTTGAATATTATTGAAACAACAATTAAGCCCATTTTCTTGAAAACAATTTCTTCATTTTTCAGCTTTAATATCCAATCTTGATTTTTCATAACTTTTCCCATACAACTCCGATTAACCTCAAATTTGCGCCAAAATACTAGTAAGATACTCAACAACAATCTTATGAATTCCATTTGCATAGGCTTAAAACCATTGTAGTACTCCTGAGGCATAACAGTCCCAGCTTTTCTTGTTCTAATAATTATTTTCACGAAATAATCATTATTCTTTTATTATCCTTTAATTATAACTATTATACAATACTTAATCCACTTGATTTCCCATCATAACATCCTTCAATTCTCTGATTTTCAGAGACAACCAACTCAGCAAATTCATATTTTCACAACACTATTGTGCATAACATAATGAACTACCCATTAAACCACCATAACATATTTTCAACAACCATAACATAACAACACTATTCCATTTTTCCCAATAATTAAACTCTTTTTCCATTCCATGTCTTTCTCCTTATTATGCAGCCATGAACTACCCATTAAACCACCATCAAAACACCTTCATACACCGTATAAAACGTAGAACATGATTGCTCTAAGCTGTCGACATACACAGCACACACAAACACTTCAAAATATAGCTAATTTCCGAAGAAAACCATAAATCTCATGAATTTATCAATAAAATTCATACCAAAACAATCCTTGTGCTTCATGCTATAACTTTATTTGTCAATTTCTTTAGGCTTGAAATTCTTCAAGTTTCCTTCCATTCTTCTTTGGAAATGCTTTCTTTCTCCTTTTTCTTTTTCTCCCAAATTTTCTCTAGTTTTATTTCCTTTTTATTTTCTCTTTCTTTTCCTTGTGATGGCTACTTCTTAAGCTATTTAAAACAACATTTCCACCACCATTCATGGTCTTCATATGACCAATTTTGACCACCAGTCAAATAGGAATTAAATAATATAAAAACTTGCAATTTTCTTATTGGTTTGTAGCTATTTTCTTAATTTTTTGTGGCTTCTCTTGTAAGCTTGTAGGAAATAATATTCTTGCTTGAAATTTTCACGCAACCAACCATAAAGTGACACTTGTTCATACTAACAAATCATAAAATTCCCCTTGTTTCCCTTTTTGATCGTGCTTCACAATTTTTCTCAAGATTGAACAAAAATTCAAGTCAGTATATATTCCAATTGGGAAAACTTTTTATTCCATTAATGGAATCTACACATTTTACTGAGTGCAATGGTGAGAGTTAGAATTTTAAAATTCTTTTTCAATTTTTTTCTATTCACAGTCAAAATTACGACAATATTCCCAAAAACTCAATTTATGCCAAAATGTTCATTTCATTGCACTAATCAACTTTAATTCTAAGCTTACATACAAATTCTAATCCTATTAAAAATAGTCACTCTCTGAAATGTAAAAATACAAGACATTATATAGGCCAACCCGTAGGGTTTCGAGCCATGCTGGATCAGGCTGCGAGACCGGCCCTTGGGCCATGCAAGCTATGCCGATCTAGGCCCAGGCCAGAAACTCTCGGGGTCGTGCCGGGTGAGCTAGTCCATGGGTCTCTCTCTCTTTTTTATTTTTTTCTGTATAAATCGTTCAAAAATTTTAATGTGCTTTTATTTTTTAAAATTTTTTTATTACTTAAATAACACGATTATTTTAAATTATAAAAAAAAAAATTTACCTTGTAATGGTAGGGGGTTTGGCTAGAACTCTTACCATTTTATTAATTGATAAAATAAAAATTACATAAGAAATGGACTTGATGCCTAAATCTCTTTAAAATATTATAATGATTAAGATTTTAAAATAGAATAAATATCCTAAAAATAAAATTAATCAATTACATGTATTACTAATCCTAATTATTTGAAATACTAACTACTTGGCTCACCCATTCTTTATCTGAGCCTTCATCAATAATCCACAAATTGGTCATCCTATCCTCACGTCTGCAAACTAAATGCTACAATACATTAACATCTCCAAAATATGAGCAGTCAATCAAGATCTTCTTTCATCAATTAATAGAGCACTCTTACTAAAGATGCTTTCTGATGGCACTGTTGAGATGGGTGGCGTTAAAAGATCATATATCGTTTTAGATAAAATTGGATATTCCTTTACATGATCCTTCCACCAACCAAAAATGTCAAAATGCCCTCATTTTCTACTAGAGATTGCATCTCGTAAATTGTCATTTCATTATAGGTAGTAAATGATCTTCTTTGATGCTTCATAATACCCCGTAGATTAAATTTTGATGAAATTGAAGAGGTAGATCTTTGTGGTGGTTAAAATTGACTGCTAGATGATGATGATATCTCTACTTATAATAAAAGAACTAGAACAAGAAGACTTAAACTCATGCAAGTTATATATCTCAGATAGGGTTTTAGCTTTTTATCTTTTATGTCTTTTATCATAAATTGCCTAAGTATTAGATAATTATCAACATCTAATATTTTATAAAGATATTTTATAATACTATGAAATCCAAGTGTTTTTACTCGATGATCTAAGCATAATGTCATACAATATAAAATAAGAATATCTTCATACTATTTCTTACATTTTTCAAACATACTTTTTATAAAATAGCCATATTGGGAATACTCTATATGCTCACTAAAAATTTGTGTTACCTTAGTAAGTGTAGGAAGAATATGATGAGTAGTATGATAATAAAATCCTAATAAAAGTTCAGTTGCTTCTTTAAAAGTAATTAAAAATGTTAAAAGCACAATACAATTTTTAAAATGACCATCAATGAGTTAAGGTTGAAAATTATTATTGTTACAAAATTCAATAAGTTGATTTTGATAAGGTGTAACACTTTCAAATATATCAAAAGTTCTATCTAGTTTTACAATTTAATCTAAAATTTTTAAAAGAAATACCTTGTTCTCGGCATAAAGTCTTAAAATGTTGAAGCCTAATTGGAGAAATTTTAATAAATTAAACAACATTTCTAATTATATTAACAATATTATAAATATTTTTCCTATCCTTCCTTAACACATAAATTAAGTATATGGAAAGCACACCTAGTATGAAATGAAATACCATCTAACATAGAATTTATATTATTTTTCAAATTATATGGCAGAATCATTATTTGAAGCATTTCGTAAAGAAATAGAAATATTTTGATTTAATATCTTATATTCACGACATGTTTGAGTAGTCATTCTAGCAATATTACTACCTACATAAGGATATTTAAATAATTTAAAATAAATAATTCTTTTTTGTACTAATCAATTCTGATCGATCCAATGACATGTAATGTATAAATAAGCCTTTTTAGTAATTATAGTCCAACTATCACAAGTAAGAGCAAATTTTCAATTACAAAATCAAACATGGCAATAAGAGACTCTTTCATCTCTTTGTATATCTTTGTTGTATCACTTTTTAATGTTGTTTTATGAATCATTTTAAATGCATGTTGATAATGGTATTCAATGAATTGTTCATAATATAGATTTTTCAAAAATTAAAAGGTATTTTAGTTTTAACAAGTATTTTACAAATCCAATTCTAATTTTTTTTTTATGATCGTACTGAAAATTACCTATAATTTGACCTCTTGTAATATGGATTTGTTATTACTTAAGTAGGTTTTTTAATCAATTATTATTTAACATTTTCATGTGTCTAACTAACATTCCCATCCCTCCTCGTTTCTTATGTGCATATACCACCTTACAAAATTTTACATATTATCCTATCATTATCACTATCCTTTTCAAAAAGATTTCGAATCATAGATGTTTTTGCTTTAACTATAATTTCCGAAGATTCAACATCAACTTGAGCCTGAGGCACATCCATATTGCATTCATCATGATTAATACTTGGAGTTAGTTGTTGTACACTAACGTAAGGACCTTCATTTTCATTATTTTATTTTATTATTTATTAAATTCAAGGCTAGATCTATACTAACTCAAAATGTGCAGATGATTGTGATGAAAAATGATAATATTGTAGTGGACCCTTTTGTCAAATATTTATTATGTAAACTAAACAAGAAAAATCAATTAAAATTCAAATAAAATGTCAAAATGAATAAATAATAGTTCAAATAAAATGAAATAAAATATTAACAAATAATGAAATAAGAGAACTGAAAAATATAAGTAACTTATAAATTAACTTAAAACTAAACAAATAACACTACAAGAAAAAAGGCTTTTGGTGACAAAACAATTTCCTCACGAAAGGCCAAAGTTTCCTAGCTAAAGGCATTTAGTGAGGAAAAAAATTTCCTCGCACCTTCCTTGCTGAGCACCTTCGCAAAAGCTTCATGGCAACAAAACTTTAAGCCAAAGAGCCCCCTTTAGCTAGGAAAATTTTTCCTAGCTAAAGCTTATAATTTTTTGCTTGGAAAATTTTCTTAACTAAAAGTGAAAACATTTTGTCGCCAGAGGTTTTAGTTTTGTCGTCGACAATGGACCTTTCGGAAAGGAAATATTTAGTCGCCGAATATTAATGACGACAAAAGTTATAACATTGGCGAGGTAATGTTTCCTCGCTAAAGGTCTAGATATTTTTTTAAAAAATAAAAAATAATTTTTTTTTCGTCAAGCCTGCATCTTATTGGCTTGGTCCACCTACAACAAACACACTAGATTGTACCCACTACAATATTCTCTCCTCATTGGCTTCCTCCATCTACACCAAGTACACCGGATTGCACCTCCTTAGTTTAATTGAGAATATTTTGAAGATTGACGCTTGCGGGTTTTGAAACCGCAACTTCCATTGAGAGAATGAAGAACTCAGCTATTGGGCCAAGTTCAATTGCTTGAATATATCATTTTTTTTATTTAAACTATTATCAACATACTTTTAATATTTTTTAAATTAGAGTAATAACAAAATATAATAATCTGATTAAATTTACTACCAAAATATATGACTCAAAATAATAAATTATTTTTTACATTTATATAATTTAAAATTTTTAAATTTTGTTAATTATGTCATCTATTTTATTAAATAATTTTTATATATACAAATCAATTAGAAAAAAAAAATACATTATATTTTCTACATATATATATACATATATATACATATACATATATATCATACAAACACAAATACACACATATATACAACCAAACACACACCACACACACACACACACTCACTTATCCAAATATTGCATGTATGTGTGTGTATATATATGTGTGTGCATATATATATATACACACATACATACATACATACATACATATATATATATATATATTCATTGATTTAACCACTTATATATACCCATTCATGCATACACACATATGATAGGATTCATGGACTCCTAAACACGAAAAACATCCGCGAATCCCTCCCGAGGATCCAAGTAAAAGATTAAGAAGGTTTAAGGTTTACAGAATTACCTCTCTTCGCCTTGTAATCGAGATCCTTCGATTCTTATTGTATTGTCGTACGTGCAACCCGAACGATCACCAGACATTGCACTGTGCGAACATCCTCTATAGGTACACACAGCGAACTGACTCGTTACCCCGAAAGTGCTAGCGCCTAGGGTTTGAGAGGTTTTTTTTTCTGGTGAATAGAGGCACGAAATTTTTCAACAGAACATCACTATTGAGAAGACGGTTAAGGTTTTCTTAAAAACTCCCGAATCTCTTAGAGTCCAAATCTGATAATATCTTATCATATTTTAATTTAAATTCAAATTAAATTAAAAACTGATATGATAAGATTATGCTATTATCTTGGTAATTTAACTAATTAATTTATCGAGTTAGATTCTTATAATCCGAACATCATCCAGATACATCGAATGTGGACATATTTCTAGATTCATTGTATCTGGTAAATTTTCTAGATTCAATTAACTTAAAAATATTTCCAGATTCATCAAATCTAGTTATCAGAAAAATAACCTAACAAGTTCGCTTATTGTGTTACACTATAGGTTCATTTAACACTGCTAGTGTGCCTAAATCATATTTAAATGGCTTACAAGTTATAAGTAGTTTCTAGCAAAACATTATAACTATCCAGATTAAATGAATATCAGTGATCTCTTTGAACCAAACCACAATTTTTATATTTAGTCCTTTTGTCACACGATATCCAGATTAAGCATAAGACGCGGAACATGTCATCCTTATTAAGCTTAATAAATTATTTCTTGATTTCATAGTAGACTGTTTAAACAAATGATATCAATATCTTAGATTGATATATTTGAGCACGGCCATGCATTTTAACAGTCTAACTTATCAAGGGGCCCATGGATATCTCTCTCATAATTGAGAGGGACAAATTCCTTCACTATCAATCATATTCCTCTCGTAGATTTATTATATATCTAACAGTAGTCTAATTTATTATCTAGTTAAAGACAACTTTAGACAACGTCAAAATATAGAATTTATCAAGTAGGAAACTATGATGAATTTAGGTCGAAGGACTTTTAATATCATTATGGCTAGAAAGTACTTATGACATGTTCCATGAAGTACTCTCACAGTGGGTCATGTCCAATACAACGTTCTTTAACATTTATTTATGTTTTGACTTGATATTACAAATATCCATGACCAGTAAAACATAGCCATCTAGTCACAAACATACAAATCTTAATTTATTATTGTTCCAGTAATAATAATCGATCAGGGACTGTTTTAGAATAGTCATTGTTTTTATTGTTAGGTTTTACTATCAAGTCACGTACTCGATGACCACAAAACAAAAATGCACTATTCATGGAAAGGAAAAACCTCATATTATTATATAAAATATAATGACAATAGTATAAATACAAATTGACTCTAGGGCATATCTATAACAATATATATATAATATATATATATATATTGTATATTATACTTATGTGCGCACGCGCGTGTGTGTGTGTAATGTATATTATACTTATGTGCACGCGAGTGTGTCTATATATATATATATAATTATATATATATAAATATATATATATTATATAAATATATGCACGAACCAAATACATACCAAAAACATATAAAAAGATATACATATATATGTATATATACATACATAGATATATATTATTACATATATATTAATATACTGTATATATATATATATATATATATACACATGCATACTTTTTTAATATATTAATAAATACATATTTATATGCATACATATATATTAATATACATATGTATAATTAATATATTTAAATTATATATAACATATTAATATATATTAATGTATATAATATATAACTATTTTAGTATGTATATATATATATAACATCGTAATATATATTAATATATATACTAAAATCCTTATTTACGGCCAGATTTACTAAATATATAATATCATTGAATTCTATTTATTAATTGCTCTTTATCTAAAATATTATAACTATCTTCTAATGTATTATCATTTAATCTTTTATAATTTATAACCGTTCTACTTTTTCCTCTAACGATTTCATTCTGTTTTCTAACAATAAGAGCAGCACTTCTATGAGGGCTAGTCCTATTTCTAATTACTTCTAATTTTAATAAATCTCTTATATGCATATCAAATTCTTTAATTTCTTCATTACTAGCATCTATTTTCGTTGTAGTAATTTATAAATTTGGATTTAGAATTTCTAATTTACAATATAGTTTATCTTTTTGCCAATATTTTGTAGGATTTTCTCCTATTATTTCTTCTTTTTTTCTGATTTGCAAAGTATATTATCTATATCACTAATTCCTATTTCTAAAAGGTTATAGAATTTTTCTAAATGTAAATAATTAATTTGCATATGCTAATCTAACTATTCTATCTAAGAATCTATTTGTTCTAAAAATTCATAGTGATCTGTGTCTAATATTTGGTCTACTTTATTTTGTTTACATTCACCAAGTATAGGAAACTTACATTTTTCAAAGTTATCTGGTTGTGGAGTTTTTATTTCTATACGATTTTTAGGTAGGAGGTGAATGGGTCCATGATGCTTCTCAGTGCACTCTGGGGTGTTATAGGGTAAAGTACTACTTTTGAAAAAATGAATACCAGTACGGGTTAAAACTAAACTATGATAATATTGGAGCATGAAATCTAATACTATAATTAAATTGTAATGAGTAGATCTAAGATAAATTTCAGGAACATAATAGGGTTCAGTATAAGAGGTTGAAGAGATTTTAAAATGAAAAACTACATTTTTTTTACCGATTTAGTGTACCTATATATTTTTCCATCCATCTGAGCTGCTTTAGCTGTAGTACTAGCAGTTGTATGGTATTCTTCAGGTATTGTGGTATTATTAAGGATTGAATTATTACAACCGGTATCAATTAAGGCTAATACTTCTATTTCAATATTTCCTATTTTAATTAAAACAAGAACGTCTATCCTATTAGTTTTATTATTTTTCTTTCTATCTAAACTTTCTATATTCCTAGTATAACTATTTTGAATTATTTGAACCTGTTCAATATTTATTTTAAATACATGATATTCTATTTGGTTAATTTTTTGTTCTATTATCCTAATTTTTCTTTCTAAACGATGCTTTGTGTAATACCCCATTTAAACCCAGGTTAATGATCTGGAAAAGGTCATGCATGGCATAACATTTTATATGGAATTCGATAACTTCAACCATTTTCATAGGTATATATGATTTATGCGTTTGTTAGTTCATGAATTTATTTACTACTTGAATATAATTGTGTTGGTTCAGTTGGTTGAGCTTTTGTTTGATTATTAGAAGGGAAATGGAGCAAGTGGCTGGGAGTTAAGAAAATTTGTTGGAAGAATATTTAAACAAGAGTGGTTGTAGTCTAGTAGTTAAGGCTTGGTGTTTGTTTCTTGGTGGACTTGAACTTTTGTTTTATTGAGTAGAATTTATTACAATGGAGTAAGTTAGTGGAAGTTAAGGGAATTGTTGGAGGAATATTTAAACAAGAATTGTTGTGGTTTAGTGGTTAAAACAAGAGCTGTTATGGTTTAGTGGTTGAAGCTAGAGTTGTTGTGGTTTAATCCTTGGTGACTTGAGTTCAAATCGTAACTCTTGCATACCTTTCCATTCTTATTTCTCAAAGTTCTCCTAAGCTAAACAAAAACAAAAAATTCCCTTCTTGCCACCTTATTTTCGGCGACAATTCACACACACACACACACACACACACACTTACTCATGAAAATTCCAGCAGCCTTGTCCTCCAATTTTCTCTTGTTTTAGCTAAAACAACACCAAAAATCCATCATCCCCCTTCTCCAATTTTCAGCCAACACAAGAACCAAAAGGTAACTTCTTTTCTCATCTTTTCCTCCCTTATTTCATCCACAATAACAAGTAGAAAACAGACACAAAAAACTAGTACTAAACCCCTCTTAAACCTTGCTAGAAATTGGCTACAGTAATAGGGACAAAAGCTGTCATCCTTTCCTTCTTGTGATCAAGCAACCGAAACAAGATCAAACTCTCCTAAACCGTAAACACCCTTTTCTGTCCAAGAATTCCAACCACCACTCTCTCTAAGGACTTCGTCCATTACACCCTCCAATTCTCTCCAAAATTGAAAACTAAACCGAAGGTGAGTATCCTTTCAACCCCATTTAACTTTTATTCAAATAATCTCCTTCTTTTCTCCTCAATCTCGATCATCAAGGGGCTGATCCTTGTCCCCTTTTATTGGAGATTTTTGACAAGAAGGCCAAGAGCATCACAATCAACCTCTTCCTCAAATTGCTATAAAAAAAATGCTATTACTGAATTTAAATATAATCAGATATGTTTTGCCACTTAATCTAGCATAATCTCTATAAAAATGCTCAAACCTAATTTATTTACAAAGACAGGTATATCAAATGAATGATCTAACCATTAGATTTATTAAAATTATATAGAAAGTGTTATGACCAAATTTGAAGGCAATAGGATATATTTTAGCACATAATCTTGCATATTCACTGTAAAAATATCTAAAACCTAACACATATACAAAGATTTGCACGTTAAATTAATTATCCAACCGTTAAATTTGTTAAAATTTCTATGACAGTGTTACGATCAAATTTGATGGTAATTAGATATATTTTGCAAGTACACTTGCAAAATATCAATAAAAATTCGCAAAACCTAACACATATACACATATAGGTACATCAAATGAAGGATTTAAGCATTACATTTATTGAAATTACGATGAAAAGTTTTATGACCAAATTTGAAGGCAATAGGATATATTTTAGCACATAATTTAGCATAATCTCTGTAAAATTGTCCAAAACCAAACGCATATACAAAGATAGGCATGTCAAATTTATGATCCAACCAATTAACTTGTTAAAATTGCTACGAAAAACATTATGACCAAATTTAAAAATAATCGGATATGTTTTGCTTCTTAATCTAGCATATTCTCTATACAAATGTTCGAAACTTAATCCATTTATAAAGATAGGCATATCAAACGAATAATCTAACTATTAGATCTATTGAAATTACTATAGGAAATATTATGACCAAATTTGAAGATAATATGATATATTTTAGCATATAATCTCTGTAAAAATACCAAAACCTAACACATGCAAAAATATGTACGTCAAATTAATGATCAAACCATTGATTTACTAAAATTACTATTAAAAGTATTACAACAGAATTTGAAAGTAATTATATATATATATATATATATATATATTACACCTACTCTCACATAATATCTATAAAAATACGCAAAACCTAACACATATACAAAGATAGGTGCATCAAATGAATAATCTAACCATTAGATTTATTGAAATTACCGTGGAAAATGTTTTGACCAAATTTGAATGTAATAGGATATATTTTAGCATATAATCTAGCACAATCTTTTGAATGTAATAGGATATATTTTTTTATATAATCTAACATAATCTCAGTAAACATGCCTAGAACCTAATACATATGCAAAGATAGGCACGTCAAATTATTGATCCAACTGTTAATTTTTTTGAAATTGCTATAAAAAATGCTATTACTGAATTTAAATATAGTCAGATATGTTTTGCTGCATAATCTAGCATAATCTCTATAAAAATACTCAAAACCTAATTGTTTTTACAAAGATAGGCATATCAAATGAATGATCTAACCGTTAGATTTATTAAAATTATATAGAAAGTGTTATGACCAAATTTGAAGGCAATAGGATATATTTTAGCACATAATCTTGCATATTCTTTGTAAAAATACCTAAAACCTAACACATATACAAAGATAGGTGCATCAAATTAACGATTTAAGCATTACATTTATTGAAATTACTATGAAAAGTTTTATGACCAAATTTGAAGGTAATAACATATATTTTAACACATAATTTAGCATAATCTATGTAAAATTGTCCAAAACCATACGCATATACAAAGATAGGCACGTCAAATTTAAGATACAACTGTTTGACTTGTTAAAATTGCTATGAAAGCATTATGACCAAATTTAAAAATAATTGGATATGTTTTGCTGCTTAATCTAGCATATTCTCTATACAAATGTTCGAAAACTAATCCATTTATAAAGTTTGCCATATCAAACGAATAATCTAACTATTAGATCTATTGAAATTACTATAGGAAGTGTTATGACCAAATTTGAAGATAATAGGATATATTTTAGCATATAATCTCTGTAAAAATACCAAAACCTAACACATGCAAAAATATTTACGTCAAATTAATGAACAAACCGTTGATTTTCTAAAATTGCTATAAAAAGTATTACAACAGAATTTGAAAGTAATTATATATATATATATATATATATATATATATATATTACACCTACTCTCTCATTATATCTATAAAAATGCGCAAAACCTAACACATATACAAAGATAGGTGCATCAAATGAACGATCTAACCGTTTGATTTATTGAAATTACCGTGGAAAGTGTTTTGACCAAATTTGAATGTAATAGGATATATTTTCACATATAATCTAGCACAATTTTTTGAATGTAATAGGATATACTTTTGTGCATAATCTCTGTAAAAAGCCCAAAAGCTAACACATATGCAAAGATAGGCACATCAAATTAATGATCCAACCGTTAAATTTTTTAAAATTGCTATAAAAAATGCTATGACCGAATTTAAATATAATTAGATATATTTTGCTACTTAATCTAGCATAATTTCTATAAAAATACTTGAAACCTAACTCATTTATAAATATAGGCATATCAAATGAATGATATAACCGTTAGACCTATTAAAATTACTATATAAAGTGTTATGACCAAATTTGAAGGCAATAGGATATATTTTAGCATACAATCTTGCATAATCTCTATAAAAATACCTAAAACCTATCACATATACAAAAATACGCACGTTAAATTAATTATCCAACCATTAAATTTGTTAAAATTGCTATGAAAAGTGTAACGCTCAAATTTGAAAGTAATAAGATATATTTTGCATGTACAATCACAAAATATCTATAAAAACCTCACACTTAAACAAAGATGGGTGCATCAAATGAACTATTTAACCATTAGACTTATTGAAATTACTATAAAAAGTGTTATGACCAAATTTGAAGGTAATAGGATATATTTTAACACATAATTTAGTATAATCTCTATAAAATTGTCCAAAACCAAATGTATATACAAAGATAGGCACGTCAAATTTATGATCAAACTGTTTGACTTGTTAAAATTGCTATGAAAAGTGTTATGACCAAATTTAAAAATAATCGGATATGTTTTGCTGCTTAATCTAGTATAATCTCTATAAAAATGTTCGAAACCTAATACATTTACAAAAATAGGCATGTCAAACAAATGATCTAACCATTAGATTTATTGAAATTACTATGGAAAGTATTTTGACCAAATTTGAAAATAATAGGATATATTTTAGCTTATAATCTCTATAAAAATACGCAAAACCTAACACATATACAAAAATACACATGTTAAATTAATGATCTAATGTAAGATTTGCTAAAATTGCTATGAAAAGTGTTATAACAAAATTTGAAAGTAATTAGATATATTTTACACCTACTCTCGCATAATATCTATAAAAATGCGCTAAATCTAACATATATAAAGATAGGTGTATCAAATGAACGATCTAACCATTAGATTCATTGAAATAACTATGGAAAGTGTTTTGACCAAATTTGAATGTAATAGAATATATTTTAACATATAATCTAGCAAAATCTTTTGAATGTAATAGGATATATTTTAGTACATAATCTAGCACAATCTCTGTAAAATTGCCCAAAACCTAACACTTTTCCAAAGATAAGCACATCAAATTAATGATCCAATAGTTAGATTTTTTGAAATTGCTATGAAAAAGTGCTATGACCGAATTTAAAGATAATTAGATATGTTTTTCAATTTAATCTAGCATAATCTCTATAAAGTTTTTCGAAACCTAATCAATTTACAAAGGTAGGCATATCAAATGAATTATCAAACCGGTTGATTTATTGAAATTACTGTAGAAAGTGTTATGACCAAATTTAAAGACCATAGGATATATTTTAGCACATAGTGTAGCATAATCTCTTTCAAAATACATAAATCCTAAAATACATACAAAAATACACATGTCAAATTAATGGTCCAAGCATTAGAATTGTCAAAATTTCTATGAAAAGTGTTATGACTAAATTTGAAGGTAATCAGATATATTTTGTACACACTTTCATATAATATCTATAAAAATGCACAAGACCTAACACATATACAAAGATAGGTGCATCAATTGAACGATCAACCATAAGATTTTTTGAAATTACTATAGAAAGTGTTATGACCAAATTCGAATATAGTAGGATATATTTTAGAACATAATCTAGCATAATTTCTGTAAAAATGCCCAAACATAATACTTGTAGAAAGATAGGCACGTCAAATTAATAATTCAGCCATTAGATTTGTTAAAATTTCAATAAAAAGTGTTATTACCAATTTTAAAGATTATCAAGTATGTTTTTCTACTTAAACTAGCATAATCTCTATAAAAATACTCAAAATCTAACCCATTTACAAAGATAGGCATATCAAATTAATGATCCAACAGTTAGATTTATTTAAAATTACTAAAAAACATATTATGACCAAATTTGAAGGTAATCGGATATATTTTACCAACTAATCATGCTTAATTATTATAAAAATACCCAAAACCTAATATATTTACAAGGATAGACAAAACAAAGTAATGATCCAACCCGACCCGAAACCTAATATATTTACCACCTAATCTTGTATAATCATTATAAAAATACCCTAAACCTAACGCATTTACAAGGATATATATATCAAATTAATTATCCAACCATTACATTTATTGAATTTGATAAAAAAAAAATGTATTATGTCCAAATTTGAAGGCAATCGGACATATTTTGCCTCATAATCTATTTTGAATTCTATAAATATGCCCAAACTATAATGCCTTTATAAATTTTTAAAATTTTTGTACTAATTTTCAAAATTTTTGGGATGATATTTTAAATATTCTAAAATTTAATGACCAATTTATAAATTTTTTTGTTACCATTTGATAATTTTACAAAATTTAAGGAGCAAATTGTAAGATTTGGGGTCATGTTTTATATATTTAAAAATTTAGAGACCAATTTATGAAAATTTGTAGGGTTATATTATAAATATTTTAAAATTTAGGGATCAATTTACAAAATTGAGTTCATTTTGTAATTATACAAAATTTAAAGAGCAATTTACAATACATTTAGGGCCATGCTGTAAATATTTAAAAATTTAAAGATAGCTATTAGCTAGACAATATGAATTTCGTCGCTAAAAGTATAGTTAATAGCGACAAAAGTAAGTATTTTTAGTTAGGAAATAAATTTTCGTCGATGATGATGCATTATTAGTGAGAAAAATTTAGTTAGGAATTGAATTTTGCCCATTGATGCTACATCATTAACGAGAAAACTTAAATTTTTATCGCCAATTGATGTGTTCGGACTTGGGTACAAAAATCATACAAAAATTAAGCACATTCCCAATCAAGTTTAAATTAAAACGTTCAACCCAAATCACACATATGAGCAAGTGTACTCATCATTAATCGAGCATAGGGTTCAAACGAGTGTCGATCCTCAAGGAACAAGTAGACATTAATTACCTTTCTTTCATTGTTTAACCGACTGGATAAATTGAAAAACAAATAAACATGAAAAAAAATAAAATAAAATCAAAATAAAAATATGTACATGTCAAGGTTGTAGAATTATGCAATTCAAAACATTGTTTAGACAAGCATGATCTTAAAGAACTCAACTATTATCATAACTAATTATTCCCTTGGCATCGTGAAGAATTAAAGTAGACCACTTCTTTTTCAATCCATGAATCCCTATCTTCTAGATAACTTTGTATCACATATTCTATCTCAACCAGTTTTACCCAAAAGATGCATTAAATACAATCCTTGACTAAATTTCCATATTCTGGCAAATTTAAAACATGAAACTAAGTAATGAATCCATATTCTGGCAAATATCAATTAACCTTTAATTACATTGTTCTTTGTAATTAACCCCTTTTGCAAGCTAGTTAAAAGACAACAAATATGAAACTAATGAATTGAAACCACCATCAATCCCTTTTTCAAGCAAATCAATAGAAGGTAACAATCAACCAATCTCGTAATAAGCACAAGTAATTAAATACCAAGAAGAACAACCGATTAATCAAAAGATCAAATATCTCTAAATATCATGAATATCTAAAACAATGTCAAATTACAATAAAATAATTAACATATCATTGTTCAAGAAAAAAAAAAATAAAGTAAAAGAAAGCACTTATAGACAAACCTCCTTCTTCTTCCTTTGAAGACCTTCTTGTACAACTCTCCTTAAATTGAAGAATTCCTCATTTGATTGAGTGATTTTCTATGATGATCAATAAATTCTCTCATTTTTCTTATGTTTTTCATCTATATATAGGTTTAGGAAGTGCCTAAACTTATAGGTACAAAGTTCTTGGTCGAGTAGAAGTTGGAAGATACTAAAACTCATCAGATTACTAAAAACTGCATAGAAAAATCACAGCACCACCTTAGCTTCAGGGCACAGCCGGCGCCATCTTGGCTCTCTGAGCCGGTGCCGATTGTGTTCTACTTTTCTACTCATTTGCCGATTTTTCTCCGAATTTTGCACAGCATGTCCAGAATGCAGCCGACGCCGGTTCCAGCTACATAGCCGGTGCTGGTTCCAGTTACATAGCCGGCGCCGCCTTGGTTCTGTTTTGCTCTGTTTCAACAATTTTTCCGTCGCTTCAAAGTTCGTTTCAACAGTGCATGGCTGGTGCCGGTTCTAGGGCCCTAGCCGACGCCGCCTCTCCTCTGGTTTGTGACGTTTTTGCTTTGTTTCATCCTAAAAATCTACAATTACGAACAAAATACCTTTCCAAGGGTAAAATATCAAATATGAAAGAATATGACTAGTTATTAAACAAAATATGTTACAAAAGAACCTCAAATGACTAGGAAAAGTATGACTAATTTAGCCCCTAACACTAATACACTTATTTCCTAACTAAAGCCATCATTTTTAGCTAGGCAATAAAAATTTATCGCTAAAGGTCTGAATCATTAGTGATAAAAAGTTTTTGTTGCTGAAGAAAAATTTTCCTTGTTAAAGGGTTCTTTTAGCGACAAAACTTTAGTTAGGAAAAAAAAAATTCGCTAATGTATTATTTTCTTGTAGTGTAACTAAAATAATTAAATAATTAATAGTGCTAAAAATTAAGAACGTAGGATTAAGAAACACTAACTATTTGATGACCAAGAAACAATAACACTTTGTTGACCTTTACTTCTCGTCTTCTTCAAGACTTGAACTATCAACTATTCTGTTACTTAATAATCTTCCAAAATATGAATACTTTATTTGAAGAATTTAAATAAATATATATATAAATATAAATTATATTCTAACACTTTTTATAGAGGAAATGGAGAGAATTAAGGATTATGAGAGAAAAAAGAATGCAAATAGAGAGTTGAAGAGAATTTGAGGGAATTGGAGAGAGTTAGAGAGTATTTGGTAATTTTTAGGCTGAATTAAGGGTATTTATAAAATTTTGGGGGATTGGGAAGGTGAAATAACCGTTAGGGGACCAAAAAAAAAAAAAAAAAGAAGACTATTTAGAGGTCAAATTGTAAAAAAAAAAAAAAAAGAAAAAGAAAAAGAGAGAGAACTGTTATGCAACGACTCTTTATGTGGGCCCACAAGGCAAACCAACCCACATGCCCACGCTAGGTACAATACAATGGAAAAGGTCTTTCTTTCGACTTTGCAAACTATGCATTTCTGATCAAAACTTGCGATCTTTTTTGAGACATTGATGCCTATAAATAGGATATCTAAAATGGAAAAAGTCTTCCATTAAGCTTTGGAGAATATGTAATTTTTTATTAAAATGCATGATTTTCTTTGAGAGATTGATGCCTATATAGGTAGGGTATCTATGTTACTTTGAAAAGGAAGAGTTTAACCTTTGGAGGAGCTTGATCCGAAGTTTCATAAACCTCAAAACCCTTTTCAATTAGAAACTTCTTTAGATTTTAAAATTATAAGATAATCTAAATAAGCCTGGTGTACTTACATTGGGTAAATTTTTTTTTTTTTTAATCTTAGCTTTGCACTACAGGAAAATTTACATTTTGTGATGGCAAAAAACCATCGCAAATGGGTTTTGTGATGGTTTTTGTCCATAGCTAAAAAGGGTACCGCTATTTACGACGGCAAAGAAAAAACCATCGCGTTTTGTGACGAATTAAGATGGCTATTTAATTAACCATATTAAAAATAAATTTAAAATTAATTTAGTGATAGCTTAGTGATGGTTAATTAATAATATTATAATTAAGTTTATAATTCAGTTTGTGACGATTTAGCGATGGATTTTTAAATTTTTAAAAAATTTTTATTATTAAATTTGTGATGGTTTAGTGATGGATTTGTGAATTTTAAATTTTTTAAAAAAAATTTAATTATTAAATCGGACCCCGACCCGACCCGACTAACTCGGCCCCAACTATAACTGACCTTGTAGGCCATCACAATCTCACTCAATATTCAAGAAGTTTCCGGAGGATTTTCAAGCCATCCAAGCATACAAGCCAAGAGCAAAAAAGTTTGCCAAGAGATAGGTAGTGAAGGAGCTGAAAATGGGACACAAAAAGATCAACAATCCTTGTGGAGAATCCAGCCAACATTGAAACAAGGATTGATGTCCAAAGGAGTAACAAGAAGAACTCAAAATGACCAACATTTCATTTAGAAGATCAAAAGAATGTATGGAAAAGGAATTGAAGGGATGGAGGTCAAATGAGTAGGGATTGGAGGAAACAAAATAAGAGAGGCTACCTAGATCTGACCTAGTGCCAGCCTAGATCGGCCGACTCAGCGCTGGCTTCGTGTGCTAGAGCTGGCGCCGGCCCCAGTTCCGAACTTTTGTAAATTTTTTTTTCTTTCAGCGTTTTCAATTGTAATTTCAGTTCCATGACTTTTATTATGTTTTAACCTATTTTAAGGCATATAATAGGACCTTAGAACTTGTAGTAACGCTATTTAATTGTTAGGATTAGATTGCTAAGTAGTTTAGGTTAAAGTAACTATAAATATGCTCTTATAGCTTTGTAAAAAATAAATTTTGGAGTCATATGAAATTTTTGAGAGTTCAAGTACTCTTTGCGAGCTTTGGAGAGGGTGATCCTCTTAGGTGATTCCCATAAATATCAAGACTAAATCAAAGAATTTAATCCCACATTTGATCTTGTCTCTAAATCTTAAGGGATAATCTAAACTTCATCTTTATTCTTATGTGCTAGGTTACCTAGTATCTTTGATAGGATTTAGTTAGGTGCCTTCAAATTTCTATCCTTGTTGCTCTAATATCTAGTCAGATTAGGGTGTTAGGGTGTCTTTGAAGTAGGATAGATTCATATTATCCCAAAAGTGTTAATTTCTTGACATTTTGGTGTTCTTGTGTGTGAGTTTGTTAGGGTTCTTGTTCTTGAGCTTAATCCACATTTTTGGAGCTTCCCCATATCATATTAAAGTGGCATTAGAGCTTGCATTATGTTAATTCGAATCAACCAACTTTCTTTAGGCTTAAGATACAATCTTCTTTAAGATCTATTGATTTTCAAAATTTCGTCATTTTTTCTCTTGCTATTTTTGGATGTCAAAAACTTGAAATTGTTCCATGGAAATGTTGTAAATTTGACCCTATAAGATATATTGATGTTTGGGGAGTTATTTGGTGTGAAAATTTGTTGATTTGGGGCCAAAACCAAGCTGAAATTTACTATACTAAATTGAGCTACGGGAATGCACACAATTTGTTTGATATATTGCTCCAATGGTTTGTGATTGCTTATAATTTACTACCAAAGCTTCTATTCTTGAAGTATGATGACTAATTTGATTAGTAGAGTGCATTTGTGAAGTTAATTGGTGTTCTTGTTGATGTTAGAAGATTTGTTCATAGTGCATTTATCTCAAGTTGGAAAACATTTGCACATCTTGAACTCCTACTACTATTTCTTGAATTTGCTTGTGTCATCATTTCCTTGAGTGCTTGTTAATTGCTAATTTGTGTTCTTGAGGTTGTGATAGGCATCACCTAGTTTAAAACTCTTTGAAATCCATGCATTTTCCTTGTTGCACACCAATTGTTTAATAAATTGCTTTAACACATCTTTCTTTCTTATCCCTAGGAATTTAGTTAACTTGACTAGTAGAACTAAATTTTTTGAAGTGGGAAAAGGTTGGGAAGAACTAGACTGTGGAGTTGAGAGTTTGAAAAAAGGCAAGAGGGTGAGTTTATGGTGATAAAAGCTAAGAAGAGTACAAACACGAGTGAAGAATGACCACTAAAAATTGAGTGTAAACACGTGAGGGAATAAGTGAGGAATTTTCCTTGTGTTTTCTACTTCAATTTTGTAGGTGCTTCTCTTGAAAGAAAATTCACAATGGCTAGTTGGAGTGAAAGTGAAAGGTATGACAATTATGAGGAATCTTATTATGGTGAGAGTAGTTATAGGGAAAAAAATGAATATGAGGAGAATGATTATAAGGGTATGAGATATTTGGATGAATATGATGAGGGGCCAAGTACAAGTAGAAGTGAATATGATAGCTATAACGGAGACCTATGGGAGAGTGATCAAGAATGTGAGAACTTGAGTCCTATGGAAGACTGGAGTAGGAGGAGTAAAAACAATGGAGGAACTTATTTGAGTGGGGAAGGATATAGTAGTTTTGAGGAACAAATTAGGAATATATAGAAGAAGAACATAGGAGTGAGAAATATTGAAATGAGGAAGTTTATGTGGAAGGAGCACAAAAAATAACAAAGCATGGGAAGCAAAAGAACTTGAGGGAGGGTGAGTGCAAAATGTGTAGGAGTTTTGAGCACACTTCCTATTATTATCCAAAAAGAGTTAAACAAAGAGGGAAGAATGTAGTGCATAAGGCACTGGAAGAAAGGGTGCATGAGGAAAAAAGCTATAATTTTTACAATAGTAGGAGTGATGGCCATTATTACTACAAGTGGCCAAGTTTGCTACAACAACTAAAGGAGAAGGAAGAGTCGCAAGGAAAAATGGGAGAATCTCAAGCCATTTTTAGCATGGTGCAACAAATGAGTAGTATAGGATTGACTTGTGAGATTTACTATAGTATAAGGCACATAAAGGTTGATTGTCTAAAAAAATTAGAATATGAAAGATTTTATAAGGGGCACAATTGCGAAGGAGAGAAAACTGGGAAACAAAAGGCTAGATTTGAGACTAAAGTGGCCACACAAAATGTTGATGAGATTGATGAGGAATGAAGAAGAAGAAGTAGATCCATTGAGTTCAACAAATAGGGTGACTAAGGAATATTACAATATTCTATTCTTTCTAGAAGATGAGCCAAACCCATTGGGAGTGTTAGAGGAGAATGAGCAAGAAATAGTTGAGCAAAATGGAGTAGAATTTATTGATGAGAAAATGCATTCAAGAAATGAGGTAAAAGGGAAGCAAATACGTGCTATGAATGAATGTTCTTAAAGTGCTTCAAGTACTCATGAAGTAGGAGAAAGCTCACATCCACAAAAGGAGAAAATGAGGAGTTGGCTAGTAGTGGTGCAAAAGCAAATGAGAAATAGTGAAACTAATGAGACTGAAGCATCTAGTTCAACATCACAAAATGACACCAAATCTAGTAGAGGAGATAGAGTGGATGGAAGAGATGTGGATACACTTGAGAAACAATGTGTATTAATTTGTGTTATGAGGGAAATTGTTGAAGTTTGTGTGGTTGAAAAAAAAGAGGAACTACAAAGATAAAGTATTTTCTATTCAAGATATCAAATAAAAAAAAAAACCATATAGCTTGATTATTGATGGAAGGAGTTATAAAAATGTGATTAGTGCTACATTAATGTAGGAATTGGGAATGGAGGCTTTGAAACATCCTAAACCTTATAGTCAAGGTTACAATTGTCATGAGGAGATATAAAGATGAGGTGATGTGTGATGTGTTTTCCATATATGTTGTGCATATATTGTTGGGAAAGCCTTGGCTATATGATAGAAAGGTAGTTCACCATGGAAAGAAAAACACTTACACTTTGCGCAAGGATGGAATGAAATTTATACTTAGTTCTATGTCCCCAAGTGAGATTGTAAAAGATCAAAACATTTTGAGGGAGGAAGATAAAAAGAGAAGAGAACAAAAAGAGAGGGAAAAAAGAGATAGGGAAAAACAAGAGCAAGAGAGGAGAGAAAATGAGAGAAGAACAAAAGAAGAAAAAGAGAGGTTAGAGCTCTAAATGCAAGCAAAAACAAGGGAGGAGAGAGAACACACGAGGGAGCATGGAGGTAAAACAAGAGTGCCAACTTGGGTTTGGAGAGGTGTCAATAACAAGAGGGAAGAAAAAGAGCGAAGCAAGGTAAGAGTGAAAAATTAGGTTGAGAAGAGAGGAAACATGGTAGGAATTGTGGAGCAAAAGCCTGAGATTTTACTTTTGCACACAAACTCTTGTTTGAATTCTTATGCAGGAAGATCCGTACAAGCAACGAGGACGAATCATCCCAAATAAGGGGAAAATGATAGGAATCTGTCCACGCAATAAAGCACATCTAAAGAAAGGGGATAGAAAGTCAAGACTTGCTTCAAATCTCCATGGGAACATTCAATATTCAATGAGTTTTATGAAGATTTTCAAGCCATCTAAGCATACAAGACAAGAGCCAAAAAGTTTGTCAAGAGATGGGTATTGAAGGGAGTTAAAAATAGGGCACAAAAGGAACAACAATCCTTGTGGAGAATCAAGCCAAAAATGAAACAAGGATTGATGTCCAAAGGAGTAACAAGACGAGCTCAAATCGACCAGCATTTCATTTGGAAGATCAAAAGAACGCATGGAAAAGGAATGGAAGGAATAGAGGTCAAATGAGTAGGGATTGGAGTACAACAAAACAATAGAGGCTGCTAGAGCTGACCTGACACTAGCCTAGATCAACCAACCTGGTGCCAGCCTAGATTTGGATAGTGCCTGCTCTGTGTGCTAGAGCAAGCACCGACCTTATTCGGAGTAGGCACCGGCCCTATTCGGGGCAGTTTCGAACTTTTGCAAATTTTCTTATTTTCAGTCTTTTCAATTGTAATTTCAATTCCATGACTTTTATTATATTTTAACCTATTATAAGGCATATAATGGGGCCTTAAAACTTGTATTAAGGCCATTTAATAGTTATGATTAGATTGCTAAGTAGTTTAGGTCAAGGCAACTACAAATATGCTCTTATAGCCTTGTAAAAACAACTTTTGGAGACATATGAAATTTTTGAGAGTTGAACTCTTTGAGAGCTTTGGAAAAGGTGATCCTCTTGGGTGATTCCCATAACATCAAGACTAAATCAAAGGATTTAGTTCCACATTTGATCTTGTCTCTAAATCTTAAAGGAAATCTAAACTTCATCTCTATTCTTACGTGCTAGGTTGCCTAGTGTGTTTGGTAGAATTGAGTTAGGTGTCTTCAAATTTCTATACTTGGTGTTTAATCCCTAGTTGGATTAGGGTGTTAAGGTGTCTTTGAAGTAGGATAGATTCACATTATCACAAGAGTGTTAATTTCTTTACATTTTGGTGTTCTTGTGTGCAAGTATGTTAGGGTTCTTGTTCTTGAGCTTAATCCACATTTTTGGAGTTTCCCAAGATCATATCACATGCCCTAACAATTATTGAAACTGTTTCTGGACTCGAGGCTCGAACCCGCGTCTTTATTATGGGGGAGCATGTGCTCCACTACTAGGCTATGTGAATTCATGTGCTTATTTTCATCTTATATTAATTATATACTATTTTATATTGTATAGAATATTAATAGATTAGTTTAATTAATATAATACATAATATATAATATATATATTTAAATATATTCGACTTAATAATGTCTTTTTACGCATTCTACTATTCAATTAAATAAAGTAAAAACTCATATGCAAACCTTAGATGTTATATATAGTATAGTACATATCTATACTGCATAATATGTACTTATAATACTAATACACACACACACACACACAAACTAACACTCATGGGCACTAATATATACAATATATATATATATTAAAATAGCATATATATATTATATGATTTTTTAGATACATAATATGTACATATAATATATAATTTAATATATATTAGTATATATATCAATATATTATATATTAATACATATACTAATATATATTAGTGTGTATATATATATATGTATATATTTATACAAATTCATATACATATATATATTTATATATATATGTATATTTACATATTAATATATATACATGTATTAATATAGCATATTTAAATGATATATACATAGATATATATGTTAATATATTTTTTTAATATATTAATAAATAAATATACATATACATATATATATATAGTAATATATTTATATATATATTTATATAATTTATACATACATACATACATACATACATACATACATACATACATACATGTATGTATGTATGTATGTTAGTATATAGGTGAGTATACACACACACACACACACACACACATATATATATATATATATTAATACATACATACATACATATATATAAACTTAACAATGTCTTTTCATGCATTCAACTATTTCAACACATATTTTATATATATATATATATATATATATATATATAATCCAACTTTAAAAATTTTTAAATAATTTTTTAAATTAGTGACGGATTTGCGAGGGATTAGGGTTTTATACCCTTATGAAACCCTACTCCCTCATAAACCAATGAAACTTTAATCTCTCGCAAATCCGTCACAAGTAGTGAGAGTTTTGCAACAGCTTACCAAAGGCCGCCGCTAATTTGCGAGGGTTTTGAGACGACTACTCAGAAAATCTTAAAAAATTAAATTTATTATCGAGCAGTCGCAAATTTGACGCAATTAGTCAGGGTTTTGTGATGGCTTTTACAAGTCGTCGCTAAACCGTCGTTAATTTATGAGGGTTTTGCGTCGGTTACTAGAAAAATCCTAAAAAATTAAATTTATTATCGAGCTGTCACAAATTTGTCGCAATTAACGAGGGTTTTGCGATGGCTTTTACAAGTCATTACTAAATCATCGTTAATTTGTGAGGGTTTTGTGACGGTTCATTTGAAAATCTTTAAAAAATTAAATTTATTATCAAGCTATCACAAATCTGTTGCAATTTGTGAGGGTTTTGCGACTGCTTGTACAATTATTTAGTGTTAAGTATAATTACCAAAAGCCATTGCTAAACTGTTGCTAATTTTTGTGAGGGTTCCTTTGAAAATTTTAAAAAAATAAATTTATTATCGAGCTGTAGCTAATCCATTGAAATTACGATGGCTTGTACAATTATTTAGTGTTAAGTATAATTACCAAAGCCATCATTAAACCATCGCTAATTTGCAAAGGTTCCTTTGAAAATCTTAAAAAACTTAAATTTATTATCAAGCCATCGCAAATTGTAGTGGATTTGCACGGATTTGCAACGGCTTATACAATTATTTAGTGTTAAGTATAATTACCAAAAGCCATCGCTAATTTGTGAGGATTTTGCGACAGTTCTTTTCAAAATATTAAAAAATTAAAATTATTATCTAGCTATTGCAAATCCATCGTAATTAGCAAGGGTTTTGCAATGATTTTTTTTAATTATTTAGTTTTAATGTATAATTACAAAATTCCATGCTAAACCATCGCTAATTTGCAAGGGTTTTGCGACTATTTATTTGAAAATTATAAAAAAATTAAATTTATTATTGAGCCATAAAAAATCCATCGCAATTTACGAGGGTTTTACGATAGTTTTTTAATTATTTAGTTTTAATGTATAATTACAAAATTCTGTCGCTAAACCGTTGCTAATTTGCGAGGGTTTTGTGATGGTTCTATTGAGTCGTCGTAAATCCATCACAATTAGTGAGGGTTTTGTGATAGCCGTTGCAAATCCATCGCAATTAGTGAGTGTTTTGCAATAGCCGTCACAATTAGTTAGGGTTTTACGATGGTTGGTCAAACCATGTTGTTGTCCTGTCAGAAATTTGCTACGGTCACGTAACCGTGGCAATAATTTTTCCTGTAGTGCTGGAAAAGCATTGGTTTTAGAATTTGAATTTTTGTACGTGTCTCACTCTTTGGAAAATATATTCCAACTCAAAATTACTTTTGAATGACAAATCAAATTTTTATTTAAACAATTTCCATAGTTGCAGGCTACAACTTTTTGCATAATTGATTATGAAATGAATTTTATTCAAATAAAAAATGATACATATATATATATATATATATATATATATATATATACACACATTATCAATAATATTTTCTAACACAAAGCCCCTTACATTTTGCCTAGTGATCATTGTATGCTGAGGTGGAGTTTTCTTCTACAGTCAATGCTTGTTACTTTTTTGTGAGTTAAGAAGAAGATATGTATCATAATGATCTCTAGAAAAATCCACAAAACCCACATATAAATCTAAAATTGGAACCTTTTTCTTTCAAGTTTTTGCTTTTGTAGCTAATTAAGATGCTTGTTGAGTTCAAGTTCAAAACTATGACACAGTGGTTTTTGAATTTTCTATTAAGTCGAATCTAAAATGTAGCCCTTTGGACTAACCTTATTCTTTAAAATATGTAGTCTAAGAACAATGTTGTCAAGAGTATACAAATGATGTAAAGTATGACCTTCATGTTGAACTCCAGTAGTTTGCGAAGGAGAAAGAGCTCGTTGAGCTATTCTAAAGATGTTAAGAGTAGAGACCAATTGTGCATCATAAAGAGCAAGATTAGCCAACTATTGCCTAGTGGTAGCAGTAAGTTGATCTAAGCTCGTGTCATTATAAGCAAGCATTAAAGTCTGAATACTTGGAGAAACATTAGCTAAATCTGCAGTAAGGTGGTCTTCCAACAAGTGACTGATAAATACCGTAGGCATTCTATCTTGAAGTTCAGATGAAATAGAGATATTATTACAGATCCATTGAAAAGCATGAGATACTGGGACCATAACTTGATTGTATATGGAGCTTGACCAAGAAGAGCACTTTCAGGAGCATGTGAAAGTTCAATTGGGATAAGACTTTCTGGCAAATATTCTCCATTGTGTACTATCTGCACCATCCCCGATCGTAGGTGGCCAACATCAACAACACTAGAACCATTATTTTGCTTAGAGATTCTAGTGTCTAGTAGAGAACCCTCTAACTGCTGCATCAGCAGCACAACAGAATGAGACAATAGAGAATATTATGAGTCACTTCCTATGCTAATTCTTGCACCTTCTTACTGTGGGAGAGCAAGATGAGTTAGGGAAGGGAAAAAATTCTAATCTATAACTAAAGGCATTGGAGGTATAGTAGTTGGAATAGCATTAGGGTTGGGAGGCTACTTCTTTGGAGTCTATCACTATTGTATGCAACTCTTAGGGTTAGAATTACTTATTTGCTTTATTGGAGGCTGAGTAGCAAATGAATCCTTGACAGACACAGTGTAGTCATGGCCCAGATGACTGCATTCAAGAAAAAAAGTATGAAAGATTCTCATAGACAATATACTGGTAAAATCTATCCTTCTTAATTCCTAACTAAATTTGATTTAGTGTTGGCTGAAGCAAATCAACCTCTATGCATATCCTTATTGCATTAGGTCTGGTTAAGGATGCCATGGTATCATCCACTTTGAGTGGGTTTCCTATTGCTGGAACAATTGAAAACAAAATACCTTTTGTTGAAAAATTGAATAGGCATGTTCTCTAGAGAAACCCAAATAAGTACAATAGAAGGGTCTTCTATTATTCTAAAAGAAGGGTCTATAATAATATTAAACTTGTTGTATTGATTGTTGAAGTAATTACAATTTATAGAAGAGATTACAAGAATATGAGAGATAAAGTAGCATATAGTTACGACAGTAAGATTGAGAAAATGAGCTGTGTAATCTAAGTTGTTACAACTGATACAACGACTAGCTTATCTATTATAGATTTGAATAAAAGTTTGTTGACATCATGGATTTAGTCTCTACACGCTCCCGCAAGATGGAAGATCCATTGGAGATTCCAATCTTGGAACAAAAATGAAGAAATTAACTACGACTGAGAGTTTTCATAAGTATATCCGCTAATTGATCCTTCGAGCTAATGTGCAGTACACGTAAAGAGCTATTAGAATCCTAATCTCAAACGAAATGATAGTCAAGTGCTAAGTATTTCATTTGTGAATGACAAATTAGATTAGCACACAAAAATTTTATTAATGTATTGTCACAAAATAAGCATGGTGGTGTTGGAAGAGAAACACCTAATTCATGCAGGAGATTTTGAACCCAAGTAACCTCTACTACTGCATTTGCAAGAGCCTTATACTTAGCCTCTATAAATGATGAAGAAATAGACTTTTAACGTGCTTACTTCTATGAGATGATATTAGAGCCCAAGTATAACACATACGCCATAGTTGAACGACCATTATCAAGGGTGCCACCCTAGTCGGAATCAAAGAAGGTTGTAAAATGTTGAGAAGAATCCCTCTTGAGAAATAAACCATGATAAATTGATCCCTTTAAATATCTGAGTACGTGCTTCAAAACTTGCAGATGGATTTGAGTTGGAGCATGCATAAACTGAGACAATTTGTTTATAGCAAATGAAACATCAGGGTGAGTAATTGCAAGATATTGTAAAGAACCAACAATGCAATGGTAGTCAATGGCCTCAACTTGGGAAGAACCATCAACAAGAGAATAACTATTAGAAGAACTCATATGGGTGGTAAATTCCTTAGCACCAGCCATGTTAAACCGATCAAGTAAATCAGCAATATGTCGATATTGAGAAAGAAATAAACCTAATGGAGTAGAAATAATCTCAACATCCAAAAAATGATGCAGGGAATCCAGATCTTTAATTGAAAACTGATTGCCGAGCTTGTGAACAAAGCCATCGAGAAATATAGAATTGTCACTCGTGAGGACAATATCATCAACAAAAACAAGAAAGTAAAGCTTGATGTTGTTGCGATCATAAATAAATAAGGATGCATCAGCAAATAAATTGCGAAAACCAAAGGCAAGTAGTAATTTTGGAGTTCATTATACCATGCCCGAGGAGCCTATTTGAGACCATATAAGGCTTTACGAAGCTTGCATATGTGATATGGATACTGAGGGTGAACCTAGCCAAGTGGTTGCATCATGTAGACATCTTCATGTAACATGCTATGCAAAAATGCATTGTTTACATCTAATTTTCGTAAAGGCCAATTTTGAGATAAGGCAAGACATAAAACAATGCGTATTGTAACAGGCTTTGTAATAGGACTGAAGGATTCAAAATAATCTCTTCCTGCTTGTTGGAGAAAACCTTTTGCCATAAGACGAGATTTGTACTTGTCAATAAATCCATCAGATTTCTGTTTGATACAGAATACCCATTTGCAACTGATTGGAATATTAGATGGTTTGGGAACCAATTCCCAAGTACCATTATGTAACGAAGCATTAAATTCAGCATCCATAGCTTTGCGCCAGAGAGGATCTTTCATTTCTTAGGTAATAATAGTAGGTTTAAGTGGAGGAGAATGTGGATGTTTGGTGGTGAGATTCACAAATTAATTATTATAGTATTTAGAATTTGGCTTTTGTATGCAAGCTGGTCGTGGTGAAATAGATGGTGAATTTGGTAGGGACTGAGTAATATGTGGAGAAGAGTGTTGGATATCTCAAGCTCGTATCCTATACGGCGTAGCGAAAAAATAAAATGAGATACCAACCTAAGACCAGCATATGTGTCGAAAACAAGCCATAAATAGAGTAAAGGTAACATCTTTTTACCTTTGTTTGATCGTCCGAAGAACAAAGATTTCTTTTTCTAGCCGAGGCGCGATCCAGTAATCCTCTTGATCTAACTTCACGAGAGTTGAACGTCTAACCATTATAATCACAGTGTGTGATTATCTCTAACAGTAATCCATACAAAGAAATACTCAAGCACCAAAATTTCCTGTGCTAGCAGCAAAAGATGGAGGCTAGGGTTCTTTACAAGAACAATCGAGAGAGAGAGAAGAAGAAAAGAAGGTTTAGATGGCTGCAATTTTCATGTGAATTCAACTCTAGGGTTTTTCGGTTATATCATCATAAAACCAAAAAATTCACTGAAAATATGGAATTCTAAAACAATTCGAGTTCCCTAATTGTAATTGGAAACATAAAGTTCTCACAATTATAATTTGGACCACAAATTATAACTAATTATAATTTGTCTACAACAACTTCTCTTTTTCTCAATCAACCCCATTATGCTATCAAATAACATCTTGAGTATATAATCCTCTATTGTGTATAACCTATTAGGTTTCCCAGTCAATTGGTAGCGAACATGAATTAATCCAAATGTCTTTGAGATTAATAATCTATAATTAGTTAGAATTAATCATATTAATTATAATCAAAATTAGTTTATTAACTCATCAATTAATAAACCCATATTCTCAGAATCATGAGCGGTATTTAGCAACACATCATGACCACCCAAGAGTCCAGGAAGTCAAGTGGCTTGACATGAACCCTTCAATAACAAACTTCAGTGCAATTAACTCATTTCACCATACAATATCTCATTTGGTTTGGAGTACGGAATTAGTGCCAACTCCCTCTAGAATTAATTCTGCCCCGAATACGATAGTACTTGTACCAAGAACCCACTATTCTATATGTGAATCAATTGGAGCTGTTTCTAATACACAATTGCCTTGGCTAAGGACTTCTCGAGTAGTAATTCCTACAAGTGGCCATGAGATATTTGCCCCTACTATTAGGAGTGGTGAATCCTTTATTCACTCTCTCAACTACTTTCGTTTACCTCACAATGTACCCAATATCTATCCTATAGGAGGCCCTCAATCGAGCTCCAGAGATTAGAATCAAAATACAATGCTCAGCAAACAAAGTACCTTGGAGATCTTAAGTCTAAGGATACTTGCACGTTTGCTATATTGAGATTATATTACTAGCACTAAATAGTTATCCATGTGATTATCTCAAAGCTAGGTCATCCAATGAACTTGTTCCATTAACAAGCATCCATGTGTTAACTTTGAGTATCTCAATACTCACGGATATGAGAACCACCGCTTGATCAAATCAGGAAGTCTAACACATGCTAGTCTTAATGCATTAATGATGTCCTGTCTCATTAATACTACGACTAGGGACTATTTAAGTACTAACACTATACAGTGTAGTAGGAATCTCATATCATGATCTCTATCATGATTTTCTTAACATAGTGTTGTACTAGGTACTTTATCGAACTGTTATATTACTTCAAAGTAAACAAAAAAATCTGTAAGATAAATAATGTCTTTTATTAAAATAAAATGTGTCATATACAATGTACAAGTGATTGCCTCTAGGACACAACACTAACAAAGAGATGGAAAAGCTAGATATGGATGAGAAAGAGTGTATAGGAGAGTGATGGTCAATAATAGAAGGTAACTCATCAGTGTTTGGAATAGGAGGTAAAAAAGGAGTAGTCAAAAGAATAGTTGGTGATATTGGTACTCTTGTAGGGACGAATGGAGGACTGTATTCATCCCCAAGTTGAGTGATGATATGGATAATAAGATCTTCATCACTTATTGGATTTTGAATGAAAGCTAGTTTATCGGCAATAGATCATATTTCATTGAGGAATTCAACAACTAGTTTGGTTCCTTTTGAAGTTTGAGCAAGCCTGGATTTGAGAGAGATGATTCTGGATTGTGAGGAGTTCTATAGCAATGAAGTAGCCTCTCCCAAGCTTCTTTTGAAGATGTAGCTGAGGAGATCATTGGTTGAATGCTTTCTAAATAGCTACCAACAATTACACTAATAAGAATTTGATCTTGCCGATACCAGAGGGTGCAGGCTAGATTACGGGTCTATTTCTTGCTATCAAAAAATTGCTATGGTGAAGCTAGAGTACTAGCAATGTATCCTAGTAGATTGAAGCCAATAAGAGTTGACTGAATTTATCTTCTCCAAATAGGAATGTTGGTAGAAGTAAGTTTGATAGGGAAATTAGTTAGTGCATTTAATTGCACAATTGGTGTTGTTGCGCTAGACATAGCCGGATCATAAAGAAAACTCGTTGGAGTGTTTGAAGCTCTGATACCATATATTGATATTACACTTGTTGTATTATTATTGAAGCAACTACAATTTATAGAAGAGATTACAGGAATATGCGAGATAAAGTAGCATATACTTACAACAGTAAGATTGAGAAAATAAGCTGTCTAATCTAAGTTGTTATAACAGATTATAGTGACTAGCTTAGCTCTTATAGATTTGAATAAGAGTTTGTTGACAACTTGGACTTAGTCTCTACAGGGTCCACTTGTGAACTTTCATGGAAGCACAAAAAATAAGGTACCTTGTTGCTTGAGCCAAAGTCTGATGTAGTCTTCCTCCTATTAGTGTTATGCCCTAGAGGCAATAACATGTATTTTGTATATTACACATTTGTTTAATAATACAAGGCATTCTTTATCTTTCAGTTTATTTTATTTATGCTTCCTGTGAATATAACTGTTAGATAAAGTTCTAAGTTCAATACTGTGTTAAGAAAATCATGAGAGAGATCATAATGTGAGGTTCCTACTACAGTGGATAGTGTCCATGCTTAAATTATTCCTAGTCATAGTATTAATAAGATGGGATATCATTAATGCATTAAAAACATGTGTTATACTTTCTGATTTGATTAGGCAATGTTTCTCACAACTGTGAGCATTGTGATACTCAAAGTTAATACGTGGATGTTTGTTACTTGAACAAGTACATTGGATGACTTAACTATGAGATAATCACACGGATAACTATTTTATGCTAGTGATAGAATCTTGTTATAGCAAACGTGTAAGTATCCTTAGACTTGAGAACTCCAAGGTACTTTGTTTGCTGAGCATTGTACTTTGATTCTAATTTTTGGAGTCAGATCGAGGGCCACCTATAAGATAGATATTGGGTACAAAGTGTAGTAAACGAAAGTAGTTGAAAAGATCAATAAAGGATTCACCACTCCTAATAGTAGAGGTGAATATCTTCCGGCTACTTGTTGGAATCACTACTCGAGAAGTCTTTAGCCAAGGTGATTGTGTGATGGAAATAGTTCCAATTGATTCACATGATGAGTAGTTGATGCAGAAACAAGTACCAAAATATTTGGACCAGAATTAATTAATATTTTGGAAGGAGTTAGGGCTAATTTCATATTTCAAACCGAATGAGATATTGTATGGTAAAAGGAGTTTATTGCACTATTGTTTGTCATTGAAAGGTTCATGTCAAGCCATTTGTCTTTTCGGACTTTTGGGTGGTCATGACGTGTTGCTAGATACTGCTCATGATCTGTTGAATATAAATTTATTAATTAGAGAATTAATAAATCAATCCTAATTAGAATTAATAAGTTAATTCTAAATTATTAAGGATTATTAATCCTAAAGACGTTTGGAATAATTCATATTTCGCTACTAATAGACCAGGTGTAACACCTCTACAAAAACTAACAATAGAAGCCTATGGTAACACCCCACATTTCTAGTTTCGATTGGCTACTATTTGTAATAGGATAAGAATTTGTACTGATATCCAGAACAAAAGTTGATCGGTGTAATGAGACTAATATTTTGTCGGGACCTGGATGTAATTATTGGATTTGTTCTACCCGTACCCTAAATTTTTAGAAGGCTATTATTATTAACAAAATAAGAATTTAAGAGTACTCTAAAAAGAGAAATTGGTCAGTGCAGTGAAACGCACATTTAGTGTGAATTATGCTACCCGGGGTATCTGGGGCATTTTCGTTATTTTGACCATGCCGCGACTTTGTCCGCAAATTTGACCAAGTAGAAAAGAAATTGAAGAATTTAAGTGTTACCAATGGATTCAGTAGAATTTTTGGAATTGAATGGTGAAATAAATTATTTTTCCGTTACAGACCCAATTTTGGTCATTTCTGAAGAAAATGAGAAATTGCGGTTAAAAAATGGTGCATGTGGCATTTTGTGAGTGGTAGCCCATGGACACGTGTCAATTTAAGAGAGGTTGCATTAAGATTTCATGCAAGACACATGGAATTAAAGGATTGCAAAATAAATAAAGAATAATGTGTAATTTTTTTATTAGAACACATCACTCGTGAGCCCACTTGATTAAGGTCTTGAGCAATATAATTCACTAATATTTGGACCAAGAGAAGATCAATGAATGGCTGGAAATTGGCCAAGAATTTCGGTAGCCATGCAAGAGGAAATAAGAGAATTTTTGCAGAGGAAATAAAAATGGTTGGTGTGTAAGAATTTTATTGGAACACACCTAAGTAAATCCGCCATTCAATTAAACCACAACAAGAAATGGAGGGCCAAGATTGGAGGCTAAATGGTGGTTGTGAGAGGCTATTAAACAGGCAGAAATTCATGAGCCAAGAGGGAGAAAACCTAAGAGAAAAAGAAAAAGGGGAGAGAAAGGAAGAAGTGTGTGTGTGTGTGTGTGTGTTCTTAGAGAAAAATCACACCAAATAGCCTCAAATACAAGGTAAAACCCTACCTTGCTTGAATTAAAGTTGTTGTTGGGTGAATGATGATTATGATGATGTGAATTTTAATATAAAAACATGACTTTCATGTATTGAATTTGGATAAAAGCTAGGGTTTGTGAACTTTTCTGTATGAACTTTATATATGCTTGTATATAAGCCGACTACCTAACGGCCTTTGAATAATGTTTTCTTTGAGGAATATCTGAATAATTATGGTTGCTTGAAGGCTTATTTTCGGTTGAAGAGGTGATGATCAAAGTAGAGTAAAAATGGAATTTACTTGGTTGGAAAAATGGTTCAAACTAGCTTTTGATTAGAAGAGATGAATTTGTGATGAATAAGTGTGACTTTTGTGAGCTACTAGAAATCTAGAAATTTAGAATTAAAGATGATTTGAAGGAGAATTGAATGAATTAATGGTTCTCAGATGTTAAAGATTAAAGGAGGACAAGGAAAGCATGAATAGTAAGAGTGAGGTAAAATTATTGGGGCTGTTTTTGCTCAGTACAGTGCCTTGGAAACCAGAATTTTGGAAAATGGCTTATACAGAATTAAATTTAAGAGTCTTACGGTCGTTTTGGCATATCATAGAGCCAAAATAGAGTCGTGGATTGAAAGTTATTTCCGAAACAAAATCATATGTCAAAGCAGCAAAAATTTCAGAATTTTGCTTAGAATATGGACGAATTTAACGATGATTAATTGTGTGATTTTGGATGAAATAATTGGGAAAATATGAAGTAAATCCCTTGTTTATGAAGAGAGAAAGGATGTGGAAAAAAGAAAATAAAAGAATCGAACAAACGACAAAAAAATAACGTGAACGATGGTTGAACGTTTTCCTTAATCATCGGTTGACCGTCGGCTAAATGTCGGTTAAATGTCAACTACTCGTCAGGCACGTCGGCTGGACATCGGCCAACCGTCGGCTATTTTTTGACCGAACACGAATTGGCCCAAAAACAATGCTTGGTTTAGGTTTAGCAAAAAAACGGCCAACAGAATGTCGAAAACAGTAGAGACGGTGATTAAACGGCCGTAAACAAAAAGGGTTACTTAGGACACGAGGTAAGTCTCTTTGAATTCTAAAACCTCTTGAAAACTAGTGTGCTTCACTTTTCTATGAAATGCTATGTTTTGTACCATTTCGGAAATCCCTGAATATGTTTAAGGTTTATTTGGGAAAGAATTATTTTATGCCATTTTAAGCTCGAATGAACATCATAATTGGTTTGAAAACCTTAATGGATTATTAAAATATGAATTTTGTGAATTTAGTCCTTTTTTGATTAAATACTTGAGATTTTTGAAAAATGGTAAATTTTAGAATCGGGTATTCATAAATTGACTGGAATGCCCTTATTAGAACATTTTATAGAAATATGTTTGAAAACTTTGAATTTAATCCTCTTTTGGGATTAGAATTCTGGATTTCTTAAAATAAGTTCCTTTTGGAATAGGGTATTTGGAAAATGATCCAAATGTCCTTATTGGAATGTTTATGAAAACTTTTGGAATCGGGCATACGGTAAATGACCGAAATATCCTTATTGGAACTTTTGTGAATACTTTTCAAATCAGGTAAGGGTAAAATGACCCAAATACCCTCAAAAAGTCTTTTGAAATCGGATATGGATAAAATGACTTGAACACCCTTAGAAATGACTTTTGTGACCGTGTACGGGGAAAACAACCCAAATACTCTTGGAAACATACTTTGATGTGTGAATAGAATTCTTTATCCTGATTCAATATGATTTTGGAAAATGATCTCTCGTGATGAGATCAACTTTTGGAAAACGATCTTTTGATTTTTGGAATTATCTTATTAGCATGATATGCCATGGAATGAATTGATTGGCTCTGCAGAGTCTATGTGAATAATGATCTGACTTGCGAGTCAGTGGGATCAGATTCTGGAAAGTGTGGTTTTTCCCCTAAAATGTTATGATTTGAAAATCCTACGGGATCAGATAACCCTCAGGCCTGATCAGTCCGATGGGGTTGATATTGTTAACGTTGAGTTCTTAGCAAGATCTTTGATTTTTGTACTAGCTCATATTAGAGATAGACGACCCCAAGCAACCCGATCAGTTTTGGGGATTGTCTTACTCTAAACAGGGCTACAGGACATTGAGATGAGTCATCCTAGCTAGTCATCTAGAGCATGGCAATTGCCGTGCCTTGTGTGCACTTTGTGATTTGGGTTTTCAAGGGCTGGGCTGGACACCTGGCGTTGTTCTAACCTTTGCTGCCTCAATGGTGATTGACATAAGGATTGGGACCCCTGGCTTATGGTAGCAAGTGAAAAATTTCCCAATGACACACGGATCGAGTACTGGAGGCTACGAGCTCAATACGATGACGTGTGCAAATTGGTGTGCTTATCCTACGACGCACGAATCGAGTACTGGAGGCTGCGATCTCAATATGATGACACGTGCAAGTTGGTGTACTTATCCAACAATGCACGGTTGAGTGTTGTAAGGTGAAGTCCGTGGCACAATAAGATCATGATGTCGAAGGCGAAGCCTTGTAAGTTTTGCATACAAGTAGACCTTCTGTTGGAAAAGCGCCTGTGATTTAGAAATTGGGGCAATGTTTTGAAAGTAAAATACATTTTTTCAAAAATGATTGAGTTCAGGATAAACTCTTCTTTAGAGAGTTTTGAAAAGGTTTCCAGTGAATAAATGATATGCTATTCCACAAAAGTTTTATATACCCTATTCTTTCATAAAACACTAGCACTCACGGGACTCAATGGGTGATTCGTCACTCACACATGTCTTTTATCCTACCTTTTATAGGATCCAGAGCTGAGTAGACCTATGGATAGAAGGAGATACCACAGAGTCGGCAGTTTAGGTCTGGACAACTTTTCTTTTAATCATGTACTGTATTCTGTTATAAATAGAGATGGCTTGTATAAAATTCTCTGATGTATATATATGTGTGGCTATCAGTGTAGGATATTATTGAGTCCGGAACTTATATATGTATTTACTCTGTTATTTCCGTTATAAAGACCCCTTGTCCGGAAAACTAGATAGGGCGACACCCGATGTTAATATGCTTCCGCTGTTGTCTTCAGTAGAGGTGTTACACCTACCATATATGGGTGTCGCCCCATCCAGTTACTCAACAAGGGGTCTTTATAATGGATAAGGCAGATAAGTAAATAAAGCCTAGACTGATACAATAAAACCATGCAAATACAAGTAATATAAAAAAATGAGGTCCCGTACAACCAGTTATCAATACTACATCAGTGATGTAATATACATATGCAAAAGAGAAAGTATTCGGACCTATACTGTGGTATCATCCCTATCCACGTGATTGCACAGCTCCGAGTTCAAAAATAAGGTAAAAGACACGTGTGAGTGAAAATCATCCAGTGAGCCCCAAATATGTGCAAGTGCATTACAAAAGGCAGATAAGGAAAAGCAGTATTAGGTTTTGTTCCCAAAAGTCACTACAGAAAAATCTTCCATTTTTTTGCTAAAAATAATTGTAAAACTCTTTAAAAGAAGATTTTATTCAAATTTCAGTCATTTTTGAAAAACTGTGTTTCATTTCAGAGTCATTACCCTAAATTTAAAAAAAAAATACAAGCACTTCTCTCAACAAAAGGTTGCCCCACATGCAAAGCTCATATGGCTTTACCTTTGACATCACAGTCTTATTTCACTAAGGGCATAAGTCTATAGTATTAAACTGTGCATTGTCTTAAAGGTAAGTACAAATAAGCATAATACCGAGTAATTCAGAATATTTTACTTGCTACCATAAGCCTAGGGGTTCCAATCCTAACATCAATCACCATCGACGTAGCAAGGGGTTGAACAATGCCAAGTGTCCTGCCCAACTTGTGAACAACCCAAAATTAAAATGTGAACAAGGCGTGACAATTGCGAGGCGCTAAATGGCTAGCCAGGATAACTCATCTCAATGTCCTATCATTCTGTTTGGAGTAAGACAATCTCCAGAACAAGCTAGGTTACTTAGGGTCGTTAATCTCTAACATGAGCTAGGGCAAAGATCAAAGTCCTTGCTGAGTACTCAACGTTTCCACTGGTTCACAAGACCAGTACCAATTCTATATTCCAGAAGGAATTCCAAATAAAATATTTTCTGGGGCTAAAATATCATTTTTCAAAAGTTGATCTCATATCGAGAGATTGTTTCCAAAATCTAAAGCGAAAAAGGATAAAAAGTCATTTTCGGCTCATAAAATGTTCCAATAAGGATATCTGGGTCATTTTTCCCATACCTGATTCTAAAAGGAATTTTGTTCAAAAATTCCAGAATTCTAACCCTAGAAAATGATTAGATTCAAAGTTTCCAATTATGCTTCCATAAAATATTCCAATAAGGGCATTTTGGACATTTCCTGAATACTCAATTCTAAAAATTGCCATATTTTGAAAATCCTAATTATTTAATCCCAAAAGGATTAAATTTACAAAATGCACGCTTTTGGAATCCTCTAAGGTTTCTAAGCCAATTATGATATTCATACCAACTCAACGTGGCAAAACACTATTTCCTTGCTCAACAAAAACCTTAAATGAAATTAGGGATTCCAAAATAGTACTGATGCATAAATTTTGGATGTATAAAAATTATCAAATTTAAATTCAACCCTTTGTCAAGTTTTAATTAAAACATTAATCCCAAAATACACATACGAGCAAGTATACTCATCGCAAGCATAACATAGGGAATTAATGAGTATTGATCCACAAAGGAACAAGTACATACTGATCACTTTATATTCATTGTTTAACCGATTGAAATAAAGTGATAAAATAATTAAAAAAATAAAAAATAAAAAATATGTGCAAATCAAGGATGTAAAAATATACAATTTAGACAATTATCCTATAACATATGATAATGAATCATTTAGCAATCATCTCAAGTAATCATCATCTGGACATCATGAAGGAATATAAAGTAAAATTCAATCGTTTCCCAAGTCATGAATTTGCTTATATAGACTCCACTTCTATTTCAATCCATGGAATCACTATCTTTTAATTAAATTAGCAAATTTCAATTAAACCAGCAAAACCAAAACATGCATTAAACCCAATTCCTCATAAACATGAAATTAGCTAATGACCATTTGCTCTAGGTGAAATCAACTAATATTTGATCACATTGGTCATTTAATCTTAACTTCATTTCCTAAATCCATTAAAATTTTACAAATACAAAATCAATGCAATGAACCCCTAACATCATTTCTCAAGCCAATTAGAAGAAATTGCATCAATAACCAATGATAACAAGTAATCAAACCCGAAAGATGATAGAAAATTGATTAAATAACTAAATTAATACAAAAATATGAATCGCAAAATAGTGTCAAATTTCAAATAAAACATTGAATACATCATTGTTTAAGAATAAGAAAATAAAGGTAAAAGAAAGTACTCATAGACAAGCTCATTATTCTCTTTTGAAGACTCTCTTGAACAACCCACCTTGAATGGTGAATCTCTTATTCTTTGAGTTATTTGCAACTTTAATTCTTGGATTCTCTGCTTTCTCTTGTATTTTCTCTTGGTTATATAGGCTTCTTTGATGCCAAATTCATTACTTGAGGAGTTTTGGCTGAGTAGGATTCAGAAAATACTAAAATCTTTAGAAAATTACTAAATTCGTGCACATAATTTTTGCCTCTCCAAAGTGGACCTAGCGCCGGGTACCGTCAACCCACCTAGCACGGCGTGTATTCTGTTTTTCCCCAGGACGTTGCTCTATTTCCACTATTTTTCCAGATTGGACCTGATGCCTAGTGCCTGGTGCCTTAGCTGGAAATCAACTTAAATTTTCCAGATTTGTCCAATTTTTGCTCGAAATCAACTTAAATCTGCACAAATTTGTCAAAAACACTTTCTAAAAGTAAAATGTTAGATAGAAAGAAATATGCCTAGTTATTACATCAAAATTATCAAAATTTAGCCTTAAATAACTAGAAAAATTGTGATGATTTTAGCCCCTATCAAGTATGTAATGTGTTTTTTCATGAAAAGTAAAGCATACTAGCATTTAAAAGTTTAGAAATCTAGTGGGACTCACCTCGTGTCCTAGATAGCTTATATTGTTCGAATCCAACTCATCGCCAATCGTTTAATATGAATAACCTACATTAAATGTCGCTTCATGTGTAGTTTGGTTTGCGGAGGTTTAAACCAACACTTAGCCACACAAATATAAGGAAATCATTTATTTCCTTCTCCTTCATTTTTATTCCCAAAATCATGCAAATAATTCCTTAGGGTTCACTCGTATCAAAACTAAAATTCTACAATTTTTCCTGATCAATGCGATCTATTATTTTGCGCATAATTTTTGATCCACAACTCCGATTGGCCTTCATTATATACCAAAATGCTCGTTAGACTCTTAACTACATTTATATGAAGTCTTTTTTCCTAAGCCTAATTTCGTTCAGGAATTACTGTGATGAAAAGCTCTCAGATTTTTGCCTTAATTCATACCATTTTTTTTTCACAAATTAATATTCTTCTTTTGTTCTCCTTGATTCAAAACACCTTTAGGGCACTTAATCCACTAAATTCCCCTTCAAAAAAATTTTAAATTTTCATGTTTTAAGATCCAACAAAAAACCAAATTCAAGCTTTGAACACTATATAGTCACCAACATGAAATAAAATAGCCATAGTTTATTTTCATTAAAGCTTCATTTTCTTCCAATTTCACCACTTTTCTCAACAACCTTGAATAACCCCTTAAATAACCAATAAATACCTTCATTCACCATGTAAAACATAGCATATGAAGCCTTCATCCAATCGGCACACACGCACTTGCACACACAAAGGTTCACATAGCATACATTTAATCCAAATCATAACCATAAATTTCATGTTTCATGTTAAAACTCATACCAAAATAATCATCGTAATGAAATCTATGACTTTAATTCTTGAAGCATAGACTTTTACCTTGTATATGGGATTTTTTGGCTTGATTTTGCTCCAAGAACACTAAGAACACACCACGAACATACACACTTCTTTCTTTCTCTCTCATTTACCTAATTTTCCTTGATTTTCTCTTTCTTTTATTCCTTTTTCTCCTATTTTCTTCTTCTTTGATGGTTTCTGGATTTCAACCCTTCTCCACCGCCTCAACATGATCAAAATGAAGACCAATGAGATTTTTATTGCATTAAATGCATGGTGGCCCACTTTACACTTGTCGCATCCTCGTTTTTCCACACATTTTCTAAATTGTTTTCTAAAAATTATTTAGGAAGTTTTGCATGCATGAATATTTCATGCATCCTCTCATGGTTTGACACATGTCCTTGGCCATCAATTACACTAAGCCACATGTCCAAATTTTCGACAGTGTTTTCAAATTTTCTCAGAAATTACCGAAATTCTGATCCGTGTTGGAAAAATATTTTATTTCACCATTAAATACATTAAATTCCATTGAATTCAATGGTAACATTCAAAATATTTAATTTGTTCTCAATCCTGTAAAATTCGAGATCAAAATCCCGATCGCGGTTAAAATTACAAAAATGCTCCTGGAACCCTAAATAGACTAATTCATACCAAAATACTCATCTCATCGCATTGATCAATTTTCATTCTAAGTTTACCCCCCAAACTCTTATTTTATTAAAAATAGTAGCCTTCTAAAAATTTAGGGTGCGGGTAGAATAAATTCAAAATTACATCTAGGTCCCTACATATTTTTATTGCACCAAAATATTCTTCTTATTACAATGATCATCTTTTGTTCTAGCCACTGATACAAATGTTCATTCTATCAAAAGTAGTAGGCAGTCAAAGGTTAAAAATACTGGGTATTTCAATCTCCCCCCTTCAAAAAATTTCATCCCTGAAATTGGCTTATCCTTGAAATAACTCTGGATACTTCTCCTGCATCTTTGCCTCTGTCTCCCAAGTCACGTCTTTTACAAGGTGATGATTCCATAACACCTTTACAAGTGTAATCCTTTTACTCTGCAGCTCCTTTTCAGCATACTCTAAGATCTTAATAGGCTTTTCTTTATTTTTTAAGCTTGGAGTCATCTTAATAGGTTCTTCATTAAAAACATGCGAAAGATCTGCCACATATTTTCGAAGTTGAGAAACTTGAAATACATTGTGAATACCTTGAAGCTCTGCCGGTAATTCCAAATGATAAGCCACATTCCCAATTCATTCGACAATAGGAAACAGTCCAATATACCTAGGTACCAACTTTTTCCCTTATCCTCTATTTCCTAATTGTCGTTATGGAGTTAACTTCAAGAATTCCTAATCTCCTTCTACAAATTTCAAATCTCTCCTACGTCGACCAGCATAACTTTTTTGCCTACTCTGAGATGTTTCTAGTCAAGTTTTGATCAACTCCACAATCTGCTATACTTCATCAAGGTGAAAAACATCTTGTTCATTCGATCTTCGTCCTAGGCTTTCCTAATACAATGAGGACTGACATTTTCTTCCATACAAACCTTAAAATGGGGCCCATTCCAATTGTTGATTAATAACTATTATTGTATGCAAACTCTATATATGCCAAATTGTCAATCCACTTAGTTTCTAAAATCTAAAGCCATAGGCCTGCAACATGTCTTGTGGAACTTGATTCACTCGTTTGGTGTGTCAATCTGTTTGTGGGTGTGCTACGGTACTAAATTTCAACGTTATTCCATATCTCTATTGGAACTTAGTTGAAAACCTTGAGATGAATCTGGGGTCTCGATCTGATATAATGCTAGAGGGTATCCCATCCAATCTGATTACCTCTTCCATATAAATTTTACTCAATTTCTCTAAAGAATCTCCTTGGATAATGAGAATGAAATGAGCAGACTTAGTTAGTCAGTTTACCACCACCCATATAACATCCCATTATCCTATCACCATGGGTAATCTTGTTATAAAATCCATGGTGATCTCATCCTATTTCCATGATGTATACGTAGTGGCTGTAATAAGCCTCTAGGTCGTTGTTGATCATTTTTCACTTATTAGCAAGTTAAACATCGAGCCACAAACTCTTAGATATCTTTCTTTATTCCAATCCACCAATAGCATTTCTTTAAGTCTTGATACTAATCCTGGGTGGATGGTATACTTACTACAATGTGCTTTAGTCAAGATATCTTATTTCACTGCAGCTTGTCTCAGAATACAATACCGGTCTCGATAATAGAGAATCACATCATTACCCTATTGAAATTCACTTTCCTCCATAATCACCTATTTTTGTAATATCTTTGAGAGATCTTCATCCTTATCTTGCTCTTCTTTCAATTATTGTAGAAAAGCAAGTTGAATTGAAATATTACTCATTCTCATTCGTCTCTCAACTGCAAATGTTTCCAATTATGGGACACATGTCATCCAAAAAGCAGACATATTAGCTTTCCTACTCAAAGTGTCTGCTATTGTATTTTCTTTCCCAGGGTGATATCTAATTAGACACAAAAATTCTTTTAAGAATTCCATCCACCTGCATTATCTCGTGTTTAAATCCTTTTGAGTGAAGACATACTTCAAGCTTTTGTGATCAATAAAAACTTCGAACTTAACTCCATATAAATAGTGTCCCACTCCTTTAAAGAAAACACGATGGCTGCTAACTCCAAATCATGTGTGGGGTTTTTCTTTTCATGTGGTTTCAGTTTCCTGGAGATATATGTTAATGTTGTGCCCTAGAGGCAATCACTCGTACATTGTATATGACACATTTTATTTTAATAAAAGGCATTATTTATCTTAAAGTTTCTTTTGTTTACTTTTAAGTAATATAACTATTCAATAAAGTCTCTAGTACAACAATGTGTTAAGGAAATCATGATAGAGATCATGATATGAGATTCCTACTATATTGTATAGTGTTAGTACTTAAATAGTCCCTATTCATAGTATTAATGAGACATGATATCATTAATGCGTTAAGACTAGCATGTGTTAGACTTCCTAATTTGATCAGGCGGTCGTTCTTATATCCGTGAGTATTGAGATACTCAAAGTTAATGCATGGATGCTTGTTAATAGAACAAGTACATTGGATGACCTAGCTATGAGATAATCACATGGATAACTATTTAGTGCTAGTGATATAATCTCAATATAGCAAACGTGCAAGGATCCGTAGACTTGAGATCTCCAAGGTACTTTGTTTGATGTGCATTGTACTTTGATTCTAATCTCTGGAGCTCGATCGAGCGCCGCCTATGGGATGGATATTGGGTACATTGTAAGTTAAGCGAAAGTAGTTAACAAGGTCAATAAAGGATTCACTACTCTTAATAGTAGGGGCGAATATCTCACGGTCACGGCCACTTGTAGGAATTACTACTCGAGAAGTCCTTGGCCAAGGCCATTGTATATTGAAAATAGTTCCAATTGATACACATCTAGAGTAATGGGTACTTGGTACAAGTACTATTGTATTCGAACCAAAATTAATTCTGGAGGGAGTTGTCACTAATTCTGTACTCCAAACCGAATGAGATATTATATGGTGAAAGGAGTTAATTGCATTGTAGTTTGTTATTGAAGGGTTCATGTCAAGCCACTTGACATTCTAGACTCTTGGGTGGTCATGATATGTTGCTAGATATCCCTCATGATCAGGGAATATGGGTTTATTAATTGATGAATTAATAAACCAATCATGGTTATAATTAATAGGATTAATTCTAATTGATTATGTATTATTAATCTCAAAGACGTTTGGATTAATTCATGTTCACTACCAATTGACTAGGAAACCTAATAGGTCACACACAATAGAGGATTATATACTCAAAATGTTATTTGATAACATAGTGGGGTTGATTGAGAGAAAGAGAAGTTGTTGTGGACAAATTATAAATAGTTATAATTTATAGTCCAAAATTATAATTGTGAGAGCTTGATATTTCCAATTACAATTAGACAATTCTAATAGGATTAGAATTCTTAGTTTTAGTAGGGTTCTTCGGTTTATATGTATGATATACTCGAAACCTTAGCTGATGTTGGATTCACGAAAACCCTAGGCAACAAATGACTTCTTCTCTTTTTTCTCTATCACATTATTTTTCTAAAAAACAAGTAACCCTAGCCACCACTTAGATTTTCTACTAGCACAGAAAACTTCATGCTTGAGTGTATCCTCTATGTTGATTACTGCTGGAGATAATCACACATTGTAATTATAGTGGTTAGATATTCAACTCTCGTGGAGTTTGATCAAGAGGATTGCTGGATCACGCCTCAACTTGAAGAAGAAATTTTGTTCTTCGGATGATCAAAGAAAGGTAAAAAGCTATTACCTTTGTTATCTTTATGTCTTGTTTTCCACACATATGCAGATCCTAGGATGGTATTTCGTTTTATTTTCCGCTGTACCATATACGATATGCATTAGGGATTCCCAATAGTGGTATCAGAGACATGCTATGTATGGTTTACAGATATTATTTTTGGCATGAAAAACTATTTTCATGTATTCGTGTTTGTCTTTGTTCGCTGTGAAAATCGTTTTCATTCGAGTCGAAATCGTTTCGAGCATTATGGGTTGGGTTCGTAGCACAATATGATTGTGTAAAAGTTATAGCATATTTCGAAAGACGCTTTCTTTATGTGCTGAAAATTTTTTGCAGAAAAACGTTTTCTTGAAACCATGTTGATTACCTTCCGGTTCATCTTGTGAATTTGATTTTCTGTTTTATTTTGTTGAAACTAACAAATTAGTTGTTGTTTTAAGCTTCAAAACAGAAAATTCTACTAAGAATTGTTGTCATTGATCTGTTGCAGAAGATTAGGGCACCAGAAACTGTTTCTGGAAAATTTTTCTGAAAATTACCGCCTTTTCCTGACTACAGCCAGTGCCAGCTCTAGCCTCCCAACCGGCGCCAGTTCTGTGCTGTTTCACGAACATGCAGAAATCATTTTTGGAAGAAAATTTTTCTTAAAACCCAAATGCAGCTGGCGCCAGCTCAATCTTTCAAATTGGCATCGGTTCTGCTCTATTTGTGACATTCCAGCTATTAAAAAAAAAAAAAAAATCTAGAGACGGGACCCAAAAGCATTTTGAGACAAACAATTTTATTTTTCAAAATAGTGATTTTGAAAATTTAAAATTAATGTATTTTTCTGAAATATTGATTTTAGAATTTATTTTATTTCTCCAAAATAGTGATTTTGGAATAATAAAAATTATATGTTTATTTTGTTTAAGAATAATTAATGGCATGGTGGATGGTTATGGACTAAAACCAATTATATCTGTTCATGCATTTTATAGTTTTGGGTTTTTTTTCTATGAAATAGGGCCTGCATGTCCTGCCTTCTCTAGAATTCTTGTGTAATTCTCTTCTCATCTAACTCCCCTCGAATGTAACTCGAGATTTTCTCTCTTTAGAAAATTATGTAATTAGTTTACATAAGTTAGATATGAGTAGAATTATTCTATTTTGGAGATGGCAACCAAAACAAGGCGAGAAGGTAAGACCTTCTACTTAAATCATGCATGAACACATATGATTAACTATATTAATTTCTTTTATGGCTCAAAGAAATTAATTTAGGAAAAAGTCTATAACCATACCACATAATCGTTTTATTACCATGATTATAAATTATATTATTTATTGATTTTTATGCATGTCATTTAATAAAATCACTAAAAAGAACAAATCCCTCAATTAATGTTAAACCTAATTCCATCCATTAATATAGTAAGAACGAGAGTTCTTTTTCGAGACAAGGTTGTTGGGCAAACCCAACCCTACTTGACATTGGGAATGTTCAAACTATGGAGTTAAATTCCTTTGGAATTAAATTCCTAATTAATGGGTCGGGTTTAACAAAATTCTTTATCCCGGTTAAAGAAATTTAGAGGAAAAATTGGGGTAGCCCAAAAGGCTTTAAGATTAAAAGCTATTAATCACCCAATGATCCAGTAGTTACATACGATGTAATTGGTATTGGATACCTACCAATGAACTCAAGGGTGGCTTATTGGGCAAACCCAAGGTTATTCTAGAGGAATTTGGATACTGGTCCACTAGGAAAGCTTTCCAATGGGCTTTCTCGAATCAGTAGAGGGGGCTATTAGTTTGAGTAAAATAGTGGAGTAAAAATGCGTTTAATTAAAGTCCTAATTATTTGCATTGAAGGCTTAAGAAGGGAAAACACAGAGCACACAACGAAAGCAACAATCCAAAAACTAGAAAAGCTAAGAAACTGGAAAACCCGAACAAAGCTGGCGCCGGATCTGGCAGCCTCAACCGGCACCGGTCATGCTCTAGCGGGACTCCGAGGTTACAAATTTCTAACCTTTTCTTCTTGTTCTGAAAGATGGTTAGACTAGAATATGTGCAACCGAGGTAGGTGTGCTAATGGAAACCTTTGGTGTGATTCCTGCAAGCCTCCTACTTCGTCTTTACATGTAGGTGAATGCCAAACTCTCGATCTTCCAGTATATGGCCTGCCTAATTCCGTTTGGTGAACAACTCACAGACTAAGGAATATTTTCTGGAGATAGAGAGAGAGAGAGAGAGGGAGTTGTTTGGTTTTTTTCACAGAGAAGAAGCCGTGAAAAAAAAGTTATGTCCAATCCTCCTATTTAACCTAAAATAAAACCCTAGGCTAAACTGGACTGGCCCAGTGGACTCTTAGCTTTGCCTTTGGACTTAATTAATTATTCTAATTAGAACCAAATAATTGGCCTGATTAATAATTAATTTTCCAACCCAAATAAACTAATCCAATAAATAAACCTATATTAGTTTAGTCCCAGGTTAATCTTTAATTATTTAAACTGGGCCAAAGCCCTGGATAATTAATTAACCTACCAAACTAATTTAATTAATTCTCTCTCTCCATGGACCTTTATTTTATTCTAGCCTAATAATTAAATCAGATTACTTAAATAAAATAAATTTCATTTAATTTAATTTAAAACCAATTCCTTAGTCTGTATTTAATTAAGACTCACGGTCTATACTGGGGACTAAAAGACATACCGCATTGGCGACTAAAATGACCAAAATACTCTTACCATATAAATAGCTGTATTTTGCATTTGAAATAATCCCTAATATTACCATTAGGAAATATTGACCCCAAGGACAATGCTGCATTAGCAAAGTCTCCGACTTACAGGTGTAATGACTAAAATACCCATCTATATATCGTCGTACATTTAAAGAGGAAGAAGTGTACCAACACCTCTCTAAATGATATCTACCATCCCTAGTCTTCTAGTCTAATGATCCACGACTTCCTAGATTATTTTCGCTTTCCAAGGGAGCTACCCTAAAACAAATATCCAAGTCATGTTTCCCAGGGCCCTAGATATTTACATCATTTAGACAACCATAAGGGGCGACATAGTATAGAAACTATCTTGTACAAATCTATCTTAACTAACTAGTCACACATACCTAACATGCCAGTATATTGGCCCTACGATAGAACCTCAACTATAGCATATCAAAGTACATGCTTCCAGCTTCGTCAGACTACCAACTCATACTCAAGTCGTAGAGTACTAGTCTACGTTGTAGCAGTAGTAGTCTAGATTTCTACCATATAGTACTTTAAGAAATCACTACTACAGGTCTTGTTCTACGTATTTGAAATACGTGTATGTCCTAAAGTGAGTGGACTATTCACTGGCTAAAGGTAAGCCATTTTCTATTTGAAATTCACAACATAATAACCTAGACATAATGAGATTCCTATTCTCATCAATCGGTTAAGAATGAACGTTTATGTGTTAAGTAACCCGTGATCCATACCTTACTATGAAAATACCTCCATTCACATAGACCACTTACTTAAACACAATGGGTTTTTTCCAAACGTAATTGTGCACAAATAACATGTAAATTCACAAATAATTTCTAAAAATAAATTTCTTTATTAAAACATTCGATATTTACATTAGAAACCTAGTTTAAGAGGGCATATTTCCCAACATGCATATCATATGCATATACAAGTAGCTAATGCTCTCTATCATTACATCTAGATCACTTGCATCATGTCTAGAAACCTAAACCTATGTAGCATCTTGGAAACTAATAAGTTAACCCAATCAAACTATCTCGACTGGTAAAGAAATTTGAGAATCGTTCTCAAATTGAAAAAGTTGCTCTACGTGCTAGATGCTCCTATTCCGCCACCACCAGCTCAAGATACTCATGCTAATGAGCATGCTGCCCACAGAAGGAATAAGGAGGATAGTGATACAGCATCATGTATTATGCTGGCATCCATGACTCCCGAGTTGCAAAAATAGCACGAGAATATGGATGCTCAATCGATTATACTACATCTTCAAGAGTTGTTTGATGCCCAAGCCAGAATTGAGAGATATGAGATCTTAAAGCAACTATTCCATTGCAAAATGGTGGAGGGTTCATCTGTGGCCACTCATGGGCTGAAGATGCTGGACTTAATTGAGAAGCTTAGATCTCTCGGGTTTGCAATGGATCATGACTCAAGTGTTGACTTAATTCTACAGTATTTGCCTAATAGTTTCTTACAATTTGTGATTAACTATCAGATGAACAAGATTGAGTCCACCATTTCTGAGTTGATCAATCCTCTCAAAACTACAAAGTCCTCTATGAAGAAGGATTCCAATGCAGTTTTAATGATAGAATCTTCCTCTTCTAAGAAGAAAGTTTAAAAGAAGGCTCCCATGAATCCCAAAGGTGGTGTGAAGAAAAAGGACGTAGCTACTAAGGGCCCATGCCATCATTGTGGGAAGATGGACCATTAAAGGCACAACTGCAAGGCCTACTTGGAGACCGTTAAGGACAAGAAGTAGAAGGAGAAGCTTACAAACACTTCTTCTTCTACTTCGGGTATATTTATGATTGAGATAAATACTGCCTTTAGAAATAAGATATGGGTGTTAGATATCGGATATGGATCTCATTTGTGCAATAAATTGCAGGGAGTAAAGAGCAGTAAAAGGCTAGAGAAAGGCGACACGGACCTACGTACTGCAAATGGGGCAAAGGTTGCTGTACTTGTTGTAGGAACATACGAGTTGAACCTGCCTTCGGGATTAATTCTAGAACTGCAAAACTGTTATTATGTACCAGTTTTAATGAAAAATATTATCTCAATTGCGTGTTTAGACTTAAATAGATTTCATTTGATATTTAAGAATAAATGTTGTTCTTTTTCATTGAATGATATTCATTATGGTTCAGCAACTCTAGTTAATGCTTTATATGTTGTACACTTGGATAATCCAATTCTCAATATAAACAATAAGAAATCTAAAATAGCTAACTCTAACACCTCTTACTTATGGCATTGTCGTTTAGGTCATGTAAACGAAAATCGTGTTTCTAAGTTATATAAGTTTAGTGACTTAGGGTCATTTGACTATGAATCTTATGACACGTGCGAGTCTTGTTTACTAGGTTAAATAACTTAAACTCCTTTTCTTGGAAAAAAAGAACGGGCCAAGAAGTTATTAGAACTCATATATTCTGATGTATGTGGCCCAATGTCAATACAAGCAAGAGGAGGTTATAACTATTTCATAACCTTTATCGATGATTTCTCACGATACAGGTATTTGTATTTAATAAAATATAAATCTGAGGCCTTTGGAAGGTTCAAAGACTTCAAGAATGAAATAGAGAAACAACTTGACAAAAGTATTAAGACTCTAAGATCTGCTCGAGGAGGAGAATACTTGAGCCAAAAGTTTCTAAGTTATCTTAGAGATAATATGATACTATTTCAATGGACTCCACCACATACACCTCAACATAATAGTGTATTTGAGAGAAGGAATCGAACCCTTCTAGAAATGGTACGAACCATGATGGCTTCTACAGACCTACCAAAATCATTTTGGGGGCATGCACTAGAAACTTCTATTTGTATACTAAACAGAGTTTCGACAAAAACGGTTGATTCTACCCCATTTGAGATATTCTTTGGTAAGAAACCAAAGTTAGCTCACTTGCAAGTATGGGGTTATCCTACCTTTGTTAAAAGGCCACAGTTAAACAACCTTGATAGTAAGTTTGACAAGTGTTTGTTTGTGGGATATTTCGGATATTACTTCTACTTACCCTCGGAAAACAAATTGTTTGTTTCGAAGCATGCCGTCTTCTTAGAGAATGAGCACATGCTCAAAGGGGATAGTGGGAGTAAGATTGAACTTAGTGGAGGTCATGAAGATAAAAAAAATGAAGACCAACCATCTAACCCCACATCTATTGAGAGAATAGATGAACCTTCTAATACACAAGAACCTCGTAGATCTAGTGGGATATGTATGGCACCTAGGAGATATGGATTTCTCATTAGTGACCACAATGACGTATTGCTCATAGATAAAGATGAGCCTACTATCTACAAGGATGTTCTGAACAATTCAGAATCTGGCAAATGGCTTGAGACCATGAAGTCAGAGATGGATTCCATGTATGAAAATCAAGTAGGGACTTTGGTTGATCCACCCAAAGGAATTAAACCTATTGAGTGCAAATGGGTTTTCAAGAAAAAAAACGGACATGGATGGTAACTTAGTTACCTATAAAGCACGTCTAGTGGCGAAGGGTTATCGTCAACAACATGGTATTGACTATGACGAAACCTTCTCGCCAGTAGCCATGTTAAACTCCATCAAGATACTCCTAGCCATTGCTACTCATTATGATTATGAGATTTGGCTTTCCTAAATGGAAATCTGACTGAGGAAATGTATATGACATAACCTGAGGGTTTTATATCCAATGATAGCACAAAGGTGTGCAAGCTGCAAAGGTCCATTTATGGACTTAAGCAAGCTTCTAGGAGTTGGAACATCCATTTTGATGAAACAATCAAAGAGTTTGGTTTCATTCAAAACATGGAAGAGTCTTGTGTATACAAGAATGTTAGTGGGAGTGCAATCGTTTTCCTATTGCTTTATGTAGATGACATATTGCTAATAGGAAATGATATATCTATCCTTCAAACCGTTAAAGTTTGGTTGTCCAAACAATTCTCCATGAAAGACCTTGGAGAAGCAACCTATATTCTTGGAATAAGGATCTATAGAGATAGATCCAAAAGGTTGCTGTGTCTTTCACAGTCTACATACATAGATAAAATGCTAAATAAGTTTAGCATGGATCAATCCAAAGGAGATTCTTACCCATGTCACATGGTGTAAACCTTTCAAAGTCGATGTCTCCCAAGACACAAGTTGAAAGGGATCACATGAATAAGATTCCACATGCTTCGGCAGCTGGATCTATCATGTACGCTATGATATGTACAAGGCCCGATATATCTTGTGCTCTCAGTTTGACGAGCAGATACCAATCCGACCCTGGTGAGGGTCATTAGGCAGCGGTAAAGAACATTCTTAAGTACTTATGAATGACTAAGGATATGTTCTCAGTATATGGAGAAGGTGTTTTGAATATAAATGGGTATACTGATGCCAGTTTTTAATCTGATAAAGATGATTTCAATTTACAATTCGGCAATATGTTTACGTTGTGCAAAGGGGTAATAAGTTGGAAAAGTTCCAAACAAGAGACAATTGCCAACTCTACGACAGAAGCTGAGTACATAGCTGCTTCTGAAGCAGCTAAGGAGGTTGTTTGGATTAAAAAGTTCATGATGGAACTAGGTGTGGTTCCTAGTGTCATTGGACCAATAACTTTGTATTATGACAGCAATGGAGACATTATACAAGTAAAGGAGCCACAGTCTCACCAACGATCCAAACACGTACCACGACGCTATCATCTGATCTGGGAGATCATAGATAGCAATGATGTAAAGATAGAGAGAGTTTCCATGGATGAAAACACAGTTGACCCACTTACAAAAGCACTATCCCAAAATAAACATGATTGTCGTATTAAGTCATTCGGCATTAGATACATGAAAGATTGGCTCTAGTGCAAGTAGGAGTTTGTTAGTGTTGTGCCCTAGAGGTATTCACTCATACATTATATATGACACATTTTATTTTAATAAAATGCATTAATTATCTTACAGTTTCTTTTGTTTACTTTTAAGTAATTTAACTGTTCTATAAAGTCCCTAGCATAACACTGTGTTAAGGAAATCATGATAGAGATCATTACATGAGATTCCTACTATACTGTATGGTGTTAGTACTTAAATAGTCCCTAGTCATAATATTAATGAGACAGGACATCATTAATGCGTTAAGACTAGCATGTGTTAGACTTCCTAATTTGATCAGGCGGTGGTTTTTATATCCGTGAGTATTGAGATACTAAAAGTTAACACATGGATGCTTGTTAATGGAACAAGTTCATTGGATGACCTAACTATGAGATAATCATATAGATAACTATTTAGTGAAGTGATATAATCTCAATATATCAAACATGCAAGTATTTTTAGACTTGAGATCTCCAAAGTACTTTGTTTGCTGAGCATTGTACTTTGATTCCAATTGTAGACCTCGATCGAGCACCACCTATGGGATGGATATTGGGTACATTGTGAGATAAACAAAAGTAGCTGAGAGGGTCAATAAAGGATTCACCACTCCTAATAGTAGGGGCGAATATCTCAAGGCCACTTGTAGGAATTACTACTCGAGAAGTCCTTGGTCAAGGCGATTGTGTATTGAAAATAGTTCCAATTGATACACATCTAAAGTAGTGGGTACCTGGTACAAGTACTATTGTATTCGGGCCAGAATTAATTCTGGAGAGAGTTGGCACTAATTCCGCACTCCAAACCAAATGAGATATTGTATGGTGAAATGAGTTAATTGCACTGTAATTTGTTATTGAAGGGTTCATGTCAAGCTACTTGACTTTTTGGACTCTTAGGTGGTCATGATATGTTGCTAGATACTGCTCAAGATCTGGGAATATGGGTTTATTAATTGATGAAATAATAAACCAATAATCCTGATTAGAATTAATAGGATTAATTATAATTAATTATGAATTATTAATCTCAAATATGTTTGGATTAATTCATGTTCACAACCAATTGACTGGGAAACCTAATAGGTCACACACAATAGAGGATTATATACTCAAAATATTATTTGATAACATAGTGGGGTTGATTGAGAGAAATAGAAGTTGTTGTGGACAAATTATAATTAGTTATAATTTATGATCCAAAATTATAATTGTGAGAACCTGATATTTCCAATTACAATTAGGGAATTCAAATAGGATTAGAATTCTCAGTTTTAGTTGGGTTTTTTTGGTTTATATGTATGACATACTTGAAACCCTAGCTGATGTTGGATTCACAGAAACCCTAGGCAACAAACGACTTCTTCTCTTCTCTCCTTATCACGTTGTTTTTCTGAAAAACAAGTAACCCTAGCCGCCACTTAGATTTTCTGCTAGCACAGAAAACTTCGTGCTTGAGTGTATCCTCTGTGTGGATTACTGTTAGAGATAATCACACACTGTGATTATAGTGGTTGGACGTTCAACTTTCGTGGAGTTTGATCAAGAGAATTGTTGGATCGCGCCTCAACTTGAAGAAGAAATTTTGTTCTTTGAATGATCAAAGAAAGGTAAAAAGCTGTTAGCTTTGTTATCTTTATGTTTTGCTTTCCACACATATGCAGATCCTGGGATGGTAGCTCGTTTTATTTTCCGCTGTGCCATATACGATATGCATTAGAGATACCCAACAATATAGGCTATCACTCTTCCCTCCTACATCAATAATCCTCCTAAACCTTCTTTTGATTCATCAGCATATACCTCATAAGGTTTATCCATAACTAGGAGCAGAGCTTAACTTTTGTTTCAACTACTAAAAATTCTTTTCACACTTCTCTTTCCACGCATAAGGAACTTTCTTTTGAGTGAGTTGAGTTAAAAGTGAATTTATCTTTGAAATGCCCCCAATGAATCTCCTGTAATACCAAGCCAGTCCCAAAAAACTTCGCACTTCAGTTGGAGTCTCGGGACGTTTCCAACTTGTTATTACTTTAACCTTTGCACGATATATGGATTTGTTTCCTTTTGAGAATTCGTGGATTTATTCTTGGGATGTAATAAATTTTAAGTTAAATTATTATTTTTATTTCGCTATTTTATTTGTGTGACCAAGTTATAAAGACCCCTTGTCCTTTGGATGGGGCGACATCCCCGGCCCCGGCGGGCCTAGGTAGCGGGGTGTTACAACCTTTACATGTCCTTTTGGTACTTTTACATATCGACTTATGCCTTTTAGTCTTTACAATGGTCCTAGAACTTTTCAAAGATGCATGATGGTTATTTTTTAAGGACTTGTGAGAGACATCATTGAGGTATTTATGATGATTTTTCTGTTTTTGGTGATTATTTTGACTTATGTTTGGCCAATTTAGAGAAAGTACTTCAAAGATGTAATGAGACCAACCTTATGTTCAATTGGAAAAAATGCCATTTCATGGTACAAGAAGGTATAGTATTGGGGCACAAGATTTCATAGAAATGTATTGAGGTAGATAAAGTAAAATTTGAGGCGATTGAGAAACTCCCCTCTCCCACTTTCATGAAGGCTATTCGAAGTTTTCTTGGTCATGTCGGTTTTTATAGGAGGTTCATCTTAGATTTCTCAAAAATTTCTAAACCCCTTTACTTGAAAAAGATGATGTTTTTTATTTTGATGAAAAATGTCTCAATGCTTTCAATGTGCTTAAAAAGAAATTGATCAATTTTCCTATTTTAATTGCACGAGATTGGTCCATTCCTTTCAAATTAATATGTGATATAAGTGATTATATAGTAGGCACGGTGCTTAGACAAAGGAGGAATATTCATTTTCAACCAATTTACTATGCAATCAAAACTATTATGGCGGCACGAGAGAATTACACTACAATGGAGAAAGAATTGCTTGCAATAGTATTTGCTTTCCATAAATTATGTTCTTATCTTGTTTTGTCCAAAGTCATTATCTATATGGACCATTCTGCCCTTAAATTCCTTCTAATCAAGCATGATTCCAAACCAAGATTCATAAGATGGTTTTTGTTGTTGCAGGAATTTGACTTGGAAATTAGGGACAAAAAGGGAGCTGAAAATTTAGCTACAGATCACTTATCTAGGTTGGAAAATCGCAACCTAGAACCTTTGGCCGAAGAAGACATTAACGATACCTTTCCAGATGAATAACTTCTACTTGTTGATTATGAGATTTCTCAAACACCTTGGTGTGCAGATTTTGCTAATTACTTAGTTGCGGGAATTATTCCAAAAGATTTCACTACACAACAAAAGAAGAAATTCCTCTCTGAGGTAAAACATTACTTTTGGGAAGATCCCTACTTATTTCGGTGTTGTGCAAATCAAATCATTCGAAGATGTGTAGATTTCATGGAAAGTGCAAACATCTTAAAACATTGTTATGAAGGCCTCGCGAGAGGCCACTACTAAGCTAGCAACACTGCCAAAAAAGTGCTTGAGTCCAAATTTTGTTGGCCTACACTCTTCAAGAACTCTCACAAGTTTATTCAAATTTCTGATAGGTGCTAATGTACAGGTAACATTTATAAATCTAATGAAATACCCTTACAAATTTTTTAAGCTTACGGAATTTTTTATTGTTGCGGAATTGATTTCATGAGCCCTTTTCCTAGTTCTTTGGGTAACAAGTAGGGTAGTTTAATATTTAGTCCGAACTGATTTTTCGAATCGATCCAAACCGAATATATGAGTTTGGTTCGATTTTCTAAGGGATACGATTTGGTGCAAGAAGGAAATATAAAGTTCAGTTCGATTTTTGGTTCAGTTAAATTAAAATTCAACTAAATCGAAAAATTGAAGTATGAATTATAAAAAAAAATATATATTTATTTTTGTAATAAATTAAAACTAAAAATGTAAAGAAAAATGTGAAATCCAATTGAAACCCTAGCTCCCTAAGCAGTAAGCTGAGAGCTCTGTCTTGCTCTTGTGCGGCTGTTTCACTTTTAGTCCCAACTCCTGACTCCTGACTCCTTTTCACTTTCCTTCCTCACTGCCAGAAAGTCTCGACTCCTTTTTGCTTTCCTTTCCTTCCTTAATGCCAGAAGGTATCATACATTCATACCTACTGGAGAAAGAAATACCTAAATAGTATAATCTGAAAAATCTATAGCCAAACTTGGAGACCAACAACATAAGAAGGATTTGATTTGTAGAAGTAGCCTCCCCATTTGCAAGAGCAGCCGTAGAGTTGATTCGATTATCTATCGGTGAGCTTAGCAGTGGCAGATAGACCAATCTCTTTCCTTTGTGATACTTTTGTGCTAGTAGGTGCCTACGGTGACTAAACCCCCCCTGTGTATATATACCATTTTCAACTAAATTTGGTCTGTGATCCTCAAATCTTGATTTTACTACTCTTAATTTTCAAGGTTTTGCTTAAAAAGTAATTTTTTGCCAATTTCTTTGATCTCTTGAGGTAAGAAATTCTCATTATTTCATTCTCTTCTTCATGTTTGATAGTGTCAAAGTTTCATAAATTTGTATGTTAATAGTTAATCGGCTTTGATTCTTGAATTCTGTATGAATTGCTGTTTGGTTGCTAAAGTTTTCATCTTTCTTCAATGGGCTGGCTCTTTTAGTCTGCGTGATTTACTGGGATTCTCTTTGTTTTTTTAACTCCCAGATCAAAAAAATGTTTTCCAGTAAATGGGCTGGCCTCTTTTAGTCTGTGTGATTTACTCAATTGCTCTGCCTCTGCATTTGAGGGCTATTTTGCTTGGCTTGATAAACTTAGGACATTTGAGGAATGTAATCTACCATCTTCTTGACTTTTTGTTCTTTAATGGATCTACTGTTAGCATTGTGGCAAAATAGAAAAAAAAAAAAAAAAAGAAAGAGTGCAGGAAATATGATTTCAGTTTGAGGTCCAATGCTTTATATTATAAATGGATATTTTGATATTTTAGTTGGATTATTTCCTTCTTTAGTAATCTTGATTTAACCACAGATCTATATTATAGATTGTAGATTTGTGATTGTTAAGTGATCAGACACTTGGTTTATATCATTTCTTCTTTGAATTTTAAATTCTTGTGATAAATTACCGTGAGTAAAGTGTTGAATGACAAACTTGTTTTCTTAGGAGTTGTTGAAGCTAAATTAAGAAACAATATTGAGCACACCAAGTACTTGTTAAGAGTTAGGTGTTGTTTTACAACTTTACATTATAAGAAACTGATGGCATATCTTATGACTGAGCTCACTATATGAGTTTGCCAAGTTCTTATCTATGTAAAATGAAAGTTTTTGTTTAGATGAATGTTTATAGCAGGGTTAATCTTCTTGTGGTGACAGTAGATTTGTTCTCTTGGGCTTGACCAAAACTTGGAAAATAATTGGTGCTTACTATATTTCATACTACTTGAATTCTTTGAACATTTGAAAAGTTGTGTGACATTATTCCCTTGAGTAGTTGTTGATTGTAAATGATGATACTTGAAGTTGTGATAGCTAGGATTTGATAGGACTAATTGAATGCCATGAACTTCATCTTGAACTAAACTTGAGCTTGGAAACAATCATACATGCTTAGATTCACTTTACTTATCTTTTGAATTATCTAGAACTCCTTGACTTCATGAACTTTCTTTGATGCATACCAACTTGGTATTACCAAGTATTTAATGAAATACTTAAGTGACTTTACATTTTATTATGCAAGTTCTTAGCTTGCATCTTTCATTTGCATTAAATTTTCATATCATAAATCTTGAGATTGGTGGGATGAAGTACTAGAATTTCAAATTCCCTTAATCATTATTTATCTTAGCATCCTATTTCTTGTTATCTTGTGAATTTGATCATTTGAAGAGTTTGCCTAGTGATTATCATTTACAGTTTTTACTTATAGCCCCTAAGTTTATTTACATTTTTAGTTATAGGATGTCAAATCAAGCAGACAGTATCCTTATGAGTAATTCACAAGATGATCCAGCAAGTCCTGAAGGGTCTAATACTTCAAACAATAACCGACAAAGTTCTAAGAAGAAAAGGGAACTAACACCATGATCAATTGTGTGATCACATTTTACTAAATATATAACTGAAGATGGAGAAAAAAAAAAGCAAGGTGCAATTACTGCAGTCTTTCTTATGCAGTTGATCCTAGCATAAATGGTACTACTTCATTGAAAAATCACATGAAAAGCTACTTGAAAAATTCATACAATAAATAGGCTCATGCAACCCAACTAAAACAACAACCACACTCACTTGAACATAGTGGTAAGGCCGATTCAGTTGTTACTCGGAGGTTTAATCAAACTGATACTAGAAAGGCATGAGCATATATGATTATTGTGGATGAGCAACCATTTTCATTTGTTGAAAAGAAGGATTTAGACATTTCATATCCATTTCTTGCCCATCCTTCCAAATTCCATCTAGAACTACTATTACAAGGGATTATTATGATATAAATTTGGAAGAAAAGACAAAATTGAAGGGTTTTTTGAGACATTCATCTAAGAGAGTTTGTCTTACCACTGATTCATGGACTTCTGAATAGCAAATTAATTATATGTGTCTCACTGCTCATTTTATAGATGATGATTAGGTATTGCATAAAAGGATTCTAAATTTTTGTCCAATAGACAATCATAAAGGTGAGGCGATTGGAAAAGGGGTGGAAAAATTCTTACTTGACTAGGGGATTGAAGATGTTTTTTCAATTACTGTTGATAATGTGAGTTCTAATAATATTACTGTTAGTTATTTGAAGAAAAGATTTTCTAATTGGAGTATTAATTTGCTTGGGGTAAGTATCTTCATGTGAGGTGTATAGCACACATAGTAAATCTTGTTGTGGCTGATGGTTTGACAGAGATTTGTCCTTCCATTACTCATGTTCGAGCAGCTATTGATATGTAAGGCAATCTCCGAGTAGGTTGAAAAAGTTTAAGGAGTGTGTTGAAATGGAAAAGATAGAAAGCAAGAGGTTATTTTGTTTGGATGTTCCCACTAGATGGAACTCGACTTATTTGATGTTAGATATAGCTTTGATTCTTTGCAAAAGTCTTTTAAAGATATGAAGATTTAGATCCGTATTTTAAATTTGACCTACTGGTTGATCATAGTGAGCTCTCGTTTTGTAAAGTTTTTTGGTCACTTCTATGAACTTACATTGCAGATTTCTAGCTTATTATATGTGACTTCAAACCAAGTGCTTCATGAACTTAATGATGTGGTTAAATTGCTGAATACATAGGAATGTAGTGACGATGGAGAGTTGGGTCAAATGGCAAAGAGAATGAGAAATAAATACAACAAGTATTGGGGGAATCATGAGAAAATGAATTTCATCATGTTTTATGCAGTTATTCTTGATCCCCGATTTAAATTGCATTATGTTGGGTAGGTGATTCAAAAGATGTATCTGGATAATATTACTCTTGGGGATAAGGTGAAGAAAGGTATTCATGAGCTCTTTGAGGAATACAAAAGGTTAAATTTTCTCAAGATGATTATTGCTCACCACTGCCATCATCAAGTGTGTCTTCTAGTTCAATTTGAAGTCAACATTCATAATATTCATTAAAACCATCATTAAAAAGGCAAAATTTAGAAGTAGACACTAGGCATGAGTATGATATGTTTCTTAATAAGGGTGGAGGGGTTGATATAAAAAGTGAATTGGATAAGTTTCTTGGTGAAGAAAGGGAAAAATATGAAGATGTTTTTGATATTCTGAAGTGGTGGAACCTTAATGCTCCAGGATTTCCTATAGTTACTCAAATGGCTCGTGATATATTGGCTGTTCCAGTTTCTACGATTGCTTCTGAGTCAGCTTTTAGTATGGGAGGTCATGTTCTTGACATATTTAGAAGCTTTTTTACTCCAAGAATGGTGCAATGTCTTATGTGTGCCAAAGATTGGTTGCGCAATGAAGCAAAACCAGTTAATATTGAAGAAGACATTAACATTCTTGAAAAAATGGATCATGGTAATCTATTTCATGTTTTATTTTATCTTTTTAATACTTGTAAATATTTATTTATTTATGTCTTAATTTGTTTTCTAACTTTTCATTTAATTTCCTTTTGTAGAATTTGCAAAATGTGGCCATGAATCAGCCATTCTTGATCTTTGAAGAGAATTGAAGCGATTGAGAATTCAAGTAAGATATTTTTCTTTAAATTCATGCCCAAGTATCAGTTTTTTAGTTAAATTTGTCTCTTGGGAACTTCAATTCACACTTGAGCATGTTTCAGAGGGACTTGACTTTGAATAAGAGGAACCAAGAAAAAAAAATAGATTGATGTCCATTATCCAAGGCAGAAATGGATAACACAATTCTTTATCTTACTTTAAGGTGGAAAGTGAAATGCTATATATGTTGTTGGAGTTTAACTATATTACAAACATATCTCTATTTTCTCAATGATTTACGTTTTCTTTGACATTTATATGATGCAATTTAAATGGTCTCATTTCTAGATGTTTGGATAATGTTTGGATGAAGATATTGGATGATGTTTGGATGTTTGGATGAAGACATTGAGAAATATGCGGATGTTTGGTCTTCTTTTAGTATATTTTATTCAGATCTATTTCTGCTTTTCTTTAAAGAAATTTTCTGCTTTTCATTCATATCTTTTGCAACCAACAAGTGTCATAGATGGTTTCAACAGACATATTGATTAGTCTAGTGTTTAACATTACAGTTTGAGTGCCTTTTAGTAGAATTCTGTTTTTTAGTTTTATGAGTTTTCAATAGTCAAACGTATATTGGAATTTTTCAAATTTCATAGTAATCGTTTAGGGTTTGAGTATTTTGCAGTCTATTTTGTAGTGTATTTGCTTGGTTGATTGAAGAGGTAGCTGGAGTCTTCTATGAATAATTTGATCTCTTATTATTCATTTAGCCTTGGTTGGATAAGATGATTATTATATTTTCTTCATTCAAGTGTTATGTGACATGATAGTTCCTAGGTGCAATTCCTAGAGTTTTCTTTTTTCCGGTTCTTTTTTTTTTTCTTTGATCTTTTTACAGTCTAACTTTTACTTATCGCTCAAGTCTAAATATGTCTTAGCTTCCTGAATCTCCTTTGGCATCATTTCATAAACTTGTAGTCTTGTATCATTTTGACAGTATCAATGGTAAGTAGACATGGGCAAGAAAAAATCAAGGGCAAAGCCCCCACCAAAGATCTGTTTATGCTATTGGATGGTTATTAAGGAAAATTGGATGGATAGTGGCTATTGATGTGAATCATATGATGTATAATATATTTCTTTATGCCTATGTAATGTAAATGTAATGGTATTAGACCTATTGGTTACAATGGTTGGATTGGACAATGTGTACTGGGCCAATTTTAATATTTTGGGCTTTATATTGGATTTGGATTTTAGTAGATGTTTGTTAGGCTTTGTTTAATGGGCCAGCATTTTTGGATTTCGATTTTAACCCGAACCGAATCGAAGAATTTCAGTTCGGTTTTTTTTGTTTTAACAAATGTTCAGTTCGGTTTGGTTGTGTAGAAAAAAAATTAAAACCGAATAAAAATTGATTTAAAAAATTGAAAACTGAATTGTTAACCGTTTGAACAGTCCTAGTAACAAGTACATATTGGTTTCATTGAGTTTGTATCTAAGCGGGTTGAGGCGCAAGCCTTGCCTACTAATGATGCTTGAGTTGTAGTTAAATTTCTTATAAACCTTTTCACCCATTTGGAGTGCTTAAGGTATTTATTAGTGATAGGGGAACCCATTTTTGTAATGGCCAATTAGATAAAGTTCTCAAATATTTAGGGGTTACTCATAAGTTTGCACCTCTTATCACCCCAAACAAGCAGCCCAAGTTGAGGTGGTTAATAGAGAATTAAAAAGAATTTTGGAAAAAGTACACGAGAAATGATTGGAGTTTGAAACTTGATGATACATTTTGGGCCTATCAGATGGCTTTCAAAACTCCCCTTGGTACTACCCCTTATCAATTAATATATGAAAAATCTTGTCATTTACCTATAGAAATTGAACACAAAGCTTATTGGGATATCAAACTTGTTAACTTTGATCTTGAGCTTGCTGAACAATCTAGTTACTTTACTTGAATGCATTGGATGAATTGTGCATGGCTATATATGATAATTCTCTAATCTACAATGAGTGGGTAAAACGGTGGCATGGCAAACATATTGCTCAATCCCAGGCATTCAAAGAAGGTGATCAAGTGTTGTTATTTAATTCTCGCTTACGACTCTTTTTGGGTAAGTTGAAATCACGATGGTCAGGCCAGTATGGGGTTACTAAGGTTTCTCCTTTTAGTACTCTTGAAGTCTCTCACCTAGTTAACGGTATGTTCAAAGTCAATGGAAATAGGATAAAGCATTATTTTGGTGAAACTTTGGACACCTTAGATCATGTGGATATTTTCCTCTATGATCCATGACCTTTCTTAGGATTTCTTTTTTATTACTATGTTTCTTTTATTTTCTTTTATGTTGCTTTCTTTTTCTTTTTTTAGATTTATGTTTTCTTTGTGTGGATTCTTTTGACGTTAGGTATTCTTGTGACTTTTCGAATGACTACTCCTTGTGGTGGATTCGAACATCTTGGACCACCTATGTAATGGAAGTACTTTCTTCTCTTTATTCTTCCTCTTTATTGATTTTGGTTTTCTTGGCCTTGCCTTTATTACTATATATTTGGCCATTGAGGACAATGTCTAGTTTATGCGTGTGTGTGGGGGGGGGGGGGGGGAGGGGGGAATGGTGTTGAAGAAATATTTTCCATTTTTTCAAAACTTTTTATGGTTGTCATTGCTTAATCAAGGATGTAATTCTTTTTCTTGGATATGATTTTTTGTCATTCATTTGGTGGATTTTTATGAAATTAGTTTATTGGATAGGATATTGTCAAGACTTAAGAATTTGGATTAATCTTGTTTATGCAATAGTGTTTGAATTTTATTTGACTTATCTAGTTTGAATATAGAGAATATAATGAATATTGTGAAGAGTTTATTGGCTAACTCTTGTATTATGGGTTTAAATTTTGCTTAGCTTTGAGTTATGGTAAGGAATGTGAGGAGATAGAAGATCTCTGCGTGGAAAGATTGTGGAAAATTTTTGTGAGTTGAAAATTTGAGAAAATGAGTTGTTGTTTCCATTTTGAAGATGAGAGGGTGTTGTGTTTGCTAGATTATGGGGGCCAATACGGTGTGTGAAGAGAAATCCATGCACTTGAGGCTATCAATTCTCTAAGTCATTAAAAAAAAAATTTGAGAGAATTTTTTTTTTTTTTTGGTGTTTTCCTTACATCATGACTTGAGTTGTGTAATTTTTAGATTTATAATGCTTGAGTTGGTAGATATCTAGACTTAGGTGATTCATGTTATCTATATTTTTACTTAAAGGGTGAAATAATTTTCTTAGACTAAGGTATGAACTTAATTAATGTGACTTCAAGAGTTTTGTGATGTTTTGTTAAATGTTTCAAAATTTTAAATTGTTTTCAAAGGGTTTGATGAATGGCAATAATTGTATCTAAAGTTGAAAGGAAATTATAATCCTTGTTATGATTCAAAATTTGGGGAAGAATAAAGACTTATGTTTTCTTAATAATTTTCTTGGCATTAAATATTTTGCTTGAGGACAAGCAAAAGTTCAAGTGTGAGGGTATATGATAGGGGCTAAAATCATCACTATTTTTCTAGTTCTTTGAGGTTATTTTGAGATACTTTTGTTGTAATAACTAGGCATATTCCTTTCTATTTGACCGTTTACTTGTAAAAAGTATTTTTGACAAATTTGTGCTCAATTGAGTTGAATTCGAGCAAAATTGGAGATTTTCCAGAACATACCCAGCACCAGGTCTGGCAAGTTGACTAGGCATCAGGTCCATTCTAGTCAGCTAGAGGAAAATAGAGCTAAACTTAGGGGGGAAACAGAATACACTTGGTGCCAGGTAGGTCGAAAGGACCCGTCGCTAGGTCTGCTTTAGAGTACAAAAATTATGTGTACGAATTTAGGATTTTTCCAATGATTCTTGTATTTTTTGAATCCTACTCAGCCAAAACTTCTCAAGCAATGAATTTAGCATCTAAAAAGCCTATAAAACCAAGAGAAAACACTAGAAAATGAGGTAATTCAAGGAGAAAATCAGAAAATCACTCATTAAAGGAGGAATTCACTAAATCAAGAAGGGTTGTTCAAGAAAGTCTTCAAATGAGAAGAAGGAAACTTGTATATGAGTATTTTCTTTTACCTTTGTTTTCTTTTTCTTAAATAATTTTGTATTCAATGTTTTCATTATAATTTGACATTATTTTTGGGATTCATGTTTTATTAAGTAATTTAGTCTTTTGATCAATTGATTATTCTTGGTATTTGATTGCTCATTTTTCTTACGGAGTTAGTTGATTGATTTTTTGTTATTAACTTGCATGAGGGGTTGGTAATGAATTCAAGTAATTGATTTCATATTTGTTATGTCTTACCTTACTTGAAAAGGGGTTAATTGGTAAGAACATTGGTAATCAAATGTTAGTTGATGATTATTAGAATATAGATTCATTGACTAATTTCATGTTTTAAATAACCTAGAATATAGGGGTTTATATAAGGATTGATTTTAATCCATTTTTTGGGTAAATTAGTTGAGACAGAATATGTTCACTAATTTAACTACAAGATAATGATTCCATGGATTGCTAATGAAGTTGATCTATATTAAATCTTTCATGAGATAAAGATGATAATTGATTGTAATATTGGCTAAGTGATTTATTATCATGTTTTCAACAGCTTTTGTCTAAATTTCATATTTTCACATCCTTGAGTTGTATATATTTATTAATTTTTTTTCTTATTTTCTCACTTTATTTGGCTTGGTTAAATAATGAATAAAAAGTGATTAGTGTGTTCTTATTCATTTGAGGATCGATATTCATGAATTTCTTACACTGTGCTTGCGATGAGTATACTTGCTCATACGTATATTTTGGGATTAATGTTTTATTTAAAACTTGACTAAGGGAAGAATTTAAATTTGATAATTTTTATACACCCAAAATTTATGCATCATAGAGCCTGGGTCTATCAATAGTTTAGCTTCTTTAACCTTCTACTACTACAACATTATTGTCTGCCTTATCTAAGGCAACCACTCGAGCATTCACCTGTGGCTTACTAGGTCCTAGATTAGATATGGAAGCTTGCCTCGGATTTCCTCTTGTAGATCCTAATCTTTGTCCTAAATTGCCTCCCATTGGTCTTACCCATCCTGCTGACCTCTGAGGAAGAGGGCAACTAATAATCTTGTGTCCTATCTCTCCACAATTATAATATTTGATAGGCAGTTGTCCTGCAATCGGGCCTCCTTTTCTTTGATTCCCCTTTTCTACCATCAAGGCCCTTCTGGCCACTTCTGATTTATATGTCTAAATCCACATTAACCCTGCCGTCTGGCTTGCTCTCTGTCGGTTATTTCAGTTCTCAAATCAATTTTCACCGTAGCATTATAACTAGCAGGAGCCATACTTGCAAGTACTCTCTTTAATTCAGGCCTCAGGCCTTTCACAAAGTGCCTGATTTATCCGTCTTTGAGTGCACTAAGAATGGGTAATACTTTGATAATCTGGTGACTTCAGCTGCATATTGGCCCACTGTACAACTTCCATGTCAAAAATTCTGAAATTTATCCTCTTTCTTCTCCACCACCCAGCTGGGAATAAATTCCTTCTTAAAATTGGTCTTAAACACTATCCATTCCCACTCTTGTTGGTCCATTTTCCTATTCTACCAGTATTGTGCAGGCCCCTGTAACTGAAATGTTGCGAACTACACTTTCCTTTGTTCTAAGTAATTTAGAGCAGCAAAAATTTTCTCTATTTGTTCTATCTAATTCTCAGCTTCCTATTTTGAATTAGGGTTCCCTTAAAATTAACCAGGGTGAAACTTTAGGAATTACTCAAGGGCTTGGTCCGATTCAAGTTCACTCTTCTGCCCTCCCCTTTTGGCATTCTCAGTCAATTGTTGAATTGTATTAGCCATCATTTGAAATGTCCAAAACATGGGGTGGTCCAGGGTTGCAAGTTGGGAGCTTCCTACTTAGAATTCTTTAGTAGGTAACTTGGGATAGTGTTGAGTAGTTCGTTTTAGTCGTCTTGGGGTACATTTGTGTGGCGTCTATACAATTCATATGGTTTGATTGTAAAATAAATATAACATATCCCAAAGAAAGTATAAAAGTCGACATAGTGTAAGTAGTAGCATATATTCATTCCTTGTCAAACCGCAAGATCACTACAAAATTGTATGCCCTACATACCATCATGTCAAGAGTACATAGGCCGAACTGTACATATCATACTATATAGATAATATCATCCTAGTCATCCTCATCACTATCCGAAACTAGAGGTCCTAAATTAGAAGAAACGGTGTAAGACTCAGGCGTACTAGGTCCCTCATATCCAAACGCATCGGGATCAATGTCAAGATCTGGGTCTATAATGTACACCATTGCAATCTCCTGCTCCCAAGCCTCATCTAGCTCTACCTCTGGCTCTGCCATAAGCTCCTCCTCATCAGGAACTATCTGATCTCTGCCTACCTCAGCATCCCCCAATCCCGATATATCCCCTCAAATACACTCGGGATATCTTCTCTAAACACCTCCTCATCGTCAGGATCTCATGACTCAATATCGTCAGGGCCACTGCCTACCTCACGTAATCAGCTAAGTGGTGATGGTGTCCTCTTCATATGATCTTATATGAGCAAATTTGTGGAACAATGGCTAACAAATGGGCAAAACCCTTGGCTAAACAACTATAACCCAAACAGTGAAAATTTGAGACAAAATGAAGAAAGAAAACTCTCTAACTATTCCCAAGCAATCATTTGAAGAACAAAGCATCAAAGATCTACAAGAAATATAGCAATACCTACTATAAATTGACTCAAATATCCTTGACACAACAAAGGAAATCAAGAATAAAAGAAATAGAATTATTTACACCTAAGTAATGGAATCCAAGATAAACCTTAGAAGGACAAAGCAACTAAGACCCAATCAAGAAAAACCAAATTGGATTACCCAAAGGTTTTAGAGACTTATTCAAATGGAGGACTAAGCCCTAAGCAAGGCTTTGAACAAGATGAACAAGGAGGGTAAAAACTCTCAAAACTCTCTTTCACAATTTGAATAAAGTAAGATGAATTATCTTGTCAAATCACAACAGATGTATTTATACTACACTAGCCCTCTCTAAATAACTACTAAGGCCCCAAGACAATTTAATGGCTTAAAAAACCTTTACAAAGTGTTTAAAATAGAGGAAATATAGAGAAAACGGTAAAAATTGACAAAATAGGGAGTCCTACCTGATTGTACCCAACGCTAGGAGCAAGTGTTGGACCTGGCGCTAAGTCAGCATTAGAATTCCAGCACACTATCTAATTGGACCCGATGCTAGGAGTCGGTGATAGACTTGGTGCCAGATTAGTACCGAAATTCTAGCGTTTAGTTGGCAGAGTGCACCTGGCGCCAGGTATGCCTATTGGGGCTAGTGCCAGATAGAAACTGGAAGCAGGATTTCAGCATTTTTCCCTTATTTTACTCCCACTTTTAGTGTAGGTAGGGTTGTTGTTGGGATTCCACTTGGATGTTCATCAAATTAAGTTCGCAGCTGCCTTCATCACTATTCCAAATCTCTTCCTAAAGGCTTAAAATGGCAAAAATCATCAAAATGAAAGCATGTTAAGAAAACGAAAATTTTACTTTTATAATTCAATGGCCCTCTTCGCACTGGTGTAGATGTCGGTATAATGATATTTAAGGCTAGTGGATCACGTCCTTGCAACGTCTACTGTGTCTCATCCACGCGAATCTTTTGATCTTCTGAAATGGTGTCCATAGCACAGGCGGTGAAGACTTAAAGGTTAGGTTTTGAAAAGCCTTGAAGGCTTAGTTGAAATGGGTTTGTTTTCTGTGAATCAAATGAACTACAAAGAGCCTATTTTTCCTTTGCGTTTCTTCTATCAATGAAAGCTCACAGAAGTTCAAAACTCCAGCTCCACTTCGATTCCTTTTTCATTCATTTGAATCCATCCTTGAGAGAGAAGCCATTCGCGTGCAAATAGAAAGCTTCCATACTTTCAATTCTCCTGCACGCATTTTTTTTATTTTTAAATTAATTAATTAATTAAATTAATAATTTATTTATTTATCATTTCTTTAATTTTATTTTACCCTTGATCTTATTCATTGGGCCAAATAAAATTATTTATTCTTGAGCTTGAATACCCATAAATAATAAATATCAATTATTTATTTTCTAGGCTACATTAAGCAGCCCAGTAAATAATTAACAAGTTCAAATAGACCAAAATAAAATTTTATACCTTTTATCTAGTTTATATCCAGAATAATTTTCTAATTATTTAATCTGGGCCTTAGGCCCTAAATAATTAATTAACCAATTAAATTAGATAAAATAAATACTCTCTCTCAGACTTTTTATTTTATTCTAGTCCAATAATAAATCAGACTAATAAAATAAAATAAAACCCATAAATATCAAGACCAATTCCTTGGCCCAAATCTTTCATGACTTAAGGGTCATTCCGGGGACAAAAAGACACATCGCCTTAGCTACTAAAATGATCAAAATGCCCCTACTATATAAATAGCTATCTTTTGCATTTTAAAAATTTTCTAATATCACTATAAGGAAATATTCACTCCAAGGATAATGCTGCGTTAGCTAAGTCTTTGACCTACAGGAGTAATGACTAAAATACACCTCTACGCATCGCCGTACAATTAGAGGGGAAGAGTGTACTAACACCCCTCCAATAGATATCTACTATCGTTAGACCTCTAGTCCAATAATCCACTACTCCTAAAATGTTTTCACTTTTCAAGAGAACTATCCTAAAGTAAACATCCAAGTCATGTTCCCCAAGGCCTTAGATAATTAAATTATTTGAACAGTCACAAGGGGCGATATAGCGTGGCAGCTATCTTATACAACTTTGTCTTAACTAACTAGTCACATATACTCAACATACAAATATATTGGTTCTACGAAAGAACCTAAAACTACAATATATCAAAATATATACTTCTAGCTTCATCAGACTACCAACTCATACTCAAGCGGTAGAGTATAAGTCCACATTGTAGCAGTAATAATCTGGGTCTTTTTAAATAGTACTTTTAGAAACCACCATTACAGGTCTTATTCTACGTATTCAAAATACGCTCATTCTATGAAATGAGTGGACAACTCACTGGCTAAAATTAAACCATTCCCCATTTGAAATTCATTACACAATAACCTATACATGATGAGATTCTCATTCTCATCAATTGGTTAAGAACAAACATTTATGTGTTAACCCATTATCCATACCTTACTGTAAAAGACCACCATTCACATGCATCACTTACTTAAACACAATGGGTCCTTTCCATATGAAAATCATGCACAACTAAAATGTAAATTCACAAACAAATTTTAAGAATAAATTCGATAATTACATAAGATAAACTAGTCTAAAGGGCATATGTTCCAATAATCTCCCACTCGCACTCTAAGAGTAAGAAAGTCTATACGTGCCCATCCCTATGGCGTCTAAGTGTCTCTTGAAGACTCTTTTAGCCAAAAGCTTGGTGAAAGAATCTGCTTGGTTATTCTCCAAGACTATCTGTTCCACTACAATTTCCCGTTGCTGAATTAAATCCTTGATCAGGTAGTTCATCCCTTGGATGTGCTTTCCCTTCTTGTGGTTCTTAGGTTCTTTGGATTGTGAGACAACTCCAAAGTTGTCATAATACACCACAATTGGTCAGTCCATGTGTGGCATAACTCCAAGTTCTGAAAGGAACTTCTGGAGCCAAACTGCTTTCTTGGATGCTTCCAAAGCTGCCACATACTCTGCTTCTATGGTTGAGTCATCAAAATAAGATTACTTAATACTCCTCATGAAACAGCTCCTCCAGACAAGGTAAAAACATATCCACTTGTGGATTTTCTCTCATCCTTTTTTGCATGAAAATCTGAATATGTGTATCTAGTAGGAACCAAGTTGTCAGCCCTGTAAACCAGCATATAATTTTTTGTACAATTGAGGTACTTAAGAATATACTTTATAGCAATGAACCTCTCAAGGGTTTGATTGATATCTACTAACTAGGCCTACGGCAAAGCAGATATCTGGCCTAGTACATAACATGGCGTACCTGAGACTTCCTACAGTCGAAGCGTAAGGAATCCTATTCATCTTGTCTTTTTCCTCTTGAGACTTGGGACAGTCCTTAGAACAAAAAGACAACCCATGTCTGCAAGGGATTAGAGCTCCCTTGCATGAGTGTATGCTAAACTTGGCTAACATCTTATCAATGTATGTTGCTTTGGATAATCCTAACATTCTTTGCTTTCTATTTCTAAGTAGCTTAATCCCGAGAATGTAACTGGCTTCTCCCAAGTCCTTCAGACCAAATTTATTAGACAGACAAACCTTAGTAGATGATAATGTCCCTACATCTTTCCCAATGAGCAGAATGTCATCCACATATAGGATAAGAAAAGTCACATTTATACCTTCCAATTTCTTATACACACATGGTTCATCCTCATTTTGAATGAAACCGTAAGACTTTACAATCTCATCAAAATGAATGTTCCATGTTCTAGATGATTGCTTCAATACATAAATGAACTTCTTAACCTTGCGGAGCATATGTTCCTGGCCTTTAGCAATAAAACCTTCCGGTTGGGACATATAGATTTCTTCATTAAGATGGCCATTAAGAAATGTCTTCTTAACATCCATTTTCCATATCTCATAATCGTAATGACATGCAATGGCAAAGAGGATACGGATGGACTTAAGCATAGCTACCAGGGAAAATGTTTCATCATAATTGATTCCCTCTTTCTGAGTATACCCTTTTGCCACATGCCTAGCTTTGAAGATTTCCATCTTCCCATCCGCTCCCCTCTTCCTCTTGTATACCTATTTACACCCAATGGGTTTTATCCCTTCAGGTGAAGCTACAAGATTCCAAACCTGATTGAAGTTCATAGACTCAAAATTAGCTTTCATTACTTCATGCCACAGATCTGCATCGGCATCAGTAATAACCTCCTCGTATTTAGTAGGATCTTGTTCCTAATGGTCAGAAATTAACTCGAAAGCCTTTCTTATCTATCTTTCTAGAACTCTAGATATCCTCTCACTACGACGAGGCTCCATTTGAACAGGTTCTTGAGGCTATGCCTTTTCTTGTTCCATAATCGGGTTTGAAGAAGTTGATTCCGAAGATAACTTCTCTTTGAGATCCAACCTTATTGAAGTGGAAGTACATTGATCATCCTTCAAGTATCTAGTAGTAGTACTTACCAGAACTTTTTGCTCCTTGAGATGATAAAAGTAACCTTCTTTTGTTCCTTTTGGATACCCAATAAAGTATCATAATTCTGATCTTGGCTCTAGCTTTTTTCTTTTGATCAGTATATAAGCTGGACAACCCCATATCCTGAGATGATTTAGACTTGGCTTATGCCCCGTCCACATCTCATAGGGTGTCCTAGGTACTGACTTGGAAGGCATCAAATTCAGAATGTATTGCACTGTTTCTAAGGCATATCCCCAACAAGAGATCCGAAGAGTAGCATAAGACATCATGCTTCAGACCATTTCCATTAATGTCATGTTCCTTCTCTCAGCTACTCTATTCTGTTGCGGTGTATCCGGTGCAAAGAGCTGGGATACTGTTCCATGATGTACCATGTAATCCTTAAACTCACCGAGAAGGTATTTTCCACCACGATCCGATCGTAAGGTTTTGATCAGTTTACCTGTCCGACGCTCCACTTTAGCCTTAAACTCTTTGAACTTGTCAAAAGAGTCAAACTTACACCTCATCAAGTAGATATAACCAAACCTTGTACAATCATTCATGAAAGTGATGAAGTACTCAAAACCCCTTCTAACTTGAGTAGACAAAGGACCACACACATCTGTATGAATATAACCCAATATCTCTTTGACTCTATCAACCTTTTGGGTAAACGACCTTTTGCTCATTTTTCCCATAGGCAAGATTTATACTAAGGCCAACTTTCCAATCTTAATGAGCCCAATAGCCTATCATGGATTAATCTCTGAATCCTAGTTGAGTTAATTTGGCCCAACCCTAGATGCCAAATATATGAGTAATTGACATTGGTCTTTCTCTTCTTACTTTAAGGTTCAGATTGAGCGTTATTTATTTGATTTTTTGTAAGATTTAAAAAGAATAAGTTTCCATATATATGCCCTGTACATAAACTTCTCCATTTCTACTGATAGTAATACCAAAATGAAAAGAAATAGAATATCCATGATTTATTAGCTTTCAAACTAAAATCAAATTCTGTCTAAAATCGGGTACATATAAAATATCCTTTAATACAACTACTTTATTACAATCAAAAACAAGATCCAGCTCTCCCACTGCAAGGGCACATACTCATGCTCCATTTTTTACTCATAATCCATGCTCACCCTTCTAGAGTTTTTGTATCTTCCTAAACCCCTGCAAGGAGTTATAGATATGATCAGTGGTACCAGAATCAACAATCTAAGTGGAAGTTGATCCAACCATTGAAATAGACTCTAGATAGAGAACAATACTTGTAGGGTTTTTCTTAGCCTGAAGTTTTGGACACTTTTTTTTTCTAGTGTCCCATCAACCCGCATTTGAAGTATTTGCCTTTGGGCTTGTTGGGCTAGTTCTTGGGCTAGGCTTGTGCATTTCCCTTATTTTTCTTGAAGTTCCTTGGCTTAGGCCTAGTTCTAAAAGAAAAAGTGTTAGTGTTATGCCCTAGAAGCAATCACCTGTACATTGTATATGACACATTTTATTTTAATAAAATGCATTATTTATCTTACAGTATCTTTTATTTACTTTTAGGTAAAATAACTATTAGATAAAGTCCTTAGTACAACACTGTGTTAAGAAAATCATGATAGAGATTATGATATAAGATTCCTACTACACTGTATAGTGTTATTACTTAAATAGTCCCTAGTCATAGTATTAATGAGACTGGACATCATTAATGCATTAAGACTAGCATATGTTAGACTTCCTGATTTGATCAGGCAGTGGTTCTCATATCTGTGAGTATTGAGATACTCAAAGTTAACACATGGATGATTGTTAATGGAACAAGTACATTGGATGACCAAGCTATGACATAATCAAATGGATAACTATTTAGTGCCAGTGATATAATCTCAATATAGAAAACGTGCAAGTATCCTTAGACTTGAGATCTCCAAGGTATTTTGTTTGCTGAGCATTGTGCTTTGATTCCAATCTCTGGAGCAAGATTGAGGGCCGCCAATGGGATGGATATTGGGTACATTGTGAGGTAAACGAAAGTAGTTGAGAGGGTCAATAAAGGATTCACCGCTCTTAATAGTAGGGGCGAATATCTCATGGCCACTTGTAGGAATTACTACTCGAGAAGTCCTTGACCAAGGCGACTGTGTATTGGAAATAGCTCTAATTGATACACATCTAGAGTAGTGGGTTCCTAGTATAAGTACTATTGTATTCGGGCCAGAATTAATTCTAGAGGGAGTTGGCACTAATTCCGTACTCCAAACTGAATGAGATATTGTATGGTGAAATGAGTTAATTACACTGTAATTTGTTATTGAAGGGTTTATGTCAAGCCACTTAACTTCTTGGACTCTTGGGTGGTCATGATGTGTTGCTAGATACCGGTCATGATCTGGGAATATGAGTTTATTAATTGAAAAATTAATAAACCAATTCTGGTTAGAATTAATAGGATTAATTCTAATTAATTATGGATTATTAATCTCAAAGACGTTTGGATTAATTCATGTTCGCTATCAATTGATTGGAAAACCTAATAGGTCACACACAATAGAGAATTATATACTCAAGATGTTATTTGATAATATAGTGAGATTAATTGCGAGAAAGAGAAGTTGTTGTGGCCAAATTATAATTAGTTATAATTTATGGTTCAAATTGTAATTGTGAGAATTTGATGTTTCCAATTACAATTAGGCAATTCTAACTATTTTAGAATTCTTAGATGGAGAATTTTTCAGCAGGATTTCGTGTTATATAGGATATACACACGAAACCCTAGTATATGTGTAAGACACGAAACAACTCCAGCCTTAGCAGCACACGATCTCTCCCTCTTCTCTCTCTCGTTGTTCTTGAAGCAAAGCCCTAGCCGCCACTTTTAATTTCTGCTAGCATAGAAATATTTTAGTGCTTAGAGTGTTCCTCTGTGTGGATTTCTGTTAAAGATAATCACACACTATGATTATAGTAGTTGGACGTTCAACTCTCGTGGTGTTTGATCAAGAGGATTGCTGGATCGCGCCTTGACTTAAAGAAGGAAAATTTTATTTTCTACACGATCAAAGAAAGGTAAACGCTATTACCTTTGTTCTCTTTATGTCTTGTTTTCCACATATATGCAGATCTTAGGATGGTATCTCGTTCTTATTTTTCCACGGCACTATATATGATATACGTGAGATACCCAACAAAAAGTCCTAGCAATCATAGCCTTGGACTATGGCTTCATGACCTTCTCCGCCACCTGAAGTGCTTTCATTAACTCAATTAAAGTCATCTTTAATTTGTTCATGTTGGAACTCAACTTGTATTGAGTAAAAGAGCTCGGCAGAGATTCGAGAACTATGTCCACCTGGCTCTTCGGGCCAATAACATCCACTAAGACTTTCACTTCTTTGAAAGCAGCAATCATTTTGAGCATATGCTCCCTAAAAAATGCTCCCTTAGCCATCTTAGTGTGTATGATCGTCCTAAGAGCTTTCTGCCTTGCGGGCCGGCTCTTATCAGTGAACATCGTGACTAATGATTGGCTAATATCCGATGCAGTGGCCATGTGCTCTTGTTTTAACTGGAACACATTAGACATGGAGGCCAACATGTAGCATCGAGCCATTTCGTTGGCCTTCTTCCGTGCTTTTTCAGCCTTGCACTCCTCAATGGTGGAACCCTCCCCGATAACAGAGCAGGTTTCAAAAAGGACATACTTATATTCCTCAGCAGTGTGTATTATGTCCAAGTTTCTTTTTCAGTCCACATAATTCAGACCCGTTAGCTTATTCTCACGGAGAATAATGACCAAATGACTAAAAGAACCTCCACCAACCATTTCTAAAAAATCAAAAATAAAAAAAAAAATCAGTTTGTGAAAAATAAAATAATTTGTGACTTTATCCTTATATTAAATCCGATAATAGTTAACCCTATCACTATTGTCTTTAATATGATTAATTTGGCTCTTACAAATACTGACATAACTTCTTGAAAAGATTGATTGTTTTCTAAGCTAAGTGTATTAACCACCACAAATTAATTTTCCTTCTAAGTAATGATTTAGAAGATAACTCCATCGTGAGATGACTGTTTCTTCTTATTTCTTATAAACATTCCTTGCACTATAACCTCTAACGTGGGCTGGCCGATCATAGTATGTGTCTCGGGTTATTAATTATATCCATCCATTAGTTCTAGATTCTTGTGGTATCTTCATCCTATACGGGTTCACTCCCAGGGTGACATGAGGGGACCCACAATCTCTAATGAGGATCGTGATGGAAGTCGTGGTGCCGTTGGAACCTCTCTCCCACTTAGTATTTTAAAATAAGGGGTTTTTTCTTGAAATTTTTTTTTGAAAATTTCAATTAAGTTTTCTTTTAACTTAAAATAAAATATCTAAACTTATAAAAATTTCTATGTCAAGGTTTATACCATTTGAGAATTTTTTTTCATGGATTAATTTTATTTAAGTTAATAAACTTAATAATTTCAAAAAAATCCAATAAAAATTTCGAGAGAATTTGATCTCAAGTTTAATTTAACAAAAACAAAATTTTCTTGTTAAAATTCAATCAAATGGTCTTTTTTTTTTAATTCACAAAAATATCTAAATCCAATATATTTTCTATGTCAATGATAAAATCCTTTGAGAAAATATCTAAGAATTAATTTTTGTTCGAATTAAAATTAACCATTTGATTTTTTTTTTAAAAAAATATTTTTCATTGTCAAAAATTTCGAAAGACTTTGGTCTTTTAGAAAACGTGCATATAGGATACAAAAAGAAATAAGCATGTTAAAAAACTATAAACGTTTTCATGCTTTTTTAAACTTTTAACTAAGTGTCCAAATAATAGGATTATACACATTAATTAATTAATGGTATTGTTTAATCCTAAAATTTCCTTTACTATTATTTTTCATGCAAAATATTCAAAGAATATTAAATATTACAATAAAAATAACCTTGGCTGGGAAAACCCATGGGCCGAATCCAAGCGTGGCTTTGCGGTCAAAATGTTGACCTCGCAGAGAGATTTTTCAATTGCAAAATCCTTGCAAAAGGCTTCAGCAAGGAAGCCTTCCTCACGAGGATGCAACCGCTCATGGCTTGGAGCTGTGGCTCTGCGGCTCCTCTCTCAATGATAGCATGGCTCTGCTCGACATTGCCTCTGCTTGGCGGCTGGCTTACATAGTGCTTTCTTCTCCAGAATGCATCCTGCATGCACTGTTTCGATTTCTTCTTCCATTTTCAATCAATACTCATCCAAACAACCACTTATAACCTTAAAAACACTGGGCTTACACGATATCTATGAAAGCAATCAAAATACATTGTTCTTATGCTTCCACTTGCGAAGCTTATAATGAAACTACCCATACCAGTAAACATGAAGGATTACAGATTTTAATCAAAATAAATATTTTCTTGTTTTAGTTAATCCTAGCATGCTTCCTACATTTGCCAAACATGGCTCTGATACCAATTGAAGGCTTAAAATGGTAAAAATCGTAAAAAAGAAAGCATGTTAGGAAAATGAAAAATTTACCTCTGTAATTGAATGACCCTCTTCGCACTGGTGTAGATGTATATATAAGGATATTTGAGGCTAGTGGATCACGTAATTACAAAAGTCTACTGCATCTCATCCATGCAAAGCTTTTGATCTTCCGAAATAGTGCCCGTAACATAGCTTGTGAAAGCTTAAAGGTTGGGTTTTGATAAGCCTTGAAGGCTTGGTCGAAATGGGTTTGTTTTCTGTCAATCAAATGAACTACAAAGTGCCTGTTTTTCCTTTTCTTTTCTTCTGTCAATGAAAGCTCACAGAATTTCAAAACTTCAGCTCCACTTCGATTCCTTTTTCATTCATTTGAATCCATCCCCGAGAGAGAAGCCATTCGCGTGCAAACAAAAAGCATCCATGCTTTCTGTTATCCTGCACGTAAAACAACACGAGTTCCATCCCCTGCTATTTTTTTATTTTAATTAATTAATTAATTATTTATAAATTTTATTTTACCCTTGGTCTTATTCATTGAGCGAGATAAAATTATTTATTCATAGCTTGAACACCCATTAATAATAAATCTCAATTATGTATTTTTCGGGCTACATTAAACAGGCCAATAAATAATTAACAATCCTAAAAAAACTAAAATAAAATTTTATACCTTTTATCTAGTTTATATCCAGATTAATTTTCTAATTATTCAATCTGGACCTTGGGCCCTGTAAAATTAATTAACCAATTAAACTAGATAAAATAAATACTCTCTCTTGGACTTTTTATTTTATTCTAGTCCAATAATAATTTAGACTAATAAAATAAAATAAAACCAATAAATATAAAAACCAATTCCTTAACCTAAATCTTTCATAACTTAAGGGCCATTTCGAGGACCAAAAGACACATCGCTTTGCCTACTAAAATGACCAAAATACCCCTGCTATATAAATAGCTATATTTTACATTTTAAATATTTTCTAATATCACCATAAATAAATATTAACCCCAAAGACAATTTTGAATTAGCTAAGTCTTCGACCTACAGGTGTAATGACTAAAATACCTCTTTATGCATCACCGTGCAATTAGAGAGGAAAAGTGTACTAACACCTTTTTAATAGACATCTTTCAACCTTAGACCTCTAGTCCAATGATCCATGACTCTTGGAATGTTTTTACTTTTCAAGTGAGCTACCTTAAAGTAAACATTTAAGTCATATCCCCCAGGGGCCTGGATAATTAGATCATTTGAACAATCACAAATGGTGATATAGCGCAGAAGCTATCTTATTCAAGTCTGTCTTAACTAACCAGTCACATATACCCAACATACAAGTGTATTGGTTCTACAAAAGAACATCAACTACAGTATATCAAAGTATATACTTCTAGCTTCGTCAGACTACCAACTCATACTCAAGCGGTAAAGTATTAGTCCATGTTGTAGCAGTAATAGTCTGGGTCTCTTTTAAATAGTACTTTTAGAAACCACCATTACAGGTCTCATTCTACGTATTCGCAATACACTTATACTATGAAGTGAGTGGACTACTCACTAGCTAAAGGTAAAATCATTCCCCATTTGAAATTCATAACACAATAACCTATACATGATGAGATTCCCGTTCTCATCAATCGGTTAAGAACAAACATTTATGTGTTAAGTACCCCGTGATCCATACCTTACTGTGAAAGACCACCATTCACATGGATCACTTACTTAAACACAATAGATCCTTTCCAAATGAAAATCGTGCACAACTAAAATGTAAATTCACCCAAAAAAAATTAAGAATAAATTCTTTTATTAATAAATTCGATAATTACATAAGATAAACTAGTATAGAAGGCATATATTTCAACACTTCCATCCTCAAGTATGGTTGTAGAAGCAAATGGATATTGCTTTGATGTCTCTTGTTCCTTGATCTTGTCATTGGACCTTGCATTGTTGCTTCTCCTTCTTGAGATTGAGCTGCTTAGTTAGTTTGATTCCTATTATTTTCCCCTTCTTGAAGTTGATTCTTCCACAAATCATCACTTACATCAAAAGTAGTTAAGTTACTAACGTTAAATGTCACACTGACTTTATACTCACAGGGTAAATCAATCTTGTAAGCATTATCTCCAACTTGGCCAATAACTTAGAAAGGTCTATTGCCTATTGGGTCTAACTTGCTATTCCTTTAAGTAGGAAATGTTTCCTTCCAAAGGTGCATCCAAACGTAATCGCCGAGCTCAAATGAAATCTGTTTTCTTCATTGATTGTGCTTAAGGGTAATATCTTCATTTTACTTTACAATGGCTGCCTTTACTTTTTCATGGAGTGCCTTCACTAATTTTGTTTTCTTAGCTCCGTCAAGATTCATATGTTCTCCTACAGGCAAAGGAACTAAATCCAAAGGCGTTAGAGGATTAAGACCATACACAACTTCAAAGGAGAATAAGAACTAGTAGAATGGATAGCCCAGTTGTGACCAAACTCAATGTGTGTCAAGCACTCTTCCCAATTCTTCAAGTTTTTCTTAATAATAGTCCTCAAGAGTTAGGTGAGTGTCCAGTTGACCACCTCCATTTGCCCATCCTTTTAGGGGTGACAAGCTGTGCAAAATAAAATATAAGCACCAAGTTTATTCCACAAGACCCTCCAAAAATTGTTAAGAAATTTAGTGTCCCTATCAAACACAATAGTCCTTGGAATTCCATGCATCCTTACCACTTGAAGAATAAATCTACAATATGTAAGTGAACAGTCCATGTGGAATGGGCAAATGAGTGAACAGTCCATGTGGAAGTGACCTATATTTAGCTCGCCTACTTGTTATGCATTGAGAACAATGTTTTCTACATCCCTTCACATTTTCGACCAAAGAAGTGTTCTTTAAGTGTGCCTAATGTTTTTGCAACACCAAAGTGTCCCATTAGTCCTCCACTGTGAGCCTTCTTGACTAGCAATTCCCTAACGGACCCTTTTGGCACACAAAGTCTTGACTCCCTATGCAAAAATCCATCATGCCTATAGTATTTAGTAAATAAACATTTTTTACAAGAATGAAAAATCTCCCCAAACTCCTTATCATTTTCATACAATCCATTCACATGTTGAAAACGTAGAATTTTAGCATTCAAATAGTTTCAAAGTGCATACCTTTGAGATAGTATGTCCGCAACCACATTGTCTTTACCTTTTTTTTATTGGATGACATAAAAAAATGTCCTAATGAACTCCATCCACCTTGCATGCCTCTTCTTCAAGTTTTGTTGGCTTTTAAGGTGCTTAAAGGTTTTATGGTCAGCATGGATCACAAACTTTCTTGGCAATAGGTAGTGTTGCTAATATTCTGAGGTTCTCACCAAGACAAAATTTTTTTTATCATAGATGGAGTAATTGGTGGCTACCCCGAACAATTTCTCACAGAAATAAGCATGGGTTTTCGATCTTGTGTTAGAATTACACCTATCGCCACCTCACTTGCATCACACTCTATCTCAAATACTTTCTTAAAGTTTAGTAGGATGAGAATTGGGGCTTAGCTCAATTTATCTTTAAGGGTTTCAAAGGCTTGGTGTTAGCTTCCTTCCACTTAAATCCCACATTTTTCTTCACCACTTCCATTAGAAGGGCTGCTAGGGTGCTAAAGTTTTTGATGTATCTCCTATAAATACTAGCTAGCCCATGGAAGCTACGAACTTGGGTAGTAATGGTAGGAATGGGCCAATCTTGAATAGCTTTCACTTTTTCCTCATCAACCTCAATCCTCTAAGCACTCGCAATATACCCAAGAAATGTAATCCTCTCCAAACAAAAAGAGCATTTTTTCAATTTAGCATATAATCTTTCCCTTCTATGAGTAGCAAACACACATTGAAGATGATTTAAATGATTCACATATGATTTTATATAAATAAAAATGTCATCAAAATACATAACAACAAAATTTTCAATGAATTCTCTTAAAACATGATGCATTAAATGCATGAAAGTACTAGGAGCATTAGACAACCTAAAAGGCATGACAAGCCTCTCATACAATCCTTATTTGGTTTTGGAAATTGTTTTCCATTCACCCCCTTCCCTAATCCTAATTTGGTGATAACTGGATTTCAAAACAATTTAAAAAAAAAAATGTTTGTACTAGACAATTTATCAAGTCATTTAGCCTAGGAATGTGATAGCGATACTTAATCGTGATGTTATTGATGGTACGACAATCCACACATATGTGCTAAGTCCCATTCTTCTTAGGAACCAAGTGAACCGGAATCACACAAGGGCTTAGGCTCTCCCTCACATGTCCCTTCTTAAGTAATTCCTCCACTTACTTTTGTAATTCTGTGGCCTCTTCTGGATTGGTTCTATAGGCTGGTCGGTTAGGAATGATGGCTCCGGACATGAAGTCTATTTGATAATTTATTCCTCTTATGGGTAGCAATCCTCCGGGCACCTCTATTGGAAAAACATCATCAAACTCTTGGAGAATGGTAGCAATTTCACTTGGCAAAGACAAGGTACAATCATTAGTAGAAACATAAGATACTTTGCAAATAAGAAGAACAACCGATTCTTTAGCCTCTATTGCTTCTATGATCTCACTTCCTTTTGCAAAATAGTTTGCTCTTCTTTTACCTCCTCTCTCTTATCCTTGCTCACTCTCATCCGTGACGGTCAATGGCACTTGTTTTCCCAAACTCTCCCTCAACTCTTTCTCTTTCCTCTTTTATTCTTTTCTCTCCAACTCTTATTTTTGCTTAGCATCTTGTGCTTCCTTTTTTCTTTTCTCTTTCCTTCATGATTTTTTTGTCTTTATTCACCTCACTTGGAGGCATGGGGGTTAGAGTGAATTTGGATCCCTCCTTAACAATAGAATAGGTGTTCTTCCTCCTATCATGCTTTACATTCCTATCGTATTGCCAAGGTCTCCCTAAGAGCAAATAGACTGCTTGCATAAGCACCACATCACATAGCACATCATCTTTGTAGTTCCGCATCTCAAAAGATACCAAAACTTATTTGTTGACCCTCAATTCTCCACGATCATTAAACCATTATAGCTTTTAAGGCTTAGGGTGTTTAATCCATTTCATACCCAACTCATCAACCAAGTTTGCACTAATCATATTGGTGCAACTTTTACTATCTATAATGGCACAACAAGGGGTCTTGCAGATTAGACATCTTGTGTAGAATATGTTCTCCCTTTGTTGATGGTCTTGGTCTTCAATAGCTTGGGAGTTCAATTATCTTTTTGTGACTCCAACTAAGGAATACTCTTAGCCAACCATTTCCCCTTCATCACTTTCCTCTTCCATATTTTCTTCTTGGTCTCCTTGGCATTGTTCTCTCTCATTTTCTTCATCGATGGAGACTATTCCATAAGGGTTAGTGTACATAACCCTTTTACTTGGACATTCATGGGAAGTATGCTCATAGCCAAGATACTTGAAGCACTTGATATATCTATTTCGTAGTGGTCTTTCCATGTCTTTTCCCTTATCCTTGTTCCAACCTTCCTTAGATTTTCATCCCTCCCTTAGCTTGTTATACTCTATTTGGAAGAGTTTAGGAGTATCCTCCTTCTTGATTGGCACCTTACTAGTGGTGTTCAGATTTTAAAATGTAGGCTTAGCAAAAGTCCTCCTCTTCAGTTGCTTTTCAATCTTGGCGGTGGCATGAACTATGTCCTCAAGTCAATCATATGAGTGTAACTCTACTAAATTGACTATTTTTCTATTCAATCCACTTAAGAATCTAGCCCTTGTTGCCCTAGGGTCCACTTAGATTTGGACTCTCATTAACATTATCTCCATTTTCTTATGGTAGTCCTCCACCCCTTTGTTCTCTTATTTAAGGGATTGAATCCTTTAGTAGAGGTCTTGGTAGTAGTGGTGTGGGACAAACGTAGCCCTCATCATATCTTTTAACAAGTTCCAATTTCTCACATCTTCTACTTCCATTTACCTTCTTTGAGTACCAACTTGCTTCCACCGAACTAATGCATACTCAAAAAATCCCAAAATAGCTAACCTCGCATTGGATCTTTCACTATAGATATGATATTGAAAGCATATCTCCATTTTACTCTCCCATTCAAAATAGGCTTCGGGATTACTCTTCGCATAGAGTGTTGGTGGCTTCAACTTGATATGGTTCAACTCCCTATCCTTATCATTTTCTTATCTCCTACCTCCTCTATTGCCCCATCTTCTATTGAGTTCCCTATATGCATCACCATGTTCTCCCTTATACCATTCATCAACTCTATCAAATTCTCTTTCCAACTCGCTCGGATTATTTCCTCAATTTCTTTCTTGACCCCTACCTCATCCTTCTCTTACTTCATGTCTTCCCTCTCTTATGGGAGCTTGTTGGAAACCACCAATTGAGTGCTCATCCCACTCTTCAACTTGTTGAGCATTCAATGGAGAAGTATGGGTATCATCATCCTTCATTCTAGGGTTAGGGCCTTCAAATCTCTCTTGACCTCTTCCTTGTGCAATGGTAGAAAAGGTACCAAGTTGATTCTTCAACCCCGTTAGCTCCCTTGTCATGTATTGAAACTCACTTTGCATAGTTCTCATCATATCTTACAAATCATCTCACGAAGTCCTAGCATTAAGTGATTCTTCTTGCGGTCTACTAGGACCATTTGGGTTAGGTCTAGGAAGTTCTTATTCATGGGCCATGGCGATGAAATTACTCAAAGAGTTATACCTACAAAATAGATTACTAAAAAGAAGTAGTTCCTCTCTTCACTCCCTTGCGTGTTTACTTTTAATAGTTTTCACTCTATACTCGTGTTTACCCTCTTTGGCTATTTTGATGATAGTCTCTTCCTCTTGCCTTTTTCTCAACACTCAAACCTTCTTGTTCAATCCAATCCTCCCCAATAGCCAGAGATTTAGTCTAACCAAGTGTGTTAACAAAATTCAATGGATTTTCCAATTAGGGGGTCTCAGGGAAATTTCAAAAAATACTTATTGGACACTCTAAGCAAACAAGTTTTTCAAGCAAGAATTTTAAAGAACAAGGACTCAAATAGTGCAAGAACAATCACTAAAACATAAGAAAGAAATTTTAAACAAGAAATGAAAAAAGAATCAGCAAGAACAAGAAACAAGAAAAACTAGTAGATAGGAATAGGAAGAACAAGACTATCACAAATGTGCAATAGCAAAGATGAGTTCAATGAGCATAGATTTCAATAATAGAGTGATATATCAAGTCCCAACATCCCAAGGAATGAAAATTGAAAGTCAAAACTCACAACTAAAGCCACAAATATCCTCATAGAACTTTTATCAAACACATTGGTTACAATCACATCACTTAAGAATAACCAATATTTTCACCCATATTCAAGCCCATTTTCACCACAAACACAAGAAAAATTTGTTCCCAATGATTATAATAACATCAAGGAGCAAGTTTCTCAAAGAAAAATCAAGATATAGCGAAGATTTCATGACCTTTTTGGAGCACGTTTTTTACTTACGGGATTCCCCTGTTTATTTTTTCTTCAACTTGTAGGGCTCCTTTTCTTGATATCACGCTTTGATTAAAATCAAGGCTTTCCTTGATCTGATACCAAACTTTTAATATGATATTGTGTGAGCAAATTTGTGGAACAATGGCTAACAAATGGGCAAAACCATTGGCTAAACAACTATCACCTAAACAGTGAAAATTTGAGATAAAATGAAGCAAGAAAACTATCTAACTATTCCCTAGCAAACCTTTGAAGAACAAAGAATCAAAGACCCACAAGAAATATAGCAAGACCTACTATAAATTCACCCAAATATCCTTGACACAACAAAAGAAATCAAGAATAAAAGAAGTAGAATTATAGACATACAAGTAATGGAATCCAAGATAAACCTTAGAAGAATAAAGCAGCTAAGACCGAATTAAGAGAAACCAAATTGGATTATCCAAAGGTTTTAGAGACTCATTTAAAGGGAGGACTAAGCCCTAAGTAAGGTCTTGAACAAGATGAACAAATGGGTAAAACCTATCAAAGCTCTCTTTCACAATTTGAATAAAGTAAGTTGAATTATCTTGTCAAATAACAAAATATGTATTTATACTCGAGTCGGTGTCACTCGCGGACCGAATATGCTCTTAGAGAGTTGCGGTGGGCTATGTTATCTGGGGCCAGGTCCCGTGAATGAAAAATAACCAGGGCTTCCCCAAAAGAAAATCTGCCTGATCTTCCCGGGCTTCTTCTTCACCGCTAAACTCTCACCTCTCTCCATCTCATTCTTCTCGTCATCTCTATGATCATCTACTGGGAGCTTCACTTTCTCATCCCTACTTGTCACGCCTACAAGATAAAAAGGTTCTATCAGTTCTTATAACAATACCACAGTTTTATAATAACTATGCTCTGATACCAATTGTAACACCCCTACCAAAAATAACAACGGAAGCCTACCATAAATGGGTTTCATCCAGTCTAGTTACCCAGACAAGAGGACTTTATTATAGATAAGGCCGATAAGTAAATAAAGCCCAGATTGATATAACAAAACCATACGGATACAATATAATATACAAAAGCGAGGTCCCGTACATCCGACTATCAGTACTACATTAGTAATGTAATATACATATGCAAAAGAGGAAGTATTTGGACCTATACTGTGGTATCATCCCTATCTACGTGACTGCTCAGTTCTGAGGCCTAAAATAAGATAAAAGACACGTGTGCATGAAAATAACCCAGTGAGCCCCAAGTATGTGCTAGTGTATTATAAAAGGCGGATAAGGAAATGCAGTATTGGGTTTTGTTTCCGCATGACTACATATTTTTATTGCACCAAACTATTATTCTCATTACAATGATCATCTTTTGTTCCAACCACTAATACAAATGTTCATTCTATCAAAAGTAGTAGCTAGTCAAAAGTTAAAAATTTAGTGTATTACACCAGGAAACCTAATAAGTTACACACAATAGAGGATTATAAACTCGAAATGTTATTGGATAACATTACAAGGTTAATTGTCAAAAGAAGAAGAAGTTATGGTCGAATTATAAATAGTTACAATTCATGTGCCAAATTGTAGTTTGAATAATTACAATTCTAATTGGTAATTTAAGAGTCCTTATTCTTTATAGATTTTGATAACAAACCATGGAGGTATTGTTTTGTATCGTATGCTAAGTTTTGGATTATCTTATTTGTGTATGTATTAATCTCTTTTTCTTCTTCTGTTTGTAACTAATAGGGGCTAAAATCATTACTATTTTCCTAGTTATTCAAAGTTATTTTGAGATACTTTTGATGTTAAAACTAGGCGTATTCCTTCCTATTTGACATTTTACTTGTGAAAAGTGTGTTTGACAAATTTGTGCAGATTTGAGTTAATTTCAAGCAAAATTAAACAATTTCTAGACCACATGCCAGGGCCTAGCTAGTGCACTCGACGCTAGGTCCATTCTGGCCAAACAGTGAAAACAGAGCAAAATTCAGGATAGGAACAGAACACACCTGGCACTAGGTGGGTCAAAGGGACCCGACGCCAGGTCCACCCTGGAGACAGAAAACCCTAGGTACGAATTCGGAAAATTTCTAATAATTTTGGTATTTTTTGAATCTTACTTGGCCAAGACTTCTTAAGCAACGAATTTAGCATCAAAGAAGCCTATAAAAGCAAGAGAAAGTACAAGAGAAAATGAGAGATTGAAGGTGAATTCAAAGAGCAAATAAAAAAATCACTCAAAGAATGAGGATTTTACCAAATCAAGGAGGGTTATTCAAGAGAGTTTTTTAGGGAGAAGAAGGAGGCTTGTCTATGAGTTCTTTCAAGGAGCAAATCAGAAAATCACTCAAAAAGTGAGGAATTCACCAAATCAAGGAAGGTTATTCAAGGGAGAAGAATGAGGTTTGTCTATGAGTTCTTTCTTTTACCTTTGTTTTTTTTTTCTTAAATAATTATGTACTTAATGTTTCTATTGTAATTTAACATTTTTTTTTGGATTAATGATTTAGTAAGTAATTTAGTCTTTTGATCAATTTATTAGTTATCTTGGGATTTGATTACTTATTTTTCTTACAGGGTTGGTTGATTGATTCTGGTTATTAACTTACTTGAAAAAAGGGTTAGTTATTACTTCAATTAATTAGTTTCATATTTGTTATCTCTTTACTTGCTTGAAAAGGGGGTTAATTATCTAGAACTTGGATAATCAAATGTTAATTGATCATTGCTAGAATATGGATTCATGACTAATTCATATTTTAAATCACCTAGAATATAGGGGTTTATAGGAGGATTGAATTTAATGCATCTTTTGGATAAATTGGTTGGACCAGAATATATTCACTAATTTAACTAGAATGTAGTGATTCCATGGATTGCAAACGAAGTGAGTTTATTTTAAATCCTTTATAAAGCCAAGATAATAATTGATTGTGATATTGGCTAAGTGTTTCACTATTATGTTTTCAAAAGGTTTCGTCTAAATTGCATATTTTTACATCCTTGAGTTGTATATATTTCTTTGCTTTTCTTTTTCTTATTTTTTTTCTTTATTTGGGTCGGTTAAATAATGATTGAAAAGTGACTAGTGTGTGCTTGTTCCTTTGAGGATCGATACTCGTTAATTTCCTATACTATGCATGCGATGAGTACACTTACTCATATGTGTATTTTTGGATTAATATTTTTATTAAAACTTAACTAAGAGATGGATTTAAATTTGATGATTTTTATACACCCAAAATTTATGCATCATGCTTTTGGTGTCGTTGCTAGGGAAGAATATCATGAAAATTTAGATTTTGTTGATTTAACCATATTTATATATTTATATGTCTATATGTAGATATGCGATATATATATATATATATATATATATATATATATTAACTTAATTTGTAAATTTATACTAACTGTATAACTTGTAAATTCTATAATCTCACTATTTTTTATTTTCTGTAGACCTTGCCCTTAGTATATGACCTGACGATCTAAAGCCGACATAGTAAATCATGATCCTGAGATTGAAAGAACCCTCACAAAACTCCGAAAAGCTGTAAGCAAAAAGGTAAGAAAAGACATGGAGCTGAATCAACCCAACAATGATGGTAATAGTGGAGTTAATATACGAACTATGGATGACTTTGTGAAACTTGCAATATCGGGTACGGGCTCAATTATTAAGAGACATAGGATAGAGGTTAACAACTTTGAAATAAAGCCCAAAATAATCCAAATGATCCAAAACATGGTATGATTTGATGGGCTACTTGAGGAAAATCCTAATGCCCACCTTGCAAGCTTTTTAGAAATCTGTGACACTTTTAAAATGAATGGTGTTTTTGAGGATACCATCAAACTAAAGCTTATTTCCTTGTCTTTGAGAGATAGAGTGAAATCTTGGTTAAAATCTTTGCTAGCCGGATCCATTATCACTTGGAACGTTTTGGCTGAAATTTTTTTGGCAAAATACTTCCCCCCAGCTAGAACATCTAAGCTTAGGACTGATATTTTTGCCTTCGACAGTTAGAATCTGAAAATCTTTATGAGTGTTGGGAAAGGTTTAAAGAGATGCTTAGAAAGTGTCCTCATCATAGGTTCAAGCTAGGCATACAAATGCAAATCTTTCATAGTGGTTTAAGTTTTGCTACTAGGCAATTGGTTGATGCATTTGTAGGAGGCTACCTTAATTCTAAAACCCCAGAGGAAGTATTTGATTTGATTGAAAATTCGGCAACAAAAAACTATTCTTAGGGGAGTTCACAATCAAGAGCTCATATTCATGATGTACATAAGGTGGATGCAATGGCACTTTAGAGGCCAAGGTGGAGGCACTAACACAAAAGATGGAGCAAATAGTGATGTCTCCTTCCCACAGACAGGTAATGAGTATAAGTTGTGACTTTTGTGGGGAGAGGCACCCAAATTATAACTGCCAGAACATGGGGTCATCACAAGAATCGTTAAAACAACCTGCATTTGTAGGAAATGGACGATAAGGTAATAATCCCTACATCACTACTTACGACTCGGGTTAGAGGAATCATCCTAACTTTGCGTGGAGTAACCAACACCAACCTAGGCAAGCTTCTTCTAATTTTGAGACTTAAAGGACTTAACCGCCCTTGCCTTACATCACTACTTACAACTCGAGTTAGAGGAATCATCCTAACTTTGCGTGGAGTAACCAACACCAACCTAGGTAAGCTTCTTCTAATTTTGAGACTTAAAGGACTTAACCGCCCTTGCCTTACAATGCCCCACCAGCTAAGCCATCATTGGAGGAGTTGGTTAACCAGTTGGTAAGTGGTACGGAGATACGATTTCAAGGAGTAGATGCAACTACGAGAAATTTGGAGGCGTCCATGCACAATTTTGAGAATCAAATCGGACAACTAGCCATACTCCTTGAAGATTGTCAAGCAAGATCCCTTCCAGGAAATACTGAGACTAATCCACGTGACCAAGATCGTGGAAAACGATGATTTTTACTGCTTTGATTTTTAGGACATCTCTTTGAAGATATTTTATATATCATTTTTGTAAGAAAATTTTCAAATTTTTTATTGTGATTTTCATTCTTTGGCAAGGATAAAATTCTTTTTCTTACTTAGATATGAATTGTTGTCATTCATGTGGTGAATTTTTATGAAATTAATTTATTGGATAGGATATTTCAAGACTTGCGAATTTAGATTAATCTTGTTTATGCATTGGTGTTTCAATATTATTTGACTCATCTAGTTTGAATATGGAGGGTATGATGAATGTGGGGAAAGTTTATTAGCTAACTCTTATATTATAGGTTTAACCTTTGCTTAGCTTTGAGTTGTGATAAGGAATGTAAGTTTATAAAAGATCTTTGAGTGGAAAAACTTGTGAAAAATTCTTAGTTGAAAAATTGAAAAAACAAGTTGATTGTTGTTTCCTCTTTGAAGATGAGAAAATATTATTTTTACTTGATTATGTGGGCCAATACGGATAGTAAATAGAAATCCACTTTCTTGAGGTTATGAATTCCCAAGAGCAAAAGAGAGGAAAGATGTTGAAAAAAAAAGTGATGAGTGATGACTACAAGGGGGACAATACAGTGTGTGAAAAGAAATACATGCACTTGATGCTATCAATTCCCTGAGTTATTAAAAAAATTGAGAGATTTTTTTTTTTATTGTTTTCCTTACATCATGACTTGAGTTATGCAATTTTTGAATTCATAATACTTGAGTTGGTAGATAGCTTGACTTGTGTGATTCATGTTATCTATTTTTTTTTTTTTATTTGAAGGGTGAAATAATTTTCTCAGACTAAAATATATACTTGATTAATTTGACTTCAAGAGTTTTGTGATGTTTTGTCAAATGCTTTAAGGTTTAAATTGTTTTCAAAGGGTTTGATGAATGGCAAGAGTTTTAACCAAAGTCTGAAGGAAGGTTATAATCCTTGTCATGATTCAAAATTTTTGGAATAGTAAAGGTTTATGTTTTCTTGATGATTTTCTTGGCTTAAAGTGTTTTGCTTGAGGACAAGCAAAAGTTCAAGTGCGGGGGAATTGATAAGGGCTTAAATTAGCACTATTTTTCTAGTTATTTGAGTTTTTTTGGAGATTCTTTTGATGTAAAAACTGCGTGTATTCCTTCCTATTTGACATTTTGCTTCTAAAAAGTGCTTTTGACAAATTTGTGCATATTTGAGTTAATTTTGAACAAAATTGGACAATTTCCCGACCACTCTTAGCGCCAAGCCCAACCAGTGCACCTGGCGCTAGGTCCACTCTGGCCAAACAGTGAAAACAGAGCAAAACTTCAAGGTAAGAATAGAACATACCTGGGGCCAGGTGGGATGAAGAGACTCGATGCCAGGTCCACTCTGGAGACAAAATCCTGTGCACGAATTTGGAAATTTTCTAATGATTTTGGTATTTTTCGAATCCTAGTCGGCCAAGCATCAAAGAAACCTATAAAAGCAAGACAAAACACTAGAGAAAATGGGAGATTGAAGGTGAATTTAAGGAGCAAATCAGAAAATCACTTAAAGGATGAGGAATTCACCAAATTAATGAGGGTTGTTCAAGGGAGTTTTCAAGGGAGAAGGAGGCTTGTCTATGAACTCTTTTTTTTACCTTTTTTTTCTTTTTTCTTAAACAATTATGTACTTAATGTTTCCATTATAATTTGACATTATTTTTGGGATTAATGATTTATTAAGTGATTTAGTCTTTTGATCAATTTATTATTTATCTTGGGATTTGATTAATTGTTTTTCTTACGAAATTGGTTGATTGATTCTGATTATTAACTTTCTTGAAAAATGGATTGCTAATGACTTCAATTAATTAGTTTCATATTTTTTATCTCTTAACTTGCTTAAAAATGGGTTAATTGTCTAAAACTTAGGTAATCAAAGGTTAGTTGATGATTGCTAGAATATGGATTCATTAACTAATTTCATATTTTAAATCACCTAAAATATAGGGATTTATATGAGGATTTATTTTAATGGATCTTTTGAATAAATTGGTTGAAACAGAATATATTCACTAGTTCAACTAGAAGGTAGTGATTCTATAGATTGTAAATGAAGTGAGTCTATTTTAAATCCTTCATGAAACCAAGCTAATAATTGATTGTGATATTAGCTAAGTGATTCATTAGCATGTTTTCAAAAGCTTTTGTCTAAATTACATATTTTCACATCATTGAGTTGTTATATTTATTTATTTATTTTTTCTTATTTTCTAACTTTGTTTGGGTCGGTTAAATAATGAATGAAAAATGACTAGTGTGTACTTGTTCTTTTGAGGATCGATACTCGTTAATTCCCTATACCATACTTGCAGTGAGTATACTTACTTGTATGTGTATTTGTTGAATAATGTTTTAATTAAAACTTGACCAAGGGATAGATTTAAATTTGATTATTTTTATACACTCAAAATTTACACATAAGGTTTTGTCGATTTCATTTCTACTGCGCAATCTAATTGCATGGCCAAGTAAACCTACATCTCCAATGTGGGTCGAATAAGAATGTGTCAATAATCAAGAACACCGATCTGGGCAGCTCCCTTCAGACCAATTGTTCAAGAACACCTCCAACTGTCAATAATCAAGAACACCTCCAACTGTTCACTATTTATCTCTGACAGTGAAACATAACTTCCTTTTGTCCAAATATGTTTGTTTCTTAATTTAACACAATTGTTTACTTCTTGCCTCCATACAATTACCCATTCTATGACATGAATTGTTGCATGCATTGGCCTTTGAGATTTTAAACAAAGGTTTGGATTTGATATTTCATTTTCATATATCAGGTTGGTTTCATTTTATGTGAAAGTGTTTTGAGAAGTATAAACTACAACATGAGTTTCTATTTAAGAAAAAATTTGCATCAATTGAGATATCCCATAATAGTAAGATGTCATATAAAATTAGTGTGACAGAGCACAACCTATGGGCCTTCAACTTTCCTCATTGTTTTGATAACAAAATTGCCCAAACATCCTAGCTATCACCATTTTTTCATATTGCACAATGATTGTATAGTGAAATGAGTTTAAAGTTCAGCTCGATAAGCCACATAATAGTACAACAAAAAAAGCACAACCATCCAAACAATATTCATGTTGGTACCGCATTTTAGTAATATAAGCCCAACAAAATTACAGGTGAGAGTAGCTTTTACATTTCAGCCATTTGTTGTACATTGACAGGATAGCAATCAGAAGTTGAACCAGAATAAGCTCTCTTAGCAAGAATTTGGTTTATAATTTCTGTTGGATGAAATGCATCCCAAAATGCATATTGGTTCCTGTCAGTGCATGGGACTGAAAATGGAAGGCAAGTAATCTGCCCTTTATTTCTCCCTATGCCACAGCAGCCTCTATCAGTCACAGCAAGTCCTACAAGAATAGCACATATATAAAAATTAGAATTTCTTAAATAAGTCTTAAAATGATTTTCTTTCAGTTTTTCTCCTATAATTTTTATATTCATTTTTCTGTTTATCTCTATATTTAGTTTAAGCATCATGTTGTCTCATATAATTAGGATTTCATAATATTCGAAGAATTATCATTCTCAGAGGAATAAAAAGAACATTTTTTTTTTTTTTTTTTGTGGGGGTAAACTTAAAGCATTTGAATCAAACAAATCAAAAAAATTAAAATCGTCTAAGATAGAATTAGTCTATAAGATTGCAAAAGACTTTGTGTCGCAAGCGAAGACGTGACTTCACGTCCTCTGTAATCTAGGCACTTTATTATACAAGGTGAAAAACAAAATGCCCAAGATTAGTAATAGGCGAGCAAAACAGCTTAATATAAAGTGACAGATGCTATATATGGCAGAATGTACGAACAAAATAAAACCTAAGGCTAACGATTGAGGACATTGAGAAAATACTAATATATATTGAAAGTCTTATACCAAAAAAAATGGATAATACTAACAATATTAATCTAAGAAATATTGTATTTTATCTTACCATATGCAGAAGTATTCTGAATTATGTCCATGAAAGCATCAAAAGTGTTGCCATAAGAAAATACAGATCCTTCATGCTCGGAGTTGAGCTGATCAACCAGTTGTATGAGTCTCATATTAAAGATTCCGACCATATCATTCACAAAGGCCACACACTTTCCTGGTGGAGCAAGACCAGTGGCCAACTGATTGGGAATGCATCCAAGGGGTCCAATTCCTCCTAACAAGAACTTCCTCAACCCTAAACTGTGAAGAGCCTGGTAATTACAAAATGAAACTCAATCTGGTAATGGATTATATGGAATGGAAACAATAAGGAATCAAGTAAAAGATATCAGAAATATAAGATAATACTAAAAAGTTCAAATAACAAACAGAAAAATTTGGAATAAAAACATAAAACTTTAATGTTAGAATGTATAACAGCAGCAAAGTATATACGATCTTGAAAATGATAAACTTACACAGTTTTTTTTTGTTATTTTTTATTTTCTAATGAATCAGCCATTATACACCATGAATGAAAAAACCCCTCTAATGTAAATTTAAAATTATAATCATATTAAAACTTTTGTAATTATTAGCAAAATATCGATGTGAGGGTTGGAAACATATAACCATATTAATGAATGATTATTTTGCTTGTTGAAGTTATTTGCAAACATTATACCCCTTGCATTAAAATTCTCCCGCATAATGTTTCACGCAGTTAGAACTTCAGGAAAAAGGTTGCCTTTTGGGGCTTTTGAAAACCCTATTGATATATTCTTTCCTTATTTTGAAAAGGCATATAATATTGTTAATTGTACCTCATTTTGAAATATACATAATATAATTTCTTCTGAAAGATATTGCTAGTAACAAGACTATAAAAGTCTTATAGAAACATAATAACATGTACATATAACTTATACTTGGTATATAAAACCTATAAAAAATGTATAATTAAGTAGTAGTTTAGTTTTAATAAGTTACAGACCCCCCCCCCCCCAAGCTATACTTCATCACCTATCAAGCAATAATGGAAAGGGCTAAATGGTTAAAATGCTCGGAAAACACATGGGGTTTATGGCTATATCTTTTTGCAGAGATGGCATAAAAGTGAATAACCATGTTAGGACGCAGTTAGTTGGGGAATGAAAATGCTATTTTTAATCACCTGAGCTAGTAACAAAGAGAATATATATATATATATATATATATATATATATATATATATATCTTACCAATATTTGTCTAGTGTATCGACCGATGAGTAGATCAGCAAAGTCTTTAGGGCTGTAAATAAATCTGGTTGTGTAAAATGATGGCTGCAAATAGTTGTTGATATAGTCATTGCTACCAAGGCTCATTATGACTAAAGCTTTTGCCAAATGATCATTCAATTCCTCTTCTCTCATCAAAGCTCTCATTTGATTTAGTGTGTTCTCAAAGCTCTCAACTTGTTGACCCAAGCTGAAACGTTCTCCCTGATAATCGATCACATTTTTGCATAAGAAGAAGGCACCAGGGTCGGGGGACCCGGGGGGGAGGGGTGGGGGTCGCATAATAATGCAGTACAATAAAACGTAGGATAAGAGGATATATATAACCCGGTTTTTACTAATTAGCGCATGCATTGGCATGTGAAAAATGCAAACTAACTACTTTTTTTTTTTTTTCGAAAAACTTGTAGAGTATATGATAAGAAAGCCGTTACAGAAAAATAAACGGTAATTAACAAAATGATTATGACATGAGCAGCATTTAGTTCTTTCTCCTCACGGAAGAAATAAATGAAAATTGTCTATGAATTTGAATTCAGTTTTATTCAAAACAGAAAGAGAAAAATATATGGAAAAAGAACGTAAGTAGTTACAAGATTGCCTCCAGTCTCTTCAAGAATTCCCCCTGCTGCAGAAGCATAATTCACACCTTTGAGAATGTTCCCCCCAGTGGCCAACGGGCTTGTGTATGGCAGAAGAAGTGGAAGTGCTGTCAAGGCTCCTGCGAAAATTTTACAAGTAGAAAGAAATATTTAAATGGTCTGATTAGAAAAGAGGTATCCATAGGAGATTAAGAAAATGAACAGAAAAAAGTTCTTTAAAATATTACATTAAATGTTAATTTCTAAAGCAAAATCTCATAGAAAACAGAATCCTAGTAATATATATAGAGGAAATATTTAACACCTCTAGACAGGGATATCTATAGATTATTGATTTGAATATAAAATTTAAAGCCGAAGCTCTTTAAAGCCTTAACCCAAGAGGCTCAAACTAATTGAAGTTCATACAAGACTTACCTAGGTAGTCTATCGTGGTTCTTCCATTACAGAACCTACCAGAAGGCCCCTGAGGGAAATCTACACCATAAGGCACATAATTTGCTTTTGCCAGAGAGTTAAGGTAATTGTTGTTTCCCGGATCAGTTAATGAATCACCAAATGCATACATTGCCGTGAACTGTGGCTTTGCGATCACTATTCCATTTGAAAAGATGGCAATCAAAAACATGCTTGTCAGTAAACATGACGCGCAAACTGAACATGGATCATCCATAGTTGTGACCGTTTGCAGCTTATTTTCCTGCTCAAAATATGAAATGTACAACATGAAAGAGATGGTAAATTCCTTTCGTTTATAGCACATGAAAACAATGAAAAAAGCCCTAAAATTCTTGCTTTTAGACCAGCTTTCTGCCCTTGTTTTCTTCCAGGTTTTTGGTGGGGCTTTTTCAGTTGCAGTTTGTTTGTGATCATGGAGTCACGGCCATAGTGGCCGTGGCATGCTACCATTACGTGCCGCCTTAGTGTATTGCTCAAATATCAGGTGATATGCATTTTTTAAATAAATAAAGTATTGAAAAAAAATCCGAAAATCTTTACCAAATGCACAAAAATAAAATGGATACTAGGGTCTTACTATATAAGTTAAACAAAAAGATTTAATACATCAATTGCTATCTTAACCTAATAAGGTAACACGGTTAGAAAACAAAAATATAAAGATAGTATAATTAAGGTTCATATATTGTAACAATATTTTACTATAATTTATCAAAGACAAAATTGTTAAGGCAGTTGACAAAATTCCTTTACAATGCTGAAGAATCTATGTTGAAGAATTGGTTTTGTAAACTTGCTAAAACTGAGGCTGGTAATTTTTTATGCAAGGAATATTCATATTAGATTAGGAAACGGATTCTAGAAGATCCAGGAAAGATTTTGGTGAAGATATTTTGACCATTATATTATGAAGACATGGAATCCTAATGGAATCGAAACTACAACCATTAGGAAACTTCAAGCATATCTTTTTTTCGCATCGATAACAACTTGTCCTAATGATAGGAGAATTATTGTTCGAGTATAAGTCTGGAGTTCAACACTAGGCTACATCCTATTCTTTTCCCCTATCCCCTTCCCCGCTTCTTGACTTCCCTCCCCTCCCCTCCTAAAAAAAAATTTGAATTAAAAAAAAAGCAAATCTTTTTTAGCAGTTTCCTAATTCAATAAGGAGTCAAATACTCTATTGTTAAACACCTATATAGTGAGACCCACAGAATTGAGAGAATAAGTGTGCAAGATACTAGAGACAAGATTGAAAAATCATTCAATAAAGAGGGCCGAGCAATAGAGAGGGAATTCATGGAAATATTTTGAGTATTTCTCAAGTATATACATCATATGTTTACTAGTTTTCATTGTTAAAGAATACTTCATGATTCAAGTTATTGCTACTACAGTTGCGTATCATTGAGAAGGACTTGAATTGATCTTCTTTGATAGAACTACTATTCTATTAGGTGTATTGGAAAAAATATCAACAAGATCACACATATTTAAATTTTAATTAAAAATCAATTTTCCAAGCCATATAATTAGAGAAAATATACTCATCATATAGTATAAGATACAACAAGTATCAAATTCACAGGGAAGGTGACAAGTATACTTATTTCGCTCTCGTCTCATTGTTTAGCCAACAAAATTCACAAGAAAGTGATAATAAATATTAACAATACAGACAAGATACATCTAAATCAAGACAAACCACAAAGATTAAAATGAGTCAATCAAGAAGAGAGAGCCATGTAAAAGATGAAATTCTCCAAGAACAAGTCTAATAATAAACAAACTAGAAAATCTATCTCCCAATCCAAACACGTGTATATGTTTTAACTGTGAATTTAACTCTTTCTCAAGTTATGAAATTCCTATCCCAAGGCCCAATTAAGTGATATCTCTATCTAAACAATCTTCCCAAGGAAGCATTACACGCAACCTAATTACCCAAGGTATATGGAAGATTAATATCCCTATCTCTATGTAACATCATGTTCCCTTTTATTGCTAAGTTCAAATTCTCAATTACATTTCTTGAGTTAATTGAAGGTAACAAACATTAAATTGATCAATTTGGTGTTCAAACTCATAACCTCATCTGTCAAAATTGAAGATGGATCGCGGCTTCAAGAAGCAATTAAACAATCAAGAAAACACATAAAAGTAGTACATGGCAGAAGAACGTTTATACATCTGCATTTACATTTGATCGATGGCTTAGACAAAATCGATGGAACTGACATTGGTTCACTCGTCGATGCTTCGGGTTTTTGTCCGGCAAGTCTATGACTCTGTCTCATCAACGCTTGGCTTTTGGCCTTCCAAAATATATCCTTTGCCTAATAGGCTAGTGAATGCCAAAGACTAGGAAAAAAATACTGGTCCAATCTTCCTTGACGGCCTGCTAATAAGCAGTATCAAAGAAAAAAACTAGTTGATGAGGGCTCATCACATTCATATTTTTTAGTATTTTTGTTCTTTAATTATAGTAATTCCTTGTTGAAATCAACACTCACCATACCATTCTCACCTTGTTTTTGTAGGAAATAGAAAAAAGACCCAGTGAGGATGAAAGTGAAGATAGGAAGGAGAAAGGAGCAAAAATGGAAGATAAATGAAGAAGAGCACAAAAGCAAGAATAAAGACAGCTTAGATAAAATAATAATGGCGGCCAAGGGTTCCCTTGGCCGCCTAGCATAGTTTAGGTTTGTTTTGTCCAGAAATCTGGCGGCCAAGGAAAGTGGAACTTCCCTAGTCCGCCTGCTTCAAATGTATATATATGTACGTTTAGCAAGTGGCAGCCTAGGGAAGCTTAACTTCCCTTGGCCGCCTAGTGTATTATGTATGAATATGTGTCCAGAAAGTTGGCGGCCTAGGGAACATCAAGTTTTCTTAGCCGCCTAGTGCATGTCGTGTGTGTTGTAAGTGGAGGCCTAGGGAAGTTAAAGTACCCTAGGCCGCCTAATGTTGTATATTTGTATATGTGTTGTAATAAGCTAGTGGCCTATGGAGAATAACTTCCTTAGGCCGCCTACTTCATTTCAAGAAAGCAGCAATGCACATTTCGGCACATTTTGAGGGTTTTGTTCACTTTTATCTATAAATACCCTATTTATTATAAACCCTAAATCAATATCTTTGGTTGGCTAGAAACCAAGAGATCCTCTAAGAAGCCATTTTTCTCACAAAAAATGAAGAGAAGGAGCAAGGGATTTAAGGAAGAGGAAGGGAGGATTGCAAGGAGCTCTCAAGGAAGAGAAAAAAATTGCTGATGTATGAGTGTTTCTAACCCTTTTCTTTGTTATCTACTTTGTAATTTTTGTTCTAAGATTTTATTGTTATTTAGAATAAAGGGTTGTGCCCTATTTTTATGCTTTGGGATGATATATTCTTCTTGGATCTATGATTTTATCTTTATGGCATTTGGTTATTTGTATTCATTATGTTATCTTGGTTGTGTGGGTTCTAATTGAGTTTTAATTGATTTCCTTCAATTAGTTGTTCTTCTTTATTGATTTTGAGAGATGGGGTTAAGGTCTGAACACCCACTTAACTAATTTAATATTTTCCATCTTCAATTAACATAAAAGGGAGGTTGTGGATTAGGGCTAATAATTAATGGGTTTATGAAATCACCTAGAGATAGGGGTTTTGTGGCTTTTGGATGATTTGGGATTGTGAGTAATGTTTAATGCCTCATTGGGTTTGGTTGATTATGTAGAAATACCGAATAATCAAATTTAAGGTTTAACGATCTCATAACTTGAGAGAAAGTGAGATTGATATTTGACTCACTCCAGTGCCTAGAGTTAGGATTTATGGGTCTAAGGGATACTCATATTTGAGGTGTTCAATGTTAGAATTCTCTATTTTGCATGGTCTTTCTCTCTTTTTAATTCCTTGATAAACTTGTGACTCTTCCTTGGGTGAGAAAATGATAGGTTTCCTAGTGTAGTGTAATTACTTGTAATTCATATATTCATTTTGGCTACACAATGAGATTAGAGTAAAATAGTGGTAATTGCTAAGTTCACGTGGATTCGATATTTACTATTCCCTATACTATGTGATGGGTATACTTACCCTATTATGTGGTTTTGGCAATTGACAGTTTAAATTTAAAACTTGATAATTTGTGGCTTTTTATTATACCATTTCCAATGCACTCGAAACTGCCTATCAAGTTTTTAGCTCTGTTGCCGGGGAGTTTGCAATATCATGGAAAACTTGAGTCTTATTGATTTAGCTATGTATATATTTGTAAATACTGTGTAAATATGTACTTTTCTATTTGTGTATAGTACTAACCATTACTTGTATATAGCCTTCTTTTCCTTTCTATATGTTGTTTGTATATTGTTTCAATTCTTTATTTCTTGTTTTTGAGATAAATAAATTGTATTGGGTTCTAATGTATTGTATCATTATGTTTGTTTTATCATCATCATTATTATTTATGTTGTTGTATGTAGCTATCTAGGAAATTGTATATATAGTAGATACTTGAGATTTAATTTTTGCTTATATATATATATCCTTGTTATTGTATACTATTGTTGTTGTTGTTGGGGCATTTTTTATTTGTTATTGTGTTAGTATTCTTAGGATGGAAGTGTTGTTGTAATTGGATATTGTTGTGTTGTTGAGAAAATCTTATTGTATAATAACTATTTGTAATTGATTGTTGTACAATAGGATTGGTTTCATTGTTTTTGTATGAGTGTTGGAGTTTTGAGAATAAGAGAATTGTTTGTAGTTTTGATTGTTCTTGTACTATATACTGTGGAGGTTGAAAATTTGATTATACTAATGGTGAATAAATTGAGGAGTTGATAGGTTTATAGAGTTGATGTTATGTTTTTGCAGATTTTTTTTTATTATTGTTTGGGAAATGCTATGGTGTTCTAGGAAGGTATGATGCTCATGGATTGGTGGTTAGTGTTGTGAAAATCTTTTGAAGTTTCTTTTCAAGAAGCCATTAAGTCCTTGATTATTCCCTTTTTCTTATCATTTATTGAGTTTATATTGTGTTATATTACTTTTAGTGCTTTGAATCATAATGTTTTGTTGTATATATGGGTTAGGTATTAATGATGGTAAATTAGCATATATATATATATATATATATATATATATATATATTGATTTAATGTGTCCATAGTGAAAGTATTGCATTTTCATTTGCTTTGAGGTGTTAGTATAATTCTTGATACTAAAATATATTTTGTTATTATTTATATTAATTGATTTTATGACTTGTTAATAATATTTGCATTTATTATTATTATAATTATTATTACTATTATTTTATGATGATTTATTTGTTATTAATATTAATACTAATGCATTCTTTTTGCACAACTCCTTGTATCCTTTTTATTTATACTTGCTTTTGAGTCATTTTCTTTATCTATTGTTTTTGTAGTATTTTTATTAGTATCTTTTTAGGCATGGTGTACTGTTTTAGTTTTCTCTATTTTTGTAGGATGGAAGATTTTTCCTCTTTTAGACAACCATTCGATTATTCCCCCTCCTATGATACATTGTGATTCAAGATGTTAAGGGAGTTTTATTTATCTTCTTATCCCTTTTATTTCTTTTAGTCCTATGAAATATGTGTATATTGTATGATTTGCGGACAATGAGGGTAACAAGTAAACTTACGTAGCATCTTGGAAACCAACAAGTTAACCGAATCAAACTATCTCGACTGGTATAGAAATTTGAGAATCGTTCTCAAGTCGAAAAAGTTGCTCTATGTGCTAGATGCTCCTATTCTGCCACCACCAGCTAAAGATGCTCATGCTGATGAGCATGTTGTCCACAAAAGGCACAAGGAGGATAGTGATGCAGCATCATATATTATGTTGGCATCCATGACTCCCGAGTTGCAAAAAAAGTACGAGCATATGGATGCTCAATCGATTATACTACATCTTCGAGGGTTGTTTGATGCCCAAGCCAGAATTGAGAGATACGAGACCTAGAAGCAACTATTCCATTGCAAAATGGCAGAGGGTTCTTCTGTGGGCACTCATGGGCTTAAGATACTGGCTTAATAGAGAAGCTTGGATCTCTTGGGTTCACGATGGACCATGACTTAAGTGTTGACTTAATTCTACAATCTTTACCTAATAGTTTTTCACAATTTGTGATTAACTATCAGATTAACAAGATTGAGTCCACCATTCTTGAGTTGATTAATCTTCTCAAAATTGCAGAGTCCTCCATGAAGAAGGATTCCAATGCAATTTTAAAGGTAAAATCTTCTTCTTCTAAGAAGAAAATTCAAAAGAAGAAAAAGAAAGCTCCCATGAAGCCCAAAGCTGGTGTGAAGAAGAAGGATGCAGCTATTAAGGGCCCATGCCATTATTGTGGCAAGTTGGGCTATTGGAAGCACAACTGCAAGGCCTACTTGGAGACGTTAAGGACAAGAAACAGAAGGAGAAGCTTACAAGTACTTCTACTTCTACTCCGGGTATGTTTATGATTGAGCTAAATACTGCCTTTAGAAAGGAGATATGTGTATTAGGATACCGGATGTGGATCTCATTTATGCAATAACTTGCAGAGACTGAAGAGCAGTAGAAGGCTAGAGGAAGGCAATGTGGACCTACGTATTGCAAATGGGGCAAAGGTTGCTGCACTTGCTGTAGGGACATATAAGCTAAATCTGCCTTCGAGATTAATTCTAGAATTACAAAACTGTTACTATGTACCAGTTTTAATGATAAACATTATCTCAGTTGCATGTTTAGACTTAAATGGATTTTATTTGATATTTAAGAATAAATGTTATTCTTTTTCATTGAATGATATTCATTACGGTTCAGCAACTCTGGTTAATGGTTTATATGTTCTAGACTTGGATAATCCAATTCTTAATATAAATAATAAGAAGCCTAGAATAGATAACTCTAACACCTCTTACTTATGGCATTGTTGTTTAGGCCATGTAAACAAAAATTGTGTTTCTAAGTTACACAAGCTTGGTGACTTAGGGTCATTTGATTATGAATCATATGGTACATGCGAATCTTGTTTACTAGGTAAAATGGCTAAAACACCTATTCCAGGAAAAGAAGAATGGACCAAGGAGTTATTGGAACTCATACATTCTAACGTATGTGTCCCAATGTCAATACAAGCAAGAGGAGGTTATAACTATTTCATAACCTTTATCGATGATTTCTCACGATACAGGTATTTGTATTTATTGAAATACAAATATGAGACATTTGATAAGTTCAAAGACTTCAAGAATGAAATAGAGAAACAACTTGGCAAAAGTATTAAGACTCGAAGATCTGATCGAGGAGGAGAATCCTTGAGCTAAGAGTTTCTGAGTTATCTTAAAAATAATGAGATATTATCTCAATGAACTTCACCACATACATCTCAACATAATGGTGTATCTGAGAGAAAGAATCGAACCCTTTAAGACACGGTACAGACTATGATGGCCTCTGTAGACTTACCAAAATTATTTTGTGGGTATGCCCTAGAGACTTTTGTTTATATATTAAATAGGGTTCCGACAAAATCGGTTGATTCTACCCTATTTGAGATGTTCTTTGGTAAGAAACCAAAGTTATCTCACTTGTGAGTATGAGGTTGTCCTACCATCCTTAGACCTCTAGTCCAATGATCCATGACTCTTGAAATGTTTTTTCTTTCCAAGGAAGCTACCCTAAAGCAAACATCTAAGTCATGTTCTCTAAGGCTCTAGATATTTATATCATTCGAATACTTACAAAGGACGATATAGCGTAGAAGCTATCTTGTACAAGTTTATCTTAACTAACTAGTCACATATATCCAACATATAAGTACATTGGCTATACGATAGAACCTCAACTACATTACATCAACCTACATCCTTCTAGCTTCGTCAGACCACCAACTCATGCTCAAGCGATAGAGTATTAGTTCATGTTGTAGCAGTAATAGTTTGGGTTTTTTTCTAAATAATACTTTAAGAAACCACTATTACAGGTCCTCTTTTACGTATTCAAAATATGCTTATGCTATGAAGTGACTGGATGATAGGGGCTAAATTAGTCATATTTTTCTTAGTTATTTGAGGCTCTTTTGCAATATATTTTGTTAAAAAACTAGTCGTATTCCTTCATATTTGAGATTTTACCCTTGAAAAAGTATTTTGTTCATTATTATAGATTTTTGGGATAAAATGAAGCAAAAACGTCACAAAACAGAAGAGAGGCGACGCTGGCTAGGGTACTGAAACCGGCGCCGGCCATGCACTAATGACACGAACTTTAAGGTAACAAAAAGTTATCAAAATAGAGCGAAACAGAGTAGAACCGGTGCCAGCTCTAATATCCAAGGAGGCGCCGACTGCATGCTAGACTACATTGTGTGAAATTCAGGAAAAAATTGACGAACAATTGGAGAACACGAACACAATTGCGCTGGCTCCAAGAGCCAAGGCGGCGTTGGCTGTGCCCTGACGTTAAGGCGGTGCTTGATTTTTTCTACGTGATTTTTTGTAATCTGTGGAGTTTTAGTACTTTTCAACTTCTACTCAGCCAAGACACCAACGAGTTTAAGCATCTCCCAAGCTTATAAATGGATGGAAAACACAAGGGAAAATGAGAGAATTCATTGATCATCATAGCAAATCACTCAATCAAAGGAGGAATTCTTTAATTTAAGAATGGTTGTGCAAGAAGGTCTTCAAAGGAAGAAGAAAGAAACTTATCTATGAGTGCTTTCTTTTACGTTCTTTTCTTTTTCTTGATAATGATATGTTAATTGTTTTATTGTAATTCTACATTGTTTCAGATATTCATGATTTTTAGAGTTATTTGATCTTTTGATTAATTGATTGTTATTCTTGGTATTCAATTACTTGTGTTTATTACGAGATTAGTTGGTTGATTCTCTGCATTAACTTATTGGACCAAGGGGGTTGATGGTAGTTTCAATTTATTAATTTCATATTTTGTTGGCTATTAACTTACTGGACTAAGGGGGTTGATTGCTTAGAACTGGTAATTGAAGGTTAATTGATGTCTTCCGAGACCAAGGGTTCATTGATTAATTTCATGTTTTAAATTTTTCGAGACCAAGGGAATTTAATTGAGGACTATTTTTAATGTATCTTTTGGATGAATTAGTTGAGATAAGACCAAGTGATTCTAATTTATCTAGAAGGTAGTGATTTCATAGATTGACCATCGAAGTGAATCTACTTTAATCCTCCATGATGCCAAGTGAATAATTAGTTATGATAATGGTTGGGTTCTTTAGGATCTTGTTTGTCTAAACAATGGTTTGAGTTGCATACTTCTCCATCCTTGACATGTATATATTATTATTTTTTATTTTGTTTTGTTTCTTTTTCACTTTATTGAGTCGGTTAAACAATGAACGAAAGGTGGTTAATGTATACTTGTTCCTTAAGGATCAACACTTGTTTGAACCCTATGCTATGTTAATGATGAGTATGCTTGCTCATATGTATAATTTGGGTTTAACGTTTTAATGTAAACTTGATTACGAATATGCTTATTTTTATATGATTTTTTATACCCGAATCCATACGCATTAGTGGACAACTCACTGGCTAAAAGTAAGCCATTCCCCTTTTTAAATTTATAATACAATAGCTTAAACATGATGAGATTCTCATTCTCATCAATCGGTTGACAACAAATGTTTATGTGTTAAATAACCCATGGTCCATACTGTACTGTGAAAGACCGCCAATCACATTGATCACTTACTTAAACACAATAGGTCTTTTCTAAATATAAATCGTGCACAAATAAAATGTAAATTTACAAACAAAATTTGTGAATAAATTCTTTTATTAATAAATTCGATAATTATATCAGAAATCTAGTCTAAAGGGAATATATTCTAACAATCTCATACTTGCACTCTAAGACTAAGAAAATCTGTAGGTGCCCATACCTATGGTGTCTAAATATCTCTTGAAGACTCTTTTAACCAAAGGCTTGGTGAAGGGATCTGTTAAGTTGTTCTCCGAGGCTATTTATTCCACCACAATTTCCCGCCTCTGGATGAAATCCCGGATCAGGTAGTACTTCCTCTCGATGTGCTTTTCTTTCTTGTGGTTCCTAAGTTCTTTGGATCATAAGACTGCTCCAGTGTTGTCGCAATACATTACAATCGGTCTATCCATGTGTGGCATGACTCCAAGTTCTGAGAAGAACTTCTGGAACCAGACTGTTTCCTTGGATGCCTCCGAAATTATCACAGCCTCAGCTTCCATAGTTGAGTCAGGAATGCAAGATTGCTTGATACTTCTCCATGAAATAGCTCCTCTAAACAAGGTGAAGACATATCCATTAGTGGATTTTCTCTTATCCTTATCTGCTTGGAAGTCTAAATCTGTGTATCATGTAGGAATCAAGTCATCCACCCTGTAAACCAACATATAATCTCTCGAACCTTTGAGGTACTTGAGAATATGCTTTACAGCTTGCCAATGAACCTCCTAAGGGTTTGACTGATATCTACTAATTAAGCCTACGACAAAGCAGATATTTGGCCTAGTGCACAGCATAGTGTACATGAGATTTCCCATAACCGAAGTATAGGGAATCCTACTCATTCTGTCTTTTTCTTCTTGGGACTTAGGATAGTCCTTTAAGCAAAAAAACAATCCATGTCTGCAAGGAATTAAAGCTCCCTTGCATGAGTCCATGTTGAACTTGGCCAGCATCTTGTCAATGTATGTCACTTGGGATAATCCTAACATTCTTTGTTTCCTATTTCTAAGAAGTTTAATCCCGAGAATGTAACTGGCTTCTTCCAAGTCCTTTATACTGAATTAACTAGACAGCCAAATCTTAGTAGATGACAATGTCCCTACATCATTCCCAATGAGTAGAATGCCGTCCACATATAGGACAAGAAACACCACATTTATGACTTCCAATTTCCTATATGGTTCATCCTCATTTTGAATGAAATCGTAAGACTTTACAGTCTCATCAAAAAAGAATGTTCCATACTCTAGATGCCTACTTAAGTCTATAAATGAACTTCTAAAGCTTGCAAACCATATGTTATTGGCCTTCAGCAATAAAATCTTCCGGTTGGGACATATAGATGTCTTCACTAAGATGGCTATTAAGAAATGCCGTCTTGACATCCATTTGTCATATCTCGTAGTCATAATGACATGCGATGGTAAGGAGCATACAGATGGACTTAAGTATAGCTACCGAGGAAAAGGATTCCTCATAATCTATTTCCTCTTTTTGAGTATACCTTTTCACCACAAACCTATCTTTGAAAGTTTCCACCTTCCTATCTGATCCCAATTTCCTCTTGTATACCCACTTACACCCAATGGGTTTTATCCCTTCAGGCGAAGCTACAAGATCCCAAATCTGATTGAAGTACATAGACTCAATCTCAACTTTCATTACTTTATACTATAGATTTGCATCGGCATTAGTAATAGCCTCCTCGTATCTAGTGGGACCTTATTCCTAATGGTCAGAGACTAGCTCAAAAGCCTCTCCAGTCCATCTTTCTAAAACCCTAGATACTCTTCCACTATGACGAGGCTCTGTTTGTACAGGTTCTTAAGTTTATGCCTCTTCTTGTTCCACAATCGGGTCTGAAGAAGTTAATTTTGAAGATAACTTCTTCTCGAGTTCTAACCTTGTTGAACCTTTAGTGGATGTACTTTGATCATCCTTAAAGTATCTAGCATTAGTACTTACCAGTACTTTCTGCTCCTTAGGATGATAAAAGTAACCTCATTTTGTCCCTTTTGGATGCCCAACAAAATAGCATAATTTCAATCTTGGTTCTGACTTGTCTCCCTTGATCAGTACATAAGTTGGATAACCCCATATCTTGAGATGATTCAGACTTGGCTTACGCCCAGTCCACATCTCATAGGGCATCCTAGGCACTCACTTGGAAGGTACCCAGCGTTAGTGTTGTACCCTAGAGGCAATCACTTGTATGTTGTATATGACACATTTTATTTTATAAAAGGCATTATTTATCTTATAGTTTCTTTTGTGTAATAAAACTATTAGATAAAGTCCCTAGTACAACGCTGTGTTAAGGAATTCATGATAGAGATCATGATATGAGATTCCTACTACACTGTATAGTGTTAGTACTTAAATAGTCCTTAGTCATAGTATTAATGAGACAGGACATCATTAATGCGTTAAGACTTCCTGATTTGATCAAGCAGTAGTTCTCATATCCATGAGTATTGAGATACTTAAAGTTAACACGTGGATGCTTATTAGTGGAGCAAGTTCATTGGATGACCTAACTATGAGATAATCACATGGACAATTATGAGATAATCTCAATATAGCAAACGTGCAAGTATCCATAGACTTGAGATCTCCAAAGTACTTTGTTTGCTGAGCATTGTGATTTGATTCCAATCTCCGGAGCTCGATCAAGGGCCGCTTATGAGATGGATATTGGGTACATTGTAAGGTATACGAAAGTAGTTGAGAGGGTCAATAAAGAATTCACCACTCCTAATAGTAGGGGTTAATATCTCACGACCACTTGTAGGAATTACTACTCGAGATGTCCTTGGCCAAGGCGTATATGCATTGGAAACAGTTCCAATTGATACACATCTAGAGTAGTAGGTTCCTGGTATAAATATAATTATATTCGGACCAGATTAATATATATTTTGGAGAGAGTTGGCACTAATTTCGTACTCTAGACCGAATGAGATATTGTATGGTGAAAGGAGTTAATTTCACTGTAGTTTATTATTGAAGGGTTCATGTCAAGCCACATGACATCCTGGACTCTTGGGTGGTCATGATGTGTTGCTAGATACCGCTCATGATCTGGGAATATGAGTTTATTAATTGATGAATTAATAAACTAATCTTGATTAGAATTAATAGGATTAATTCTAATTAGTTATGGATTATTAATCTCAAAGACGTTTGGATTAATTCATGTTTGCTACCAATTGACCGGGAAACTTAATAGGTCCCACACAAAAGAGTAATATATACTCAAGATGTTATTTGATGACATAGTGGAGTTTATTGCGAGAAAGAGAAGTTGATGTGGCCAAATTATAATTAGTTATAATTTATGGGCCAATTTATAATTCTGAGAACTTGATGGGTTCCAATTGCAATTGTTTCTTTGGAATTCTCAGATGGTTTTATAGTTGAGGTTTTTCAGGTGACCCAAGAAGCACACTTGAAACAAAACAACATAAAACCAAATGGCACACAAGAGGATAAAGATATGATCTTTTGTTCTCTTCACTCTCTCTCTTTCGTGAGCTTCTTCAAGGAGAACACAACCCTTCTTCTTCTTCTTCTTTCTCTGGTTTTTGTTTAACAAGAAGAACAAGAAAAACCCCAGCCACCATTGTTGTTTTCTACTAGCAAAGAAAATCTTGGTGCTTGAGTGTGATTCTCTGTGTGAATTTCTGTTAGAGATAATCGCACACTGTGATTATAGTGGTTGGATATTTAACTCTTGTGGTGATTCTTCAAGAGGATTGCTAGATCACGCCACAATTATCATCCTCGTAGAAGGAAAGTTTTGTTTTCCACACAAACAAAGAAAGGTAAAAGCTGTTATCTTTGTTTCTTTGTTTTCTATATATATATATCTTATTTTCCCCACATATGCGGATCCTGGGATGGTATCTCATTGTTATTCTTCCGTTGCACTGTACATGATACATGTGAGATACCCAACACCAAGTTTAGAATGTATGCCACTGTTTCCAAGGCATATCCCCAAAAAGAGACTAGAAGAGTAGCATGAGATATCATGCTTTGGACCATTTCCATCAATGTCCTATTCCTTCTTTCAGCTACTTCATTCTGCTGGGGTGTCCCTGGCACAGGGAGCTAGGATACTATTCAATAATGTATCATGTAATCTTTGAATTCACCGAGAAGGTACTCTCCACCATGATTCGATCATAAGGTTTTGATCCGTTTACCTGTCCGATGTTCCACTTCAGCCTTAAACTCTTTGAACTTGTCAAAAGAGTCAGACTTGCGCCTCATCAGGTAGGCATAACCAAACCTTGTACAATCACCTAAGAAAGTGATAAAGTACTCAAAACCCCCTCTAGCTGGTGTAGATAAAGGATCATACACATCAGTGGGAATTGATATGTTCAGACTTGGGTATAAAAATCATACAACAACTAAGCACATTCCCAATCAAGTTTAAATTATAACGTTTAACCTAAATCACACATATGAGCAAGCGTACTCTTCATTAACCGAGCATAGGGTTCAAACGAGTGTCGATCCTCAAGGAATATGTAGACTTTAATTACCTTTCTTTCATTATTTAACCGACTCGATAAAGTGACAAACAAAGGAGAAAAAATCAAAATAAAAATATATGCATGTCAAGGATGGAGAAGTATGTAATTCAAACCATTGTTGAGACAAACATGATCTTAAAGAACTCAATCATTATCATAACTAATTATTCTCTTGGCATCATGAAGGACTAAGATAGACTCACTTCTTTTTCAATCCATGAAATCACTATCTTCTAGATAAATTAGAATCACTTGGTCTCGTCTCACCTAATTCACCTAAAAGATGCATTAAACACAATCATTGATTAAATTCCCTTGGTCTCGGCAAAATTTTAACATGAAATCAACCAATGAATCCTTGGTCTCGGCAAACATCAATTAACCTTTAATTACCCAGTCCTCATCAATTAACCCCCTTGGTCTCGGCGAGTTACTTGACAACAAATATGAAATTAATCAATCGAAACTACCATCAACCCCCTTGGTCTCGATGAGTTAATAGAATGAACCAACCAACTAACCTCGTAATAAGCACAAGTAATTTAATACTAAGAAAAATAATCAATCAATCAAAAGATCAAATACTCTAAATATCATGAATATCTACAACAATGCTGAATTACACTAAAACAATTAACATATCATTGTTTAAGAAAAAGAAAACAAAGTAAAAGAAAGCACTCATAGACAAGCCTCATTCTTCCGCCTTTGAAGACCTTCTTCATAACCCTTCTTGAACTTGAAGAATTCTTCATTTGATTGAGTAATTTTCTATGATAGTCAATGAACTCTCCTCATTTTCCCGTGTGTTTTTCACCTTTTTATAGGCTTAGGAAGTGCCTAAACTCGTAGGTACAATGTTCTTGGCCGAGTAGAAGTTGAAAGATACTAAAATTCCTCATATTACCAAAAATCGCGTAGAAAATATTAAGCACCACCTTAACATCAGGGCACAGCCGGCGTCGCCTTGGCTCTCAGAGCTGGCGTCGGTTGTGTTCTGCTTCTTTATTCGTTCGCTGATTTTTCTCCGAATTTTGCACAACGTATCCAAAATGCAGCCGGCGCCACCTTGGTTCTATTCCACTATGTTTCAGTAATTTTTTGTCACTTCGAAGTTTGTGCAATCCAATACATGGCCGGCGCCGGTTCTAGGGCCCTACCTGGCGCCGCATCTCCTCTTTTTCGTGACGTTTTTGTTTCATTTTACCCTAAAAATCTTTAATAATGAACAAAATACATTTGCAAGGGTAAAATCTCAAATGTAAAATAATATGACTAGTTATTGCACAAAATGTATTGCAAAAGAACCTCAAATAACTAGGAAAAGTATGACTAATTTAGCTCCTATCATATTTCCCCACACTTAGGTCTTTGTTTGTCTTTAAGCAAAGTATCATGAACAAGTATGAAAACGCAAGGTTTAACAAATCACTCAATTAATTTCAAACCCATATCCTCAATTCTTTCTTCAATGAAGAACATAAAACATATGATACTAAATCTTTCACAACCAATGCAAGACTTGTGTTAGTGATAAATGACTTAGTAGAACCATCACAATACTTCACAATATTCTCAACCCATTGGAAAGAATTTAGTTCAAAAAGAATATGCATTCCATATGCTTACTTTTCATACACTTTCTCCACTAATCCGAGACATATCATGATTCTATTTAGATTAAGTAGGACTTTTAAGCTTGTAATGTAAGGCTAAAGGCTTGTAATATAGCTTATCAAATGAAGGATATAGGAGAATCAAAAGTCAAAGAAAAACTGAGAGTTAGCAAGAAAAAGGATAAACAAATAAATCAATAATTTCCAACTATTCTTGCTCTCCTATTCCAGAAATCAATCAAACCATAACCTTGTATAGCAATTCTTATGCACTTCAAGCAAGTCCTGCATTTTATCTCTTTTTTTTTCTTCAACTCTTCTCTATTTCATTTACTACTACTGTGTGTGTGTGTGTTTTTTTTTTTTTTTTTTCCTTTCACTTCTTCTTTCAATTTGTCTTTTCTTTCACTGCCGTTGTTTTTTTCCTTTCACTTCTTCTTTGATTCTTCCTAGCAGCTTTTTGTTTTCTTTCTCCTCTTTCTATTCTCTTTCAATTTTTTTTAGTCTCTCCTTTCTTTTTCAACTCTTTTTTTTCCACTCTTACTGATGTTCTTCTTCTCTTTCTTTGTTTTCAATCTCTCACTTTTCTTTCCTTTTTCCTTGTTCACAATCGCTCTTTTCTTTCTTTTTTTTTTCTTTCCAGCTTAACTTGTTATTGATCTATGACTGAAAGTAACAAGTCATGATTTTTATCCCACCATTCTTCCTCAGCATTTTCTTACATATACTTTCAACCATCAAGAGCTTAAAGATTTGGAGAATTATTCAAACTCTCCGCACAAAGAATGGACTAAATATTGTGACGGGTTTTAATGAAAGAAATCAACAGTTTAGGCTAAAAATAGGCACTAGGGATATTATGAAAATAGGTAGGCTTGAAAAGCTCAAACTATCCAAAGAAGGCCTATTACCATCATCCCTAAGTTAAACCATGATTGTCTTTCTTATTTCGCCTCGAGAGGTATTCAAGTAAGTTCTAGAATGCTCCATGAATTTTAGTAGAAAAACAGGGTTTAAGAACAATGCAAAGCATTTGATCAAGAACTACTTTGTCCAAGTGAGTGTAAAAAGTCATGCATAAGCTATAAATGATATAGAGCATATGCTCTATAATCTATCATAAAGACATGCACTAAAAATATAGCTTGAAATCTCTAAAAATTCAGAAAAAATTTGAAAATTTTCGCTCAAAATGTGCTTGCTCCCAAGAAGGCTAAAGTATGTGTATAGAAGATTTGTCAATCAAATCACTCCCTCACACTTAAACTGAACATTGTCCTTAATGGCCAAATAAATATAACAATAACAACAATACCATGGGACCAAAAATATAAAGGATAAGAGATAAGAGAAACAAACTTCCATTCATTTGGCATTGTGGCGTACAATATCGGAAATGCTTGAAGAATGAGACATTGCCAAAGTACCTAAAAAAAATACAACAGAAAACACACCAAAGCAGAAAAACTAGAAAAGAAAATAAAGCTAAAACAAAAGAAAGAAAGAGAATAGGAAAAATGAAAAAATAAAAACTAACTAAAGAAAATAATAAAAGAGAAAAGAAAAATAAGAGTACTCGAGAAAAATCATCAGTCCTCCTCCTCATCATCCGCAGTTGGTGTAAAGGTACCTGCACCACCATGTGGCCCAGAAGAATGTTGTCTCAACTCGGCTAACTGCTGCTCCATAGTAGTTTGTCGTCTTGTCATGTCCTCTATAGTACCTTGCAAGCGTAGGAGTACTGCCATTTACTGATCGAGTCACCCCAGCACGGTAGTCTCAAAGTCAGTCCGAGAGTGGGACTGAGAACTGCTAGCCCGTGCACGTACTGGTGGTGGTGGATGCTCCTCCTCCATTGTGGGTGGCCTTACCTACCCGGGATGTCTGACCTCGAAGGGAGTTAGCCACTTTTTCAACTCTTGGTTGTATTTGTACCCGCAACTTATAAGAGTTTGCTCAATGACCATATCATGCTCAATGGTAGCCTTCATGAGTTCTCCCTCAAGACTCACACCAAAGTCTTTGTGAATTTTCATTATAACCAAGGGAAAAACAAAGGCTTTAGTGGAGAGCCGGTGATGAACAACCTCCATAATAGATTGGATGATCAAGGGGGCAAAAGGGATAGGTAATGTGTTCATCATCCTATGCAAAATATAAGTGTCAGTCAGTCTAGCCTCATTGAAACCACTAGCACATGGTACAACATTGAACCCAAACATGTAGACTATAGCTCGAAAGTTAGCTGCCAAATCATTGTTGGAATAGAAGCTATTAGCTTGGAAGGCATTATGCTTATATAAGCCTAGGGTAGCTCTAGTCCCTCTAATATCCCAATTCGGGTCAAAAAGAATCTTTTGATTATTTACATCAATCCATTGCCAAGTATCATCATAAAAAACCTGGAGAAGGTTAGCTAATTGGTTTTGAGTGATGACGATAGGAACTCCTTTCACTCTTGTTTCTATATGGGGAAGATGTTTATTGCCCTTATCCATTATATTAGCATAGAATTCCTTAATAAGCGTGAGATAATACTTCCCTTTCAATTGTACTTTCGACCCCTATCGTAGCCGTCTAAATATCATTCCCAATTTGAGTGCTTGGTCTAAGCTGGGTGAGAAAGTACACTCGACAATAATCTTAGTAGAGGCTCTCTTACTGTACCATTCCTCACAAGATGCATCTATAAACTCAGTAGGTCTTAGGGACAAAGGATCAACAGATGAAGGGGCTGAAGAAGTGGAAGTTCTTGCCCTTTTAGAAGACTGACCCCTTGCTCTAGACATGATCAAGTAAGGAATGGGAAAAAGAGGAAGAGAGAACAAGTAAGCTCGAAGTCTTGAAAACATGGCTACTACCCTTTCAAACACACTTCTTAAATTGTACTCAACCCTCAACCAATCTCACAATACACAAAACCCAAACTCCTTCAATATATATCCCCTCCAGTCCACCAATTCAATTAATCACCACCAATCAATTCAACACAACCTGCATAATACATGTAAAATTCCATGTAAAGAATAAACATGTTGAATATCTTCAATGTATACAAGTAGACATGATCAAGTTAATGAAGGCATCATCATGGCATAAACAATGTACGTTTCATATAATTAACTATCACAAATAACCAGAATTCTAACCTTAGCTATATGCCTGAAGCCCCTAATGATCATATGCGTGAATCAAGTATCAAAGAATGATTAATTCCTAATCTAGTTCAACTCATGAAGCTTCAAGGAGTAATGCGCAATCTAATCATAGCATACATAATCCCAAATTTCGGCCAAATGTGTCCCGAAAATTAGAAAAAATCATCTCCATCATTTTAACCGTAGGAATGAAATAAAAATCATACCTTTATGCTCTCGTATGCATGGGCAAGCAAAAGATGTAAGCTTTTTTGTAGAAATCTAGGCTCCTTGCTTGTGGATTGAATGTGATGGTGTTATGAAAAATTGAAGATTTTGAGAGTTTTGATCCGTAGGATCATCAAAAGAGAAGTCAATCGACGTTATAGAAGTGTTTAGGAGTTGCAAAATCAAATTTTTGGGAAGTGGGGGATGTGAAACCGGTGCAGGCTTGAGAGAATTTGAGAGGGGGAATGGAGATTTTGAATGAAAAGTGGCCAAAATGGCCCTTAAAGTCTGCTCCACCCGATAGGAACCGGCGCCAATCCGAGCTCTTAGAGCCGGCGTCGGCTCAGTTCTGTCCGGTTCTCCTTTTTTTTTTTTGGTAAAAATGTGAAACATACAATAATGCTAAATAATGCACTCTGATTAATTAATCAAAATGACCAAAATAACAAAATTATCTCAATCACAAAAACTGAAGGTAAAGGAAAGTAAGACTGCTTCAATGTTTCCCAAGGTTGTGATCCCGTGGATTTTCCTCAGTATTCCCTGGTAATGTCCCCGCTTGATGATCTCCCAAGAGTTTGGCTAATTGACCAATTTGGTTCTCCAGGTTGCGCATGGAAGCTTCTAAGTTCCTTGTCGTTGCATTGACTCCTTGTAACTTGGTTTCTGTGGTACTTACCAATTGGCCAATCAACTCTTCCAATGGTGGTTTTGGAGGTGTTGTAGTGTTGGTCATGGGGTTTTGGTTCCTTTGATTTCCACCAAAATTGAAAGAACCCTGCCTAGGTTGATTCCCATTGCTCCAAGAGAAATTAGGGTGATTTCGCCAATCAGGATTATAGGTAAAGCTATAAGGATTGTTACTTGGCCAGACATTACCTGCAAAGGCCACTTATTCTACGTTTCTTGGAGTGACCCCATATTTTGGCATTCATGATTGGGGTTTCTTTCTCCACAGAAATCACAATTGACGTTTAAAACCTGACCTTGAGGCATCACCATCTATTCCATCTTTTGAGTTAAAGCATCCACCTTAGCCTCTAATGCTGCCATAACATCCACTTTGTGCACTCCTTGCACACGAGCTTTTGACCTTGTACTTCTCCAATAATAGTTATTAGAAGCTAAATTTTCAATAAGCTCAAATACCTGTTCCGCGGTTTTATGATTGATGGAACCCCCTGCAGAAGAGTCCACCACTTGTCGTGTTGCGAACATGAGGCCATTCAAGAAGATAAGCATTTGCATTCCCAACTAAAATCCATGGTGTGGGCATTTTCTTAACATCTCCTTAAATTTATCCCAACTTTCATATAAGGGCTCAGAATCTAATTGTTAGAAGGCGAAGATTTCATTCCTAAGTTTGGCTGTCCTAGCTGGGAGAAAATATTTGGCCAAACATTTTTCAGCTAGGGCATTCCAAGTTGTAATGGAACCTGTAGGTAAAGACTTCAACTAAGATTTAGCTCTATTTCTCATGGAAAACAGAAAAAGTCTTAACTTAATGGCATCTTCAGAAGCACCATTCATCTTGAAAGTATCATAAATCTCAAGAAAGCTAGCTAAGTGAGCATTGGGATCCTCTTCAGGTAACCCATCAAATTGAACCATATTTTGCACCATTTGGATAATGTTGGGCTTTATTTCAAAATTGTCTGCATTGATCCTAAGTCTAGTGATACTCGAGCCTGTGCTTGAGATTCTGGATTTCACAAAGTCATCTATAACTCTCCTATTATTCCCAGCATTGTTTTGTTGAGCACCATCCATTTCGACGATCAGGTTCCGTTGAATTGTCCGGTGAATTTTTGATAACGTATTCTCGATTTCAGGGTCAAAATCAATTATCTCGCCTTCGGATTTTTAGATCATGTACCAAGGTTAACACCTAAGAAAACAAGAAGCAAGTTAGATACATAATTAATGATTAAAACTACAAGGTTACAAAGTTAGTAAAAAGAACATAGTCAAAGTTAGTAGGTTAGGTTAGGTTACAAGGGTGTACAAGAATATATGAAATACAAAAGATAGCACATTTTTGTGAACAATTATACATATCATACATATCTACATATTTACATATTTACATATTTATATGGTTAAATCAACAAAATCCAAGCTTTCATGCTATTGTTTCCCGGCAACAGCGCCAAAAACTTGATATGTTCGGACTTGGGTATAAAAATTATACAACAACTAAGCACATTCCCAATGAAGTTTAAATTAAAAAGTTTAACCTAAATCACACATATGAGCAAGCGTACTCATCATTAACCGAGTATAGGGTTCAAACGAGTGTCGATCCTCAAGGAACAAGTAGATATTAATTACCTTTCTTTCATTGTTTAACCAACTCGATAAAGTGATAAACAAAGTAAAAGAAAAATAAAATAAAAATGTATACTTGTCAAGGATGGAGAAGTATGTAATTCAAACCATTGCTGAGATAAACATGATCTTAAAGAACTTAATCATTATCATAACTAATTATTCTCTTGGCATCATGAAGGATTAAGATAGACTCACTTCTTTTTCAATCTATAAAATCACTATCTTCTAGATAAATTAGAATCACTTGGTCTCGTCTCACCTAAAAGATGCATTAAACACAATCATTGATTAAATTCCCTTGGCCTTGGCGAATTTTTAATATGAAATCAACCAATGAATCCTCGGTATTGGCAAACATCAATTAACCTTTAATTACCCAATCCTCATCAATTAACCCCCTTGGTCTCGGCGAGTTACTCGACAACAAATATGAAATTAATCAATCGAAACTACCATCAACCCCCTTGGTCTCGGCGAGTTAATAGGAAGAACCAACCAACTAACCTCGTAATAAGCACAAGTAATTAAATACCAAGAAAAATAATCAATCAATCAATCAAAAGATCAAATACTCTAAATATAATGAATATCTACAACAATGCTGAATTACACTAAAACAATTAACATATCATTGTTCAAGAAAAAGAAAACAAAGTAAATGAAAGAACTCATAGATAAGTCTCATTCTTCTTCCTTTGAAGACCTTCTTGTATAACCCTTCTTGAACTTGAAGAATTCCTCCTTTGATTGAATAATTTTCTATGATAGTCAATGAATTCTCCTCATTTTCCCTTGTGTTTTTCACCTTTTTATAGGCTTAGGAAGTGCCTAAACTCGTAGGTACAATATTCTTGGCCGAGTAGAAGTTGGAAGATACTAAAATTCCCTAGATGACCAAAAATCGCGTAAAAAAAATCAAGCACCACCTTAACATCAGGGCACAGTCGGTGCCGCCTTGGCTCTCGAAGCCGGCGTTGGTTATGTTCTGCTTCTCTATTCGTTCACCGATTTTTCTCTAAATTTTGCACAACGTATCCAGATTGCAGCCGGCACCGGTTCCAACTTCACAGTCGGCGCCGCCTTGGTTCTGTTCCACTCTGTTTCAGCAATTTTTTGTCGCTCCGAAGTTCTTACAATCCAGTGCATGGCCAGCGCCGGTTCTAGGGCCCTAGCCGGTGACGTCTCTCCTCTGTTTCGCGACGTTTTCATTTCATTTTATCCTAAAAATCTGTAATAATGAACAAAATACATTTCTAAAGGTAAAATCTCAAATATGAAAAAATATGACTAGTTATTGCACAAAATGTATTGCAAAAGAACCTTAAATAACTAGGAAAAGTATGACTAATTTTTCTCCTACATGAATAAGGCCCAATATTTCATTGGCTCTATCAACCTTTTGGGTGAACGACCTCTTGGTTATTTTCCCATAAGGCAGGATTCATATTGAGGCTAACTTTCCAATCTTAATGAGCCCAAGAACCCATCATGGATTAACTTATGAATCCTGAATGAGTTAATATGACCGAACCTTAGATGCTAAAGATATGAATCACTGACATTAGTTTTTCTTTTCCTACTTAAAGGTTTATATTGAGCGTTATTTATTTGATTATTTGTAGAATTTAAGAAGAATAAGTTTTCATACATGTGCCCAAAATAAAGAACTTTTCTATTTCTATTGATAGTAATACTAGAATGGAAAGAAGAAGAATATCCCTAATTTATACGTTTTGCAACTGAAACCAAATTTTGACTAAATCCAGGTACATATAAAATATTCTTTAAAATAACTACTCTATTACAATAAAAAAACAAGATCCAATTCTCCCACTGCAAGGGCCCATACTTGTGCCCCATTTCCTACTCGTAGTCCATGCTCGCCCTTTTGGAGTCTTCTTATCTTCTTAAACCCCTGCAAGAAGTTACAGATATGATCAGTAACTCCAGAATCAACAATTCAAATGGAAGTTGATCTAACTATTGAAACTGACTTTAGATAGAGAACAATACCTATATGGTTTTTCTTGGCCTGAAGCTCTAGACACTCCTTTTTCTAATGTCCCTTCTACGTGCACTTGAAGCACTTGTCCTTTAGCTTGTTGGGCTGGTTCTTGGGCTGGGCTACTGTGTTTTCTTTCTTCTTCTTAAACTTCTTGGGCTTGGGCCCAGTTTTGGAAGAAGAAGCCCTAGCAATCATAGCCTTGGACTGTAGCTTCATAACCTTCTCCGCCATCTGAAGCTCTTTTATTAACTCAGTTAAACTCATGTTTAACTTGTTCATGTTATAGTTCAACTTGAACTGAGTAAAAGAGCCCGAAAAAGATTCGAAAACCATGTCCACTTGGCTCTCGAGAACATTAACAGCCCCTAAAACTTTCGCTTCCTCGAAAGCAGCAATCACTTTGAGCATATGCTCCCTGATTGATGCTCCTTTAACCATCTTAGTGTTTATGATCATCCTAAGAGTTTCTTGCCTTGCGGGCCGGCTCTTATCAACGAACATCATGGCTAATGAGTGGATAATATCGTACGTAGTGGCCACATGCTCTTGTTTGGACTGGAACACATTAGACATGGTGGCCAACACGTAGTAATGAGCCATCTCGTCGACCTTCTTCCATGCCTTCTCAGCCTCACGCTCAATGTCGATGGAAGCTTCCCCAATTATAGGGCAGGTTTCATAAAGGACATACTTATTCTCCTCAGCTATGAGTATTATGTCAAGTTCCTTTTCTAATCCATATAATTTGGACCCGTTAACTTATTCTCTTGGAGAATAATGGCTAAAGTACTATAAGATCCTCCACCAACCATTTCTGAAAAATCAAAAAATAAAAGAAATCTCAGTTTGTCAAAAAAATAAAAATAATTTGTGCACTTTATCCTCATATTAAATCCGATAATAGTTAACTCTATCGCTATTATCTTTGATATGATTAATTTGGCTCTTAAGAAAACTAACATAGTTTCTTGGGAAGATTAACAGTTTTCTAGGCTAAGTGTATTAACTAGCACAAATTAATTTTCCTTCTTGATAATGATCTAGAAGATAACTCTATCGATAGGATGACCATTTCTTCTCATTTCCTATGGACATTCCTCACACCATAACCTCTAACGTGAGCTGGACAATCATAGCACGTGTCTTAGGTGATTAATTACATCCGTCCATTAGTTCTAGATCATTATGGTATCCACATCCTATACGGGTTCACTCTCATGGTGACGCAAGGGGACCCACGATCTCTAATGAGGATCGTGATGGAAGCCGTGGAGCCGTTAGAACCCCTTTCCCACTTAGTATTTTAAAACAAGAGTTTTTTTTAAAGAAAATATCCTTTTGAAAAATATCACATTTAGTATCCCTTAACTCTTTGTAAAATATCTAAATTCATAAATCTCTATGTTAAGGTAAAATCCTTTAAGAGATTTTCTATGACTATATTTTACACAGTTAAGAACTTAATGATTTCCAAAAATTTCCTTTTAAACTTTGTAGAGACTTTGGTCTCAAGTTTAATTTGATAGAAACAATTTTCTAGTGCAAAATTAAAACAAAATGGCTTTGTATTTTAACTTACAAAAATATCTAAATTCAAAATATTTTCTTTGTCGAGGATTAAATCCTTTGAGAAAATATCTAAGGATTAATTTTTGTCCAAGTTAAAAATAACCGTTTTTTAATTTGAAAAATGTTTTTCTTGTCATAAATTTCCTAAAGACTTGGGTCTTTGAGAAAATGTGCTCATAGGGTACAAAAAAGAATTAAGCATGTTACAAAACTATAAATGTTTTCATGCTTTTCTATTCTTTTAACTTAAGTGTCCAAATAATAGAATTAAACATATTAATTAATTAATGGTCTTGTTTAATCCTAAATTTTCTTTACTATTATTTTTCATGCAAAATATTCAAAGAATATTAATTATTGAAATAAAAATAATTTCGCCTGGTAGAGGACAAAAAAAAATATATATATATATAGTAATTTTTTCCTTCTGGTCTAGTGCACTTGCCATACTGGATCATGGACTCATAGGAAAAACCCATGGACCACGATCCCAGACGGGTGCCCACGACCTCGGTGCCCGCACAGTAGTTTCCACGGGGAAGGTGCTGCCCGGTTTCTATAAGGAAACCAGGCTTCCGAGATGAAACTTCCTAGCTCATGGGGCTGAGTCGAGGCCATCTCATGCCCAGTTGCGGCTAGCTTGGGTGGCCTTCGCTCCCCTCACAAGTGTAGTGCAGATCAGCTTAAATAGTTCGGCTCCGCGGCTCGGCTGCTACAATGATCGTCTTCTTCAATTTTCCTCTGATGTGTTTCAGATGCTCCTTTGCTTCATTTTTTGCACAGATTTCACTAGAAATCATCCAAAACAATCCACAAATGCCTATGCCTTTAATTATGGGCTTACATGAATACAATGAAAGCCACAAAAAAATAATTACTGACTTCCTATGTCTCGACCGCGAGATCTACAGTGCATCACTACCCATACCGAAAAATACGAAGGATCACAGATTATAATCAAATAATCATCTGACCATTTTTATTCACTAACATGCATCCTATATTGCCATATAAGATATGCTCTGATACCACTTGAATGTAAATATGGCAAGAAACGAAAACCCACAGAAGCATGTCAAAACAAAGCACAAGCAAAAAAGCAGCGGAAGAGCTTTTTTTTTTTTTTTTTTTTTTTACCTCTATGCTTTCTAGTCAGTATAGGAGGTGTTGGCGATCCTGTCTGAACCACTTTTGGTTTTGTGATCCTTTGTTCAAGCTGTTGTCCCGCAAGCCGTCGGCTCCTTCTGTGCATCAATGCAATACTTTGGGTCTTTCGGAATATAACCCGTGCCTGAATGCCTGGTGAAGGCTAAAGACGAAGAGGATAATCTTCTGTGTCTCTATTCTTGCTATTGAATAGCACAGAGGTCACTGTCTACAGAGAGAAGAAGAAGAAGGGCTAGAGGAAACAATGACATTCTGTGAAAAAACTCTTACTATTCTATTGAATCCCAACTACCTTAATAATAGGCTATTATTTGGATATTTAAAAATCAAATAGAGGCGGTAGAATCAGAGAAGCCCTAAGGCCCATGTCATGTTAAGCCGTTAACCAGGTCTATGGGCCTATGGCCTAGTTCATTGGGTTAAGCTTTTAAGTCAATTTAATTATTCATGGACTAATACAAGCTCAATAATTAAATTAATTAAATAATTAAATTAATTAAATATAAACATCAAGCTTTGACCCAATTCATTGGGTTAAGTCTTTAGTTTAATTTAATTATTCCTAGACTAATATAAGCCCAATAATTAAATTAATTAAATAACCCAAATGAGCCAATATATAATTCTCTCTTTTTGGACCTTTTATTTTATTCTAAACCAATAAATAAATTAGGCTACGCCAATAAAATAAAATCCATTTTATACAAGACTAATCCTTTAACCCAAAACCATTAGGACTTATAGGCTATTCCAAGGACCAAAAGACACATCGCATTGGCTACTAAAAAGACCAAAATACCCATGCTATAGAAGTAGCTGTATTTTTCATTTTAAATATTTTCTAATTTCACCATAAGAAAATATTGACCCCAAGGACAATGCTGCGTTAGCAAAGTCTCCGACCTGCGGGTGTAGTGACTAAAATACGACTCTACACATCGCCGTACATTTAGAGAGAAAAAGTGTACTAACACCTCTCTAAAAGACATCTACCATCTTTAGACCTCTAGTCTAATGATCCACGACTCTTGGAAGTTTTCGCTTTCTAAGGAAACTACCCTAAAGTAAACATCCAAGTCATATTCCCCAGGGCCTGGATATTTAGATCATTCGAACAGTTACAATGAGCGATATAGCGCAGAAGTTATCTTGTACAAGTCTGTCTTAACTAACTAGTCACATAAACCTAACCTACAACTATATTAGCTCTACAACAGAACCTCAACTACAGTATATCAAAGTACATGCTTCTAGCTTCGTTAGACCACCGACTAATACTCAAGCGGTAGAGTATTAGCCTACGCTGCAGCAATAACAATCTGGGTTTCTTCTAAATAGTACTTTTAGAAACCACTATTACAGGTCCTGTATTACGTATTCGAAATACTCTTATGCTATGAAGTGAGTGGACAACTCACTGGCTAAAGGTAAGTCATTCCCATTTGGAATTCATAATACAATCACCTAAACATGATGAGATTCCCATTCTCATTAATTGGTTAAGAACAAACGTTTATGTATTAAGTAACCCGTGGTCCATACCTTACTGTGAAAGACTATCATTCACATGGATCACTTACTTAAACACAATGGGTCTTTTCCAAACGTAAATCATGCACAAATAAAATGTAAATTTACAAACAAATTTTGAGAATAAATTCTTTTATTAATAAATTATATAATTACATCAAAAGCCTAGTACAGAGGGCATACATTCCAACAAGAATCACTATCTTTTGATTAAATTAGAAGATTTCCCAATCAAACCAACGCAACCAAAACATGCATTAAACTCAATTCCTCATAAATATGAAATTAGCTAATGACCCTTTACTAGAGCTGAAATCAACTAATTTTTTTATCACTTTAGTCCTTTAAACTTAACTTCATTTCCCAAGTCTATTAAGATTTGACAAATATGAAATCAATGCAATGAAACTCCTAATATCGTTTCCTAAGTCAATTAGAATAACTCGCATGAATAACCAATGATAACAAGTAATCAAACAGCAAAGATGATAGAAAATTGATCAAATAACTAAATTAACACCAAATCATGAATCCTAAAATATTTTTGAATTACAAAGCAAATATTGAATACATCATTGTTAAAGAATAAGAAAACAAAGGTAAAAGAAAGCATTCATAGATAAGCCTCTTTCTTCTCCCTTGAAGACTCTCTCGAATAGCCCTTCTTAAATGGTGAATCTCTCATTCTTTGAGTGATTGGAATTTTTTCTCTTGGATTTACTCTTCTATCCCTTATGTCTTCTCTTACTTTTATAAGTTTCTTTGATGCCAAATTAGTTTCTTGAGGAGTCTTGGCCAAGTAAGAATTGGAAAATACCGAAATATTTGGAAAATTTTCAAATTCGTGCACGAAATACCGTGTTCCAAAACGGACCTGGCGTCGGGTCCAATCGACCCACCTGGCGCCAGGTGCATTATATTTCTCCCCTAAATTTTTCTTTGTTTTTCTCTGGCCAACTGAATGGACTTGGTGCTTGGTCCATTTGCTAGACCTGGCGCCAAGCATGTTCTGGAAAATCTCTAATTTTGCTCGAAATTAACTCAAATCTACACAAATTCGTCAAAAACACTTTCTACAAGCAAAATGTCAAATAGGAAAGAATATGCCTAGTTATTACAACAAACGTATCTCAAATTAACCTTAAATAACTAGTAAAATAATGATAATTTTAGCCCCCATCACATACCCCCACACTTGAACTTTTGTTTGTCCTCGAGGAAAACACTTTAACCAAGAAATTTATCAATAAAACACAATCTTTTTCTTATTCCAACAAAAAGTTCTTTACCATAGTGAAGATTATAATTTCCCTTCAAACCTTAAATAAAACTTTTGTCATTCAACCCTTTGAAAGCAATTCAAACTTTGAAACATTTGACACAATATCACAAAACTCTTAAAGGCAAATTAATCAAGTCAATACCTTAGTTCAAGAAAATTATTTCACCCTTCAAGTAAAACTATAGATATCATGAATCACACAAGTCAAGCCATCTGCCAACTCAAATATTACAAATCCAAAAATTGCACAACTCAAGTCATGATGTAAGGAAATCACTCAAAACTTTTTTTTTTCTCTCAATTTTTTTTTTCAATGACTTAGGGAATTGATAGACTCAAGTGTATGGATTTCTCTTCACATACCGTATTAGCCCCCTTATAGTCATTACTCATCATTTTTTCAACATCTTTCATCTCTTTTGCTTTTGGGAATTCATAACCTCAAGAAAGTGGATTTCTCTTCACTATCCGTATTGGCCCCCTTAATCAAGGAAAAACAATACCCTTTCTTATCTTCAAAGAGGAATCAACAACTCATTTTTTCAAATTTTCAAATCACAAAAATTTTCCACAATTCTCCACAATCTTTCCTTTCAAAGATCTTTTATCGACTCACATTCCTTATCACAACTCAAAGCCAAGCAAAGTTTAAACCCATAGTACAAGATTTAGCCAATAAACTCCCCCCACATTCATCATATTCTCCATATCCAAACTAGATAAGTCAAATAACATTAAAACGCTAATACATGAACAAGATTAATCAAAATTCCCAAGTCTCGACAATATCCTATCCAATAGACCAATTTTATAAAAATCCACCAAATGAATGACAAAGAATCATATCCAAGTAAGAAAAAGGAGTACAACCTTGCTTAAACCATGAAAACCACAAAAAAAAAAAGAAAAGAAAAATTTTCACGAAAATAATATGGAAAATATTTCTTTAACAACATTCTCCCCCCACACTTAAACTAGACATTGTCCTCGATGGCCAAAGATATATCAATAACAATACAGCCAAGCAGACTAAAATTGATAAAGGGGAATAAGAAAGAGAAGAAAGTACTTCCATTACATCGTAGGGCCAACGTGTCTGATTCCATCACAAGGAATAGTCATTAGAAAAGTCACAAGAGTACCTAACTTAAAAGAAACAAAAAACAGAGAAAAAATAAATCTATAAAAAGAAAATGAAATAAATTAAAAGAAAAAACAAAGAAAAAGAAGTACAAAGGACCAATGAACAATCATGACTCATAAAAGGTAACATTGGGGTGCTCTAAAGTGCTATGTTCTTCACCCAAATATGGTTTTAATTGACTTCCAATTACCTTAAATACCCCCTTAGTTGGATGCGAAACCTTTGTAACTCCAAATGGATAGACTCAATGTATCTCATATGGCCTCGACTATCTTGACTTAACTTACCTGGAAAAAGTCGAAGCCTAGAATTAAACACTAACACCTTATCTCCTTGTTGAAACTCATGAGAGGAATGAATATGCCTATCATGACAATATTCCATCTTATCTTTGTAAATCTGCAAATTATGGTAGGTATTGTTACGCCACTCCTCCAGCTCGTTCACTTGAATCAATCTTTGTTGTCCTACAAGGTGAAGCTCAAAATTGACATGTTTAATGTAATACCCCACCTTTTAACCTTTGGATGGCTACTATCTGTAATGGGATGAGAATTTATATCAGTAGCCAGAACAAAAGTTGATCGGTGTATTGAGACGAATTGTGAAACTCCAGTCAAAATCAACCTTAGAGTAAGGGGGTTAGGGTGCATATCATATTTTATTGCATGTTTAAATATATTTTTGTATGATTTTATATGCTTTGGATTTGTGTTTTCTAGTTTAGAGGGCTTGGATATAATTATTGAGTAAGAAGGGTAAAATGGTAATTTTTGCTTGAGGTGAAAGTAGGGAGATAGTTTGAGGATTAAATAAGAAAAATATTTTAAAGAGAAAATAACAACAAAAGTTGTTGTGTTTTAGTGGTTAGAGCTTAGGAATAAATTCTTGAGGTCTTGGGTTCAAATTCTATCATTGGAGCTTTAGCATGATTATTTTTTTATTTTTATTTTTTTGCTTGGGAAGTGATATTTTCGGCCTTATGTGCTTTAGAATAGGGTAGAGGTGCTGTCCTAGGGGAGACATGATAGGAGTATCCTAATCCTATTATTGTGTCCTACTCAAAAAATTCCTAAGGGAATTCATTCCTCCTTGATCTTTAATTTTTCCTAATTCTCAATTCATTAGATTGGACAAATTTGTTCTAGCCAATTTTATTCCAGAAATTTCAGTAAAGTGCTGTAGCTTTGAATGTTCAAAATGTCTTAGTGAAAGACATCTTATGGACCGAAAATGTGGAAGAGATGGGAGAGGTTCCAAGAGAATTAATTTCCCTAGTGAACTTTCTAAACTTCACTCTAGCTAGGTCCATATTCCTTCATACAATGAACTGAATTTTTTTTTCTAGCTTCTTGTGCTTCAAGGTGTCAAAATTCTCAGCCATTATCCCCTCCCAAATGCTGCCAGAAAATGGCCTTTTTGATTAGTTCGAAATCTGAAATTTTCTGGTTAATTTCGGGCTGCACAAATGCTGTGCAAAACTAGAAAAATTTCTGGTTGAAATTGCAGTTTTGGGGGTCTTCAACCAAGCTATTTTCTTCCAGTTTTCTCCCAGATCCTTAGCCACGTTTTTCCTCCATGAAGCTTGTTGGAAACCAGCCATGAAAGGCCTCTGAAATCTCCTTCAAACTCTCTGCAACCTGGCTAGAAAATGGTAGCCGAAACTACCCAGAAAATTTCCAGTAATGGCAAAATTCTGTGTAGTAATTTTTCCTGCTTTGTTTCCTATTCTAACCCTAGCCGAAACTTCATCTTTCTTCTGCACAAACCACTCTTAATCAGCCATGAACTGAACTCCATTGTCTTCCCCAAGCTTCTGCACAAAAATCAGACATGGCTGCCCGAAAATATCTCCAACAAATCACTGCAATCATGCCTTGATTGCATACCAAAATTCCAGCAAACTTAATTTAGCAACCTTCCATAAAATGTCCCTCAAACAACCAGACATTCCCTTCACCATTACACTCCTTCTTTTTTGCCACCATTAATCCACTTCAACCAGCTTTCATCCAGCCGAATCACAGAGCAATCAGTCGGCCATAGCAGTTCCAAAAAGCTCTCCATTGATCAAAATATTCTTGTTATATTTTGTTTCTAAATTTGATTCCCAAAAATATTATTTTAGGATTTCAACAACCAGCCTTTCCTTTTCCTTTCAAACCAGAAAAATCATCTTCCTAAACTACACAAACAATTCGGCCACTGTACACATAGTATTTCGGCAGCCACAAACCCAAAATTCCTTCATTCTCTTCAACCTTCAAGCACACATAGAACACCAAGAACACCTACTCCTTTCTTTCGCCTAATACCTCTCCAAACCACTTCAAACTTCTTCCAAAAATTCCAGATTTCATCTACTCACTGCCGTGAGTCCATCCATACCATTTTTAACATCAAACTCCAAAATCCAACTTGCTATTTCGGATAAAAAAATTAGAAATTTTGTGAAGGCTCAAGAACACCTTCAAGGGAGGTTTGTTTAAACAACTTCATCTTCTCTAGTCTTTGATCTCTAATGAATAAATATATAAATAAGCATGCTAATGGACTCTCTTCTTCTCTTTTTTCTCTCTCTCTCTTAGCCGAACACTCTCTTTTTCTTGGCCGAATGGTTCTTTACCAATGGCCATGCTTTCTTCATCTTCCTTGGACGGATTTAGACATCTAGGAGTTGAGATCCATTCGAAACTCCTTCAAGGTACTCATCAATCAAGTAAGCATTTTCAACCCTCTTTTTTAATTCTAGAGTCATGTCTCATGGATGATATTGGTAGGAGATGAATTATGAATAGGATTTGAGCATGTATTGTTGTGATGAGTAGAGATTGAAGCATGAATAAATGTGTGTTTATGATGGAGATGGGATTTATGTTTCAGTTGATTATCTTGGTTGATTGTATGGTGTTTTAGGGTTTAATGCATGCTTCCATGTCATAGGTAGTATTTGTGATCAAGTATGCTAGAAATTATGTCATCTATGATGAATAGGATTTATATTCATGTATGATTATTGAAGCCATGATTATGTTTACTCTAGTAGAGGTTGGATCATGCCTTGATAAATTTAGATCTATACTACTTTATTCATGATTTGGATGATTTGATGAAGTGAAGTGGAGTATATGTTCGTGATTATAGTTAGCAAGTGGACTTATGATCGTGACCTAGTTGTCCCTAAGCTAAATTTTATTTCTTCAATAAAATGTTTAATATTATGAATTTTGCTAGTAATTTCGAAAAAAACCCTAGGAAGGGTAGATTTGGATTATTACATAAGGATATTTTAGTCAAATAAATGATAGCTTTTATTTCAAGAAATAAAATATATAGACATAATATCAAATAAAGCCTTTTATATAAATAATCATAATAAGTAAAAATATTAATTTTGTAAGTCTTATATTCATAAATATCATTAAAATTTATTATCTTTCAATTATTATCTTTTAATCAAAACCTGTTAAAAATTATTTATTAGCTTTCAATCAAGACCCATTAAAATTTATTTTCAACTCATTTTAGTTATCAATTATTTTCAAATAATTAATTATTAATAAATTATTATTTTACCTAATATCCCCTAGGACTCTTCATCAAATAAACTCTAAATTATTCTTAGCAAGAATTAAACCTTCAACTTATTAGTACATATTTCCCAAACCACTAATTATTTAAATATCAAATTAGACTTAGCTTATAAACCTTTTTATTTATTATTTCGCCTTAAAGCTTGGGACGCTAGGATTATGATAGTAGTGAGTTGAGTTAGTCTTATTTGTGAAGGTGGATTTTTGTTTGAGTTTGATTGTGGTATATGTTTACCCCAGGCGGGGTTGGGTCAGCAGTTGAAGATCTTTATTTTATCTCGAGCTAAGGATCAGGTAAGCTCCTGCATAAAATCTGTTTAATGCAAAATGTTTATTATGACAAGCCAAATGTAGAGTGTATGGACACTCATTTCGATAAAGACAATTGAGGATTGATTCCTTATTTATTTCAGTCAAACAAATTATTTGAAAATCAATAAGCAGATTTACTCAAACTCAAAACTCTTTCCAAAACTGATTTTGACAAAGACTTCGGAAACCCTTAATTGCCATTTTTCAAGTGGAACTATGTTTTGTTCATTTTTCCTAAGTGGGATATGTTACGTTGAGTACTCAATAAAGGTGGACTGCTAGGGCTAGTCTTTGAGGGGTTAGGGTAAGTCTCTTAGTAGGTGGCCACCTCTGAGGGGTGAGTCCTTCTCGGATAAGATGCCAGTCTAGTAGGTCGTGCCGGTCCGAGCTAACAGTTATCTTTCAGTCAAGTGAATGTGTTTTGCCAGAATGGACACCCAATTGTTGTTTGGGTATAGAGAATGAGGAGTATCTTACCCGGTAGTCCGATCACCTACCTTTTTGTGAGTCTGCACAAAGTGTCAGCATTCTGACCGGTTATGGGGCCCAACGTGTGGTAACCCATGATCATTTCTTCTGAGTGGTTGATTTTATTGTTTATGTATGGTTGGAAAAGCTAAAACACCACTCTTGGTTTTTTACTAATGTTTATTGCTTGCCAGTATTTCTCTTATAAAGATTTATACTTTGCATTCACGAACTATTTTCACTAGACACTCAAAGCACACACAGACTTATTGAGATTTTTATCTCATCACCATTTTTACCATGATTTCAGGTCAATCCTACTGTGGGGATGAGTAGCTAGATATTGCCTGCCTTGGAAGATTTTTCTGATGTTTAATTTGTGTAATGCTTTGGGGAGATGAGAGTGGATAAATTTTTATTATGGATTTGTTTTTGGTATTCTTGGATTTATTCTTGGGTTGTAAGAAATTTTAAGTTAAAGTATTATTTTTTTTTATTCCGCAATTTTATTTGTGTGACCTAGTTATAAAGACTATTTGTCCTTTGGACGGGGCAACATCCCTAGCCCTGGCGGGCCTTGGTAGTGGGGTGTTACACGAATACTTTGGTGAAATATAATTTTGTCGGGACCTGGATGTAATTATTGGATTTGTTCTATCTGTACCATAAATTTTTGGAAGGCTATTAAGATTAACAAAATAAGAATTTTAGGGTACTCTAGAAAGAGAAATTGATCAGTGTAATGAGACGCACGTTTTGGTGCGAATTATGTAATACCCCGCCCAAAGCCACCTTTGACTATGGGGAAAAAATGTCATGCATAGTATTCCACATTTTATGTGATATCTTAAAATTATTTTTGCATGGGTGCATGTGAATTTTAAAGGTTGTGATTGCATTAAATTATTTAGATGTGTTGCTACATTATTTGAGAGTTGTTTTAAGTGAAGTTTAGTAGAAGAGATGGAAGGATGAGAATTAGGGTGGAAAAGAATTTCCTAGGGAAATATTAGCATTGGAGTTGATTTGGAATAGTGATTAGGTTTGGTGATTTTCCTTGGTGACCCGAGTTCGAATCTTACCTTTTGTGAATCTTAGTTTCTTTTTGAAATTCTTTTCCTAGATTCCCTCATGCTTTGGCCGAAAAAACCCTATCTATCCAAGTGAATTTTCAGTGCCATCTTCAAGGGAGATAAGTCTCCATATTTATCTCCTAAATTCAAGGACTTTTGATAAGTATAAGGTTTAATTTTATTTTCAGCTGTTGTTCTCTTTGATTTTCAAAAAAAAAAACCCTAGCTAGAATAATTAAATTCCAACTTGATTTTAATTTATCAGATTTTGTAATTGATAGTTGGAATTAAATTGTTAATTTTCTAGTTAGATACCTTGTTGATTTTGAACATAGAACCCTAGCTAAAAATAAAAAAAAAAATTCCAGATTAGTGCCGCCACCTTTGAAGGAGTTTTAGCTCAAATCAAACTCTTACAATACTAGGAAATCTTATCCTAAATCCTTTAGCAAATCAAATTTTATTTCAATCCTAAATCAACTAGGTTTTACCCTCTCTTTTTCTGCAAAATTTCGGCAGCCTTAAGTAAGCACAAGCTGCACGAAATTCCTGTACTCCTAAGTGCAATCAAACTCTTCAAACCCTAGCTCAAATAACCTAAAACACCTTCCATCAATTCAGATTATTTTCGTTACACAAAATCAGATTTTATCCACCAAAAATTCCAGAATTTCGGCTAGCTTATGAACCAGAATTTTGGCCAGCTTTGCATAGGAAATTTCGGCCAGCTTTGTACTCCAAATCAAACGAAAATTCTGCACACCAAGACATACCAAAACCCTAAGCTGATTAAGCCAATTATCAACACTTAAAACCCTCACTTTTTCTCTATGAATTGTGGCAGAACAACAACTAAGACAACCCAGAATTTCTTCCTTTGGTTCAGTGATTTTCGCACAGCACTCACACCATTCTTGCACAAAATATTAGTTGCCCAAACCTACTCAAACTCTTCCTTGTTTTGGCCAAAACAACCTGAACACACACAGCCCTTTTCTTGAGCAATATTTCATCCAGCATAGGAGAACAAGTCAAGAATATTTTCTCCTCTTAACCCTTCCCAAATTCGGCAGCAATAAAGGGCACAAAAAGCTGCAATTTTCGCCCTTGCTGTCCATGAAACCTAAAGCCATTAGGAGTCCTTCTTAGCACCACCATCTAACCCTAAACCAATCTTCTCTAACCCTAAATCACAGTAGCCGACTACTCTCTCCATTCTACATGAAAATTCTAGCAAGAACCCTTTTGCAATTTTTGAAAATTGCAAGAGCAATTCCTAGCAAGAAACCGATCACACTCTAAGGTAAGCAAAAACCATCTTAACCTCTTGATTCCTTTCTTTCATCAATTCTTCTCTTTTCCTTCCCTTGAATCACGCCACCTAAAGGCTGATTTCATCCTCTTTAGCCACTCTCGGTCAAAAGGAAGGAAAGAAGGCAGCTTTTCTCTTCTTCTCAAACGAACTCGGGACGATCACCATAGGAGCATCGAGATCTTGTTAACCTGGTTGTTTCAAGGTAAGGGAATCCTTATCCTTGATGTCGGAATTAAGGTTTAATATGATTGATGATGTCTATTAGCATGATGAATGAACATTTTGAGTCGAGTAATTAATTAAGCATATTCGATGGATAGCAATGCTATATTTTATTGAGATATTGATGGATGTGAATCTTGTTAGTTAAGTCAAGACCTTTTTGATATATTATTTATGTCTTTGATGGATGTATGATCATAGTGTATGTAGTTTGAGGATTAGATTATTTATTTGAAGGTAGATGATGGATCGTGATATATTATGGGAATAAATGAGTTTAATGCATGTTTGAATTGAATGAGACCCTGATCATGATATTATATGATTTTAGATCAGGAGGGTATTTGAAGAAGGCAAGCTGTGATTTTATCTTGTTTGTCTGCGGCATATCAAGTAAGTCCTTGCATAAACTCTTTTGTTAAATATTTATGATGGCAAGTCAATGTTGTGAAGCTTTGTGAAGCTATTATTGAACTATGATTGCTTAGGTTGTAAACGTGTATATTTACTCTTTTACCGGTTTTGTCAAACTAATGATTTTATCAAGAAAACTATTCTTTCTCCTAAATTTTTAGAAATCTCTTCTGAAGAAAACCACGTTTTACAAAGCCAAGATATGGAAATATTTTGAATCAGAAATTGACGGATATGTTCGTTGAGTACTCAATAAGGGTAGGCTAACAATACTAATCTTGGAGGGCTAGAGTAAGTCTTCTAGCAGGAGGCCACCTCCAGAAGATAAGCTCGGCTCGAAAAGGTGACAGTGTTGGTTGGTCAGGCCGGTCCGAGCTAGCATTTGTACGTGGTAAGGTATTATCTATTTTCCCGGCATGGACACTCGAATGGTTTTGTTGGGTGTAGAGAAGGAGGAGTATCTCATCCGGTGGCTGTACACTCACCTTGATCAGAACGCCCAACGTGTGGTAATCTGGTCCAGGCAAGGTGCACAAAGTGTAGTGCCTTGTCCTCATGGAGCCTAACGTGTAGTGACATGACTCTTATTCGAGTGGTTGATTTTATTTGTATAAAGTGTGATAATAAGAAAAACCCACTCCTTGCGAAAGAGAAAATTATTTATGACTTGCCAAATATTTCTGCAAATGTTTTCCACTATGCATACACGAGCTGTTCAAAGTACCATGTGCACACACAGGACTTACTGAGATTTAATCTCACACTATTTTATATCATGTTTTTAGGATATAGATTATGCTGAGCAAGCGGGGCATGTGATAGTTGAAGTTTCTGTTATTTTCCCATTATGTTCTAGGAGATAATTGTGGTTTTAAGCTTCTGATCGGATATTTGTTTTATTTCATTTTGCTCCAGTTTGAGCCTGATGTAATAGGAATTTTTCTCAATTTATCTAAGTTTGATTTTTGGGGTTTGACTTTATATTATTACCTCGTTTTAAAGACCCCTAGTCCTCCGGGACGGGACGACATCCCCGCCCTTTTAGGGTACGTAGTAGTAGGGTGTTACAAATTATTCTTCCAGTGTATCAGGGACATTTTCGTCATATTGACCGTGCCCGTGACTTTAACCATGAATTTGACCAAGTAGAGAGGGAATTGAAGAATTTAAGAGTTACAAATGGATTCAGTGAAATTTTTGGAGTTGGATAGTGAAATAAAATATTTTTCGGTCACGGACCCAATTTTGGTCATTTCTGAAGAAAATAGAAAATTACGGTGGGAAATGGGATGTGTGATTTCTTATGATTGGTAGATGAAAATAAGTGTCATTTAATGATTGGTTAATGAGGTCAAGTGTTTCTATTTGATTGGTTGTGATAAGTTGAGATAATTTAGAGGGCCCATAAGAAATAAATAAGAATAGCCCACAAGTATGAAAAGCTTGACCAAGTTGGATCACCTTTTTGACTTTATTTGACCAAGCTTAATTAATCTAATCTTGATTTGAGCAAGTTAACCATGGTTGATTATGCATGGCCAAGCAAGATTAGAAAATATCTATTAGTTCTTGAAAATTCTAGGAATTTCTACAAGATTCACCAATGTTCCTTTGGGTTCTAAATAATTCTAAGATTTCTAGAATATTCTATAATTTTCACATAGATTCTATAAAGATCTAAAGGCTCCAAGAGTTGCCAAATCACCATAGAATTCTTGTATTCTCTAAAGGACACCTAAGTAGCTAGGTGGACCAATCAAGGGCTTCCAAATGTTTAAGACCATTTAATGAACCCTTGAATTACAGACCATATTTCTCTATTTATAGGACATGAAGGCCAGCTAAAATGGCTTTAGACATCCAGAATTTTGCAGCAAACAAGGAAGGAAAAGAGAAGAGAAAGGAAAAACAAAATAGAGAAGAGAGAGAGAGAGGAAATTCAGAAATAGAGAGGAGAGAGAGAGAGAAGGAAGAACAAGAAGATGCTTGGGCTGTTTAGCCTCAAAAAGCAGCAAAGAAAAGGTAAGGATCTACCTTGCTTAAATTAAAGTTATTATATAAAGCATGGAGATCATTTGGTATACATATTATGAGAGGTTATGCATGAATTATGGAAACTAGCTAGGTGAAGTTGTGTGAAAATATGTTATGATTGAGGCTGCCGGTTTTCTTGTTGTACTATGATGAAATTTTATTTTTTATGTATGATCGAAAATTAGTAGCTTTAAGGGTGATAAAAGGGAGACTGGATTGAATTAATTCATATAATAAACAAGGAATGAAGGTTTATTGTGTTTTTCTTGACGATTGGTTTAATTCCGGAAAGTTATGGGAGGTTTTCTGTCCAGTACATCTGTAAATTTTTCAGATTTGAACAAAGAAGGCATACATCCTTGTAGCTAAAGATCAGAGAGGAATTTTGAAGCAAGTTTAAGGTTAATCGGATTTACAGATCAAAAGTTATACTGAAAATTGTAAAAGGTGTCAAATTATTGACGGGATTTTATTGCTGGATATTTGTGTTCAAAACTGAACAAAATGAACAACAGAATCAGAATTCCATGAACTGGAACTTGTAAAGGAATGTCTTAAGGACATTTTACAATTGGTTTGACATCATTTGGATTTGTGGATTGAACATTATGTGCAAAACAAAATGGTGTGTCAAACCAGTGAAATTCCAGAAAGTAGTCCGAAAATGGATGGACTTAAGGGTGATAAATTATGTGATTTTGGATAAAATAATTGGGAAAACATGAAGTAAATCCCTTGTTTATGAAGGGGGGAAGGATTTGGAAAAAGGAAAACGAAAGAATTGATCAGATGATGGAAAAACAATGCGAACGAAAGTTAAACGTTTTCCTTGACTGTCGGCTAACCATCGGCCCCCGTCGGCTAAACGACAGTTGAACGTCGGCCGGACCTCGGCTACCCATCGTCTATTTTTTGACGAAACACGAATTGACCCGAAAACGATGTTTGGTGTAGGTTTAGTGACAAACAGCCAACAAAATGTCGAAAACGATAGGAACAGAGGTTAAACAACCGTGAACAGAAAGAGTTGTTTAGGACATGAGGTGAGTCCCTTGGATTTCTATCACTCTTTCTAAAGTTAGTGTGCTTTGTTTTTCCATGAAATGCTATATTATATACTGTTTGGGACATTTTATGAAAATATGTTTGGAAACATTGAATTTAATCCTCTTTTGGAATTAGAATTCTGGATTTCTTTAAATGAGTTCCTTTTTGGAATTGGGTATTTGGAAAATGTTTCAAATGTCCTTATTGGAATATTTTATGAAAACCTTTGGAACTTGGGTATTCGGTAAATGACCGAAATATCCTTACTGGAATTCTTGTGAATAATTTTTCAAAGCGGGTAAGGGTAAAATGACTCGAATACCCTCAAAAAGTCTTTTGGAATCGGGTATTGATAAAATGACTTTTGTGATTGAGTACGGGAAAAATGACCCAGTTACTCTTGGAAACACGGTTTGATGTGTGAATAGAACCCTTTCTCTGGTCTCAACATGATTTTGGAAAATGTTGTTTTGCCCAAAAAAATATTTTGATTTGAAAATTCTGTGGGAATAGATAACCTTCTGGCCTGATCAGTCAGACGGGGTTAGTATTGTTGACGTTGAGTACTTAGCAAGGACTCTGATCTTTGTACTAGCTCATGTTAGAGATAGACAACCCCAAGTAACTTGATTAATTCTGGGGATTTTCTTACTCCAAATAGGATGACAGGACATAGAGATTAGTCATCCTGGGTAGCCGTTTTGAGCCTGATAATTGCCTATTGATTATGATGGTGGATTGTTCACCTGATACTGAGCGGGGACACTCGTTATATTCAATCCCTTGCCACCTCGATGGTGACTGACGTTAGGATTGGGACCCCTGGCTTATGGTGGCAAGTAAAAGATCCCTAAGTTCAAAGTGAGGTACATTTTTACGCTCACCGTTCCGGCATGACATGGGTGATGTGCTGTAAGGCGCAATCCCTGGCATAAGAAACCATGTAGCCGAAGGTAAGGACTACGAGACTTTCATACAGGCCGACCTTCTGTTGGAGAAGTACCTGTGTTTCAAAAATTAGGGCAATGATTTGAAAATTGAAATACAGTTTTTCAAAAATGATTGAGTTCTGAAAACACTCTTCCTTAAAGAGTTTTGAATTCATCTCTAATGAACAAATGATACGTTACTTCACGAAAGTTTTATGTACTCTGCTTCCTTGATAAAACATTAGCACACACGGGACTCACTGGGTGATTTTTCACTCACACGTGTTTTTTATCTTACCTTTTTGTAGGATCCGGAGTTGAAAGAACCTACGGATAGAGGACGATACCACAGTGACAGCAGAATAGGTCCAGACATTTCCCTTTTGGATAATAGTCGGTTGGATTTTTCGTTATAAAGACCCCTTGTCTGGGTAACTGGACAGGGCAACACCTGGTGTTGATATGCTTTCACTATTACTCTTAGTAGGGGTATTACAATTGGTATCAGAGCCTAGTTTTATAGAATTGTGGTATTATTATAGGGATTGATAGAACTCTTTCATTGTGAGGTATGACAGATAGGTGTGATAAGGGCAAGCGCCCAATGGATGAGTATAACGATGATGGGAAGAAAGTGATAGATGAGCATTTGGGTGTGAAATGATTTGGAAGGATTAGGATTATCCACCGAGCAGGTATGCCAGGATGCTTCACTTGGACAAGATCCGACCCTGGCCGCCATCATACACCTTATCTCATTGGAAGCGCATTTGACCCTGTAGTATCTGTCATTACCTTAATTGCACGAGACCTAAGTCTGGAAAGGACCTAATCTTGAGAGGATATCATCACCACACCAGGAGATGGGTCGCGATTTTGATGAAATTGATGGCGATATTGAATCACGCCATCAGGGTAGTGATGAGGAGGATAGTGTCCCCGATGGTGTAGTATTGTCTGAGAATAATGAGAAGGAATTTGGCAGGGATACTCCGAGAATATTAGAAGATGAGATGTTATGTTTCAAGGATGTTGAGATAGGAAGAGATCAAGAGGTACACGAGGTGAAGGTACCGGAGGTCGAAGGGTTCGAGGAAGAATTGGAAGTAGACTCAGACATATTGGCTTGGTTACACCCTGATACGAATGAAGGTGAATGATTCAATACAGCTAAATCCTATACAATTCCTACTAATTCAGGACCAAGGAGAATATTGGCATAAATGAGAATATGAGTAAGAGAAATTGAAGTGAATTTCTGGGTATAAGTCAGAAAATATTTAGAAAACTTCGATGGCAGAAGAAAGGAATGATGCAGAGGAGGGGAGGCCTAATTGAAGGACAACCCTCTCTTAGATGCTTTAACTGTAGGAAGGAAGGGCATAAAAGTTTCAATTACCCTCGCCTTCAAATGATAGGAGGATGAAGTCGACCAGGAAGAAATAATCAGGGGGCAGAGGTCAGGACTAGAAAGAGAGAACCCAGACAGGCTTCTACTCCTATAGCCGAATTTGCTAAACCAAGTAGATACTCGAGTGATTGTATCAAAGAAGGTGGATGATTATGTCATAGTAGTGAAAGGCACACTCTTTAGCTTTAAATCATGATGCTAATCTCTTCGCAGATCCTATGCATTCCTTTACTGCTAATGTATTTCTTGATGCTATGAGGATAAAAAGGAGGAAGAAATTTCATAAGAAATGCTTGTCAGTGCCCCATTAGCAAAGTAAATGAATAGTGAGAAAGTACATGAGGAATGTAAGATCTTGGTAGGAAATGAAATTTTAGAGGAGATTTGATATGCTTGCCCATAGAGGACTAAGATGCTCTCTTGGGCATAGAATGGCTATCCCAGCATCATAATCAAGTTGACTGTAGACATAAATAGTACAATTCCATCAGCCTGGGAAACCTGTATTGAAAATTATAAACGAGGCTGGGAGGAAAAGTAATACTTGTATATCGGGACTCAAGGCCAGAAAGATAATAAAAAAAAGGGGGTGTACTAGGTACCCGACCTATGTAATTAATAAACCAGGAGGGATTAAGAAACCTAAAAAAGTTCCTATTATGAATGAGTATTTGAATGTTTTTCCAATGAAATTGAAAGAATCACCACTGAAGAGAGAAGTAGAATTTTCTGTTGAGTTAGTGACATTGGCAGAACCAACCTCAAGAACTCCTTATTGAATGGCACTTATAGAATTGCTAGAGTTTAAGAAATAAGTAAAGGAATTAATAGAGCAAGAATTCATTCGGCCTAGTACTTAAGAAGTACCTATCTTGTTCGTTAGAAAGAAAGTTGAGTCACCATAGATATATATAGATTTATGAGGTTAAATGCAGTAACAATAAAGAATAAATATCCATTACCCATAATTGATGAATTGTTCGATTAGTTACGAAGGATAGGTTGATTCTCAAAGTTAGATTTGAGGCAATGATATTATTAAGTTCGGATTCAGGAAGAAGATATACTAAAAATTGCATTTAACGATATGGACTTTTTGAGCTTGTATTGATGCCTTTTTTGTGTCACTAATGCCCGCTATTTCATAAATCCAATGCACCAGACATTCGGCCCAGTTTTGTGGCTCTATTCATACATGATATTCTGGTGTGCTCCAAAGATCCCTAAGATCATGAACAATAATTTTAAGAAAGTATTAGGAAAGTTAAGAAAGTCTAAACTATATGTAAAATTTAGTAAATATGAGTCTTGGCTCCAGGAAGTAGCATTCTTGGGACATGTGATATCCGAAGTCATAAGTACAGTAGATCTTGTAAAAGTCAAAGTAGTGATGAACTAGAGACGTCCTGAGATCCTGACTGAATATGATTTTTTCTATGAATTGTTGGATATTATCATAGATTTTCTGAGAAATTTTCTAAGATAACTTTACTTTGAGTCGACTCACCCAAAAGAAAGTTCATTATGTTTGGATTGGAAAATTCCAGGAGTTGAGAAAAGGATTAAGCTTTGCTCCTATTTTAACGTTGCCAATGATGGACAAGCCTTATGAGGAGTACACAGATATGTCAAAGGAAGGATTGAGAGGAGTATTGATGCATAAGAGAAATGTGATAGCTTATATATTTAGGAAATGGAAACCTCATGCGGAGAATTACATTATACATGAGTTGGAGTTAGTTGCTATTGTGTTTACCCTTTTGGAGTGGAGACATTATTTATGTGGGGCTGAGTTAGAAGTCTTCACTGACCACAAGAGTTTGAATATACTTTTACTCAAAAGGATTTGAGCATAAGGCAAAGTTGATGAATGAAAATTTTGGAAGGATTTCAATGTCCAACTAAATATCACCCTGGAAAAGTAAACACAGTAGTAAATGCCTTTAGTAGGAAGGCAAATTTATTAGCTCTTTGGACGTTACATATTTCGGAATTAGAAGTGTTTGCAGTAGATTGAGAAATAAGGATAAGTAATACTTCCATTTAACCTGCCTTCCTAGAACAGTCGGAGAGAGAGCAAGATGAAGATGAAAAGCACAAAAGTTAGTGCAAAAGGAGTTGAATACAGGAGGAGATGAGTTCTAAAAGGACAATGATGGGATTAATTGCTACCAGGGCCGGCATTGTATTTTGAAGCAATATGCGATGAGATGAGATATTTTAATGGAGACACCTTGGAGTAAGTATACCATCTATCCAGGAGCCGCAAAGATGTATTAGAACCTAAAACGGCATTATTAGTAGATTGGTAAGGAAAAGGACAATTCGGACTTTGTAACACAATGTTTAATCTGTCAGTAAAGAAAAACCAATCAACAACGGCCTGAAGGGTTACAACTATTATCTACTCTGTCGTGGAAATGGAATAAAATTACTATAGACCTCACTACAGGATTACCTATGATAGTGGAGTGGTAAGATACTATTAGGTGATGATGGATCGACTAGCTAAGTCAGCTCATTTCATTTCTATTAATTAACATAATTCTTTAAAGCAGTTAAGTGAAATCTATATGGAGGAAGTAATCAGACTGCATGAGTATCCTCTAATACTGTGTTAGATAGAGATCCTATAGTTACCTCAAAAGTTTTGGACTAAGCTGCAGTAGAGGTATGGGACCACAATAAAGTTCAGCATAGCAGTGTACCTACACGTGTATGGACAAACAGAACGAGTGAATAGTATTTTGGAAGATATGTTCTGGGCTTGTGTTTTGAATTTTTGAGTTAAGAAGATTGATAATTTAGCGTATACAGAATTCATATACAATAATAGTTATCAATTAACAAATGGAATAGTCCCATTTGAAGCTCTTTATGGAAGGAAGGAAGTCTAAAAAGAAGAATGGGTGAACAAGATGCTTTAGGACTTGAAAAAGTCTGACATGCTGTGAAGATAATTAATACCAAGTTAGAGATAGTTCAAAGTAGACAAAAAGGTCTTACAAATCGACGTAAGAGAGATTTGGAATTTGTCGAATGAGATCATGTACTTTTGAAGTTGGCTCCACAATGACAATTGGGGACCCAAGAATAAGAAAAGAGATTGGCATTTAGATACTTTGGAACATTCCCTATTGTCAAGAGGATTGGGAAGTTAGCCTATCAATTGGAGTTACAAATAGAACATCGGTTATTCACGATATGTTTTATGTACCCAACTTTGAAAGTATATGGCTAATCGTACCCACATTTGAATGAAGAACCCATTGAGTTGACTCTAAGCTTGAAGAATGAGGAAAAGCCTATGAAGACCATGAAGTATGCTGAAAAGGAATTGCAGAATGAGAAAATTCCATTTGTACAAGTATTGTGGAATCATCATGCTGTGTAAGATGCAACTTGGGAAATGAAAGCGAGGACATTAAAAAAGTAACCAGATTTATTCCAAGTGTAGGCTAAATTTCAAAGACGAAATTTTTGTAAGGAGGGGAGAATGTAACACCCTACCTTTTTACTTTCAGATGGCCACTATCTGTAATGGGATGAGAATTTATATCAGTAGTCAGAACAAAAGTTGATCGGTGTATTGAGACGAATACTTTGGAGAAATAAAATTTTGTCGGGCCCGGGATGTAATTATTAGATTTGTTCTATCCGTACCCTAAATTTTTGGAAGGCTATTAAGATTAACAAAATAAGAATTTTATGGTACTCTAGAAAGAGAAATTGATCAGTGAAATGAGACGCACGTTTTGGTGCGAATTATGTTTCCCGGGGTATCGGGGGCATTTTCGTCATATTGACCACGCCTGTGACTTTAACAGTGAATTTGGCCAAGTAGAGAGGGAATTGAAGAATTAGAGTGTTACCAATGGATTTAGTGAAATTTTTGGAGTTGGATAGTGAAATAAAATATTTTTCGATCACGGACCAGATTTTGGTCATTTCTGAAGAAAATAGAAAATTACGGTGGGAAATGGGACGTGCGATTTCCTTTTTGGAGTTGGATAGTGAAATAAAATATTTTTCGGTCACATACCAGATTTTGGTCATTTCTGAAGAAAATAGAAAATTACGGTGGGAAATGGGACGTGCGATTTCCTATGATTGGTGGATGAAAGTAAGTGTCGTTTAGTGATTGGATAATGAGGTCAAGTGTTTCTATTTGATTGGTTGTGATAAGTTGAAATAATTTAGAGGGCCCACAAGAAATAAATAAAAATGGCACAACCATGAAAAGCTTGACCAAGTTGGACCACCTTTTTTACTTCATTTGACCAAGCTTAATTAAGCTAATCTTGATTTGAACAAGTTAACCATGGTTGATTACGCAAGGCCATGCAAGATTAGAAAATATCTATTAGTTCTTGAAAATTCTAGGAATTTCTACAAGATTCACCAATGTTTTTCTAGGTTCTAAATAATTCTAAGACTTTCTAGGATATTCTATAATTTTTTCTTAGATTCTATTAAGATCTAAAGGCTCCTAGAGTTGCCAAATCACCATAGAATTCTTGAATTCTCTAAAGGACACCTACGTAGCTAGGTGGACCAATCAAGGGCTTCCAAATGTCTAAGACCATTTAATGAACCCTTGACTTGAAGACCATATTTCTCTATATATAGGCCCTGAAGGTCGGTTGAAATGGCTTTAGACAGCCAGAATTTCGCAGCAAACAAGGAAGGAAAAGAGAAGAGAAAGGAAAAAGAAAATAGAGAAGAGAGAGAGAGAGGAAATTCAGAAATAGAGAGAAGAGAGAGAGAAGGAAGAACAAGAAGATGCTTGGGCTGTTTAGCCTCCAAAAGCAGCAAAGAAAAGGCAAGGATCTACCTTGCTTAAACTAAAGTTATTATATAAAGCATGGAGATCATTTTGGTATACATATTATTAGAGGTTATGTATGAATTATGGAAACTAGCTAGGTGAAGTTGTGTGAAAATATGTTATGATTGAGGCTGCCGGTTTTCATGTTGTACTATGGTGAAATTTTCTATTTTATGTATTACTGGAAATTAGTAGCTTTAAGGGTGATAAAAGGGAGATTGGATTGAATTAATTCATATAACAAACAAGGAATGAAGATATAATGTGTTTTGCTGGACGATGGGTTTAATTCCAGAATGTTATGGGAGTTTTTAGGTCCAGTAAATCTGTAAAGCTTTCAGATTTGAACAAAGAAGGCATATATCTTTGTAGCTAAGGATCATAGAGGTATTTTGAATCAAGTTTGAGGTTGATCGAATTTTGGATCAAAAGTACTGAAAATAGTAAAAGGTGCCAAATCAGTGACGGGATTTTACTACTGGATCTTTGTGTTCAAAACTGAACAAAATGAACAACAGAATAGGAATTCCATGAATTGGAACTTGTAAAGGAATGTCTTAAGGACATTTTAAATTTGGTTTGACATCATTTGGATTTGTGGATTGAACGTTATGTGCAAAACAAAATAGTGTGTCAAACCAGTGAAATTTCAAAAAGTAGTCCAAAAATGGATGGACTTAAGGGTGATAAATTATGTGATTTTGGATAAAAATAATTGGGAAAACATGAAGTAAATCCCTTTTTTATGAAGGGGGGAAGGATGTGGAGAAAGGAAAATGAAAGAATTGTCAAATAATGGAAAAACAACGCGAACGAAAGTTAAACGTTTTCCTTGACTATAGGCTAACCATCGGCCCCTGTTGGCTAAACGACGGTTGAACGTCGGCCAGACGTCGGCTATTTTTTGGCCAAACACGAATTGACCCGAAAACTATGTTTGGTGTAGGTTTAGTGACAAATAGCCAACGAAATGTCGAAAATGATTGGAACGGAGGTTAAATAACTGTGAACGGAAAGAGTTGCTTAGGACATGAGGTGAGTCCCTTGGATTTCTAAAACTCTTTCTAAAGTTAGTGTGCTTTGTTTTTCCATGAAATGCTATATTATATACTATTTGGGACATTTTATGAAAATATGTTTGGAAACATTGAATTTAATCCTCTTTTGGAATTAGAATTCTGGATTTTTTTAAATGAGTTCCTTTTTGGAATCGAGTATTTGGAAAATATTCCAAATGTCCTTATTGGAATATTTTATGAAAACCTTTGGAACTCAGGTATTCGGTAAATGACCGAAATATCCTTATTGGAATTCTTGTGAATATTTTTCAAATCGAGTAAGGGTAATATGACTCAAATACCCTCAGAAAGTCTTTTGGAATCGGGTATCGATAAAATGACCTGAATACCCTTAGAAATGACTTTTGTGATCGAGTACGGGGAAACACATTTTGATGTGTAAATAGAATCCTTTCTCTGGATTCAACATGATTTAAAAAAATGTTGTTTTTCCCTAAAAATATTTTGATTTGAAAATTCTATGGGAACAGATAACCCTCTGGCCTGATCAGTCAGACGAGGTTAGTATTGTTGACGTTGAGCATTCAGCAAGGGCTCTGATCTTTGTACTAGCTCATGTTAGAGATAGACAACCCCAAGTAACCTGATTAGTTCTGGGGGTTGTCTTACTCCAAATAGGGTGACAGGATATAGAGATTAGTCATCCCGGGTAGTCGTTTTGAGCTTGGAAATTGCTTATTGATTATGATGGTGGATTGTTCACATGACACCGAGCGGGGACACTCAGTGTGTTCAATCCCTTGCCACCTCGATGGTGACTGACGTCAGGATTGGGACCCTTGGCTTATGATGGCAAGTAAAAGATCCTTAAGTGCAAGGTAAGGTACATTTTTACGCTCACTGTTCCGGCATGACACGGGTGACATGCTATAAGGCGCAATCCCTGGCACAAGAAATCACGTAGCCAAAGACAAGGGCTGCGAGACTTGCATATATGCTGACCTTCTGCTGGAGAAGTGCTTGTGTTTCAAAAACTAGTGCAATGATTTGAAAATTGAAATACAGTTTTCCAAAAATGATTGAGTTCTGAAAACACTCTTCGTTAAAAAGTCTTGAATTCATCTCTAATGAACAAATGATATGTTACTTCGTGAAAATTTTATGTACTCTGCTTCCTTGATAAAACATTAGCCGACACAGGACTCACTGGGTGATTTTTCACTGACACGTATCTTTTATCTTACCTTTTTGTAGGATCCGGAGTTGGAAGAACCTAGGATAGAGGACGATATCACAGTGACAGCAGAATAGGACCGAACGTTTCCCTTTTAGATAATACTCTATTAGATTTATCGTTATAAAGACCCTTTGTCTGGGTAACTGGACGGGGCGACACCCGGTGTTGATATGCTTCTGTTGTTACTCTTAGTAGGGGTGTTACATTTAATCACCTAATGAGCCCTTTGTTCAATTTCCACCGGTAGATGACATGATTTCTCATACACCAATCGATAGGGGATTGTACCAATGGAAGTTTTAAAAGCAGTCCTATATGCCTAAAAAGTATTATCTAGCTTCAAACTCCAATCCTTTCTTGTTTGATTAACCATTTTTTTCAAAATTCTCTTTAATTCTCTATTAACCACCTCAACTTGGCCACTAGTTTGAGGGTGATAAGGGGTAGGAAACTTATAGGTAACACCTAAATGTTTGAGGACTTTATCCAATTAGGTATTTCAAAAGTGGGTTCCCCTATCACTAATGAGTACCTTTGGCACTCCAAATCGGGTGAAGGGATTTTAAAGGAATTTTACTACAACCTGAGCATCATTAGTAGGCATGGCTTGCACCTCAATCCACTTAGATACATACTCAACTGTAATCGAAATGTACTAATTACCCAAAGAACTGGGAAAAAAGGGCCTATGAAATCAATTCCCCAACAATAAAAAATTTCACAAGCTTGAAAATTTTGCAATAGCATCTCATTAGATTTAGAAATGTTACCGGTATATTGATGCCTATCACAATGTTGGACACACTTGTGAGTGTCCTTAAAGAGTGTTGGCTAATAGAATCCGGATTCAAGCACCATCTTTGCCATGTAGTTATCTTGGTAGTGTCCTCACGCGGGTCCTTCTTGGCATTGTTTCAAGATGTTCGCACTTTCCATAGAATCCACACAACATCGAAATAAGCAAGGATCTTCTCAAAAGTAATGCCTTACTTCGGCAAGGAATTTCTTCTTTTCTTGTGCATTGAAATCTTCTGGAATAATTCCTACAACCAAGTAATTAGCAAAATTCGCATACCAAGGTGTTTGAGAAATCTTACCATCAACAAATAGAAGTTGTTCATCTGAGAAGGTGTCATTGATGTGTTTTTTAGCCAAAGGCTCTAGGTGGGGATTTTCCAACCAAGATAAGTGATCCACAACTAAATTTTCCGCTCCCTTTTGTCCTTAATCTCCAAGTTTAATTCCTTCAACAATAAAACCCATCTTAGTAATCTTAGTTTAGAATCATGCTTGGTTAGTAGCACTACAAAAAAATAGGGCAAATACGACGAAGACAAAAATGATGGTAAAAAAACATCGTAATACGTTACTTTATGCAACGATTTTGAAACCGTCGCAATAGATAGACCTAATACGATGGTCCAATGCCAACCGTCATATTTGGTAACCAAATAGAATGGCTTACACAAACCATCGTAATAGATGGACCAAATACGACAGTTTGTTGTAACCGTCGCAATAGAGTAGGCCAAATACAACGGTTTATTTTAACCGTCGCAATAAAGTATCTAATACGATGGTTTATTATAATCGTCGTAATTGAGTAGGCCAAATACGATAGTTTATTGTAACTATCGCAATAGAGTTGACCAAATATGACGGTTTATTTTAACCGTAGCAATAAAGTAGACCAAATACGACGGTTTATTATAACCGTCGCAATAGAGTAGGCTAAATATGACGGTTTATTATAATCGTCACAATAGAGTAGACCAAATACGACGGTTTATTGTAACTGTCGTAATAGATTAGACCAAATACGACTGTTTATTATAACCATTATTTTTAGTCTAATTATAACAAAGCCCCTCAAAATTATTTTAATTTCATCTGATTATTTTCAAATTTAGTCACAGTACTATTGGTAATAATTACAATAAATATACCGACAGGATCATTAATTTGATATTTTTATATTTGTAAATACTAAGATATCTTTCTATTTTCTAGATATTACTACACAAATGTGATAAAATAAAACGAATGACCTTCAAATTTGGTCACTAAACTTGTTTAAACATTATAAATACATGTAATGGCTAGATCATTGATTTTTCAAATACACTTTTGTTTACATCTTATGTTTTCATATATTGGCATTAAAGAGCTTGAATTTCATTTTAATTATTAGTTATAGTAAGATATATATATATATATATATGTATATTATTTATATACAGTATAATATATCCTTATTAGTTAGTGAGTGATATGGGCTAAATTAGTGATATTTTTCCTAATTATTTGAGACTATTTTGTGATACATGTTGTGAAATAACTAGTCATATTCCTTTATATTTGATATTTCCCTTATAAAAATACTTTTCTGTAATTTTATGCAAAAATAAGGGAAAATTAGAGCTAATTGTGTGATTTTCCAGAATAGAGGCGGTGCCAACCCAGGAAGGTAGAACCGACGCCGGTCAGCCACTGGAAAGAAGAGAGAAAAGCGCAGAGAAATTGAAGGAACAGGGGAATAAATTGCAACTGGGAATTAGAAAGGAAAAGGGAGAATCGGCTCGTTCATGGCTCAATCGAGCCAATACAACAACAAAGAAAATTTGGTGGGCCCAGAAGCAAAGCAAAGTCAACAAAAGGGGCTGCAAAAGACAAAAGCAAAAGGAGAAGGAAATTCGGTGGCTCAATTGAGCCAATGCAACAAAGAAAAGCAGTAGTGGTGTGCGGCTCGATTACGGCTCAAGTGAGCCGATAATGGAAAAAGGAAGTAGCAAGTGGCTCGGTTGCTTGGTTTTAGTAGTTTCATGGCTCGAAAGAAAGAAAGAAATTTCGCACGACTTGATTGGAAGCAAAAATTCCACAATTCCAATTCAGACATCAAAATTGTCAGTATAAAAGGACAAAAGACGAGTTAAAATTGATTTCAACTTCTCAATCTCACAGTCAAAAGGCGGTGGATTTCTTCTTAGAGTTTTTATTTAGTTTTTATTACTCCTTTTTGGTTTTGGATTATTTAGGTAATTACTTCTTCTTTACTTAAGACTCTTTTAGGAACTTTGTAGGCCTATAAATAAAGGCCAATTTACCCTAGGAAAGGGAGGTGCACAATGTAGAGACTTAGGTATATTTTAGAGTGTATCACCAATATCTTCTCGAGAGGAATTCATTTACATCAAGGAGGATTGTGCAAGAAGGTCTTCAAAGGAAGAAGAAGGAGACTTGTCTAGGAATGCTTTCTTTTACTTTGTTTTCTTTTTCTTGAACAATAATGTATTAATTGTTTTATTGTAATTGGATATTATTTTAGATATTCAAGATTTTTAGCGTTATTTGATCATTTGATTAATTGATTGTTACTCTTGGTATTTAATTACTTGGGCGTATTACGAGATTAATTGGTTATTTCTTTCCATTGACTTGCTTAGGAAAGCGGTTAATGGTAGTTTCAATTTGTTAATTTCATATTTGTCGTCTCTTAACTTGCTTGAGAAAGGGGTTAGTTGCCAAGAACAGGGTAGTTAAAGGTTAATTGATGTCTGCCAGAGTAGGGATTCATTGGTTAATTTTATGTTTTAAGTTTGCCAGAGTATGGAAATTTAATCAATGATTGTGTTTAATGCATCTTTTGGGTAAATTGGCTGAGACAGAGTATGTGATGCTAATTTGTCTAGAAGATATTGATTTCATGGATTGGGAAAGAAGTGAGTTTACATTCATCCTTCATGATGCCAAGAGAATAATTAGTTATGGTAATGAATGGGTACTTTAAGATTATGTTTGTCTAAATAATGGTTGAACTACATAATTCTCCATCATTTACATGTATATATTCTTTTATTTTATTTTATATTTATTTTTATTTCTTTTTCACTTTATAGAGTCGGTTAAACAACAAAAGAAAAGGAATTAATGTATACTTGTTCCTTGAGGATTGAGACTCGTTTGAATCCTATACTATGTTAATGATGAGTATGCTTGCTTATATATGTAATTTGGGTTTAACGTTTTAATTTAAATTTGATTGGGAATGTGCTTATTTTTATATGATTTTTATACCCAAATAAATATACTTCAAGTTTTTGGCGCCGTTGCTGGGGATAAATCTGTGTTTATTGGTTTAATAATTCTTTCCTCGTACCAAAAGCATCAAGTTTTTGGCGCCGCTGCCGGGGAATAATATCATGAAAGCTTGGATTTTGTTGATTTAACAATGTAAATATGTGAATTTGTACAATTGTTCTTTCTGCAAAAAGATGCCATATTTTGTTGTTTGTATAATTGTCTTTAAATTTCACTATATGTTGTAAATATATAAATAGGTAGATACATGTTCATAATAACTAACTTATCTTTGTATGCTTGTATAAATTGTATATTTAGTTATTTAATTTTTCTAGCCTAATGTTAATATGGAATCTGTGTAATAATGGTATTTTTAATTTGTTGATTTTTACGTATATAATTTTTTGTCAATACTAACTCTTTTTATTTTTAAGTTTGGTTTTAAACTAACATGATATTGGAGACAAACTATTTTATTTTATTAGTTGTTTATTTATTTACAATTTTTACTTTTAGTTTAATTTTGGAATTCTTATTTTAAATGTATTGGGGTCAAGCATTAAATTAGGATAGTTTTTAGTAAAAATAAATAAATAAATAAAATGGAGCCTGGACAGAATGCAACCGACGTCGGCTCCGGTTGGAAGGCTATTCAAAAAAAAAAAATTATTTTTTTTTTTGTTTGCTTCCTTCCCTTTTTCTTTTCTTCCCAAAATTTTCTTATTTTGTCTTTTTCTTCTTGTTTTCTTTTTCTTGGATTTTCTTGTTTGTTTTTCTTGTTTGTCTTCTTCTTCTTCTACTACTACTACTACTACTACCTACTACTACTATTATTATTATTATTATTATTATTATTATTATTATTATTATTATTATTATTATTATTATTATTATTATTATTATTATTATTATTATTATTATTATTATTATTATTATTATTATTATTATTATTATTATTATTACCTAGAATGATACTTTTATTCCTTTCATTCATCTTCGTTTTCCCCTTCTTCTTCTTCACATTACTTTTCTTCTTCTTCTAATTATCCCCTATGGATTAAAATTTTTTAAAACTTATACGTTGGGGAACATAGTGGTGCAAAACTTTCTCGATTTTATCTTCTTGAATTTTTTTAGCATTATGCATATGTGTTTTTGAGGAAAATTTTACTAGACATGGACAAATCATTGTTCAGTTTATTTGGTGGACGAAAATGCATAGAATGGATTTTAAATCTTGTGATTGCTTCTAAACATTCGCTATGTATTTTTCTAGAATTTTTGCATATATGGAGAACTTGGACAATTGAGCATCCTTGTGATATTTTGTTTATTGATTAAAGTGGTTGTCATTATGCTTTTGCTATCTACGTTGGATATTCTACTTGTTTTTCTTTAGCATCAAAAGTCTGGAAAAATCCTTCACTAAAGAGAGAACCAATTGCAAAAGGTATTTGGTTGAGACAAAGAGGATCTTGTGAGCCCTTTGAAGGTTGTGGTGGTCTATTTAGTATTTTTTGGATAATTTGAAGACAAGGAAGACTCTACTTTGAGGGGGACCTAAAGGCTTTGACTTTTTATTCTTTTTTTCCTTTGATGTTTATTGAACTTTTATCTTGATTTTGTTTCAAATACTCTTTATGCTTTTACTTGTGTGTTCATCTTTCTATTTGTAGGGTGAAGTTCGCTGGAAATAATTCTTCCATCTTCTTGAAGAATGAACTTCTCATATCTTGGAGCTAATCTACACTTGGGGAGTATTACTTAAACTTTCTACCCCGTCTCAATTTTGGTCCCATTAGAGATGCTTTATTGTGTTTATTTTTTGCCCATGAGGACATGGTCCAATTTAAATGTGGGGGAGTGGTTTGGTGATATTCTTGATCCAAGTTTTTATCAGTTATCTTAATATTTTCTTGTTGATTGAGTTACTTTGGAATTTGAAAGTTGGACTTTTCGTGAAGCTAATCTTCCTTGGGGAGTATTATTTTCTTTTCCCCCTTTACATTATTGGTCCCTTGGTTATGCTTTAGTGTGCTATTTTAGGTCATTGAGGAAAATGTCCAATTTAAGTGTGGGGGAGAGATTTAACATTTTCTCAAAATGCATCTTTGTGATTTTCAATGGATTTCCAATCAATGATATATGTTTGAATTGTTGAAATTTTTTTAAAAAAGAGAAAAAAAATGAAGCTAAATTGATTTTATTTGTTTATAATGAAGATATGATTTTTTTTTTTTTTTTAACTTTGGATATGGATTTGTCATTTAGTATGGTAGGATTTTATTAAAAAAGGTAAACTTGTGTATTAAGTTAGATTTTGCTAAGTCTTGAGAATTTAAGTTAACCTTAGTTATATTTGGTATTTGAGTTTTATTTTATTTTTTGAGTTTGAATATGGATGATATGATGAAATATGGGAAGAGTTTTTGATTAATTCTTGTATTATGGATTTAAAATTTGCTTAACTTTGAGTTTTGAGTAAGGAATGTGAGGTGAAAAAATATATATGAGAAAAAAAATTGAGTTGAAAAAAGAAAAAAAAATGTTCTTATTGTTTTTATTTTTAAAGACCTTTTGCTGAAAAGGGGGTTAATATGGGAAGAAATAGCAAATGTATTCGGTGCACTCTCTTGAGGCTATCCCGAAGGCAAAAAAGTAAGAAAAACAAGAGAAAAAATTATTAGAGAAAAAAAGATGGGTGATGACTGTAAAGGGGGCTAATACGGTATGTGAAGAGAAATTCATGTATTTGTGGCTATCAATTCCCGAAGTCATAGAAAAAAAATAATAAAGAGTGGAGTGTTTTCCTTATTTCACTAACTCGACTTTGTGTAAATTTGAGTTTATAATACTTGAATTGGTTAAATGACTTGACTTGTATGATTCATGTTATCTATATTTTTGCTTGAGTAGTGGAATAATTTTTATGTACTAGATATAAGCTTGTTTAACTTAACTTCAATGGTTTTGGGATTATTTGATTTACTATATGAGTTTCCAAAGGTTTTTAAAGGGTGAATGAATGACAATTTTGTGTTTAAGGTTGGAAAGAAATTATGGCTTTATTATGGATGAATATAAAAAGAAATAAATTGTTTTAGGTGCTTAGTTTAATTATTTACTTGAGGACAAGTAAAGATTCAAGTGTGGGAGAATTTATAGGGGCTAAATTAGTCATATTCTTCCTAGTTATTTGAGGCTATTTTGTGATACATTTTGTGAAATAGCTAGTCATATTCCTTGATAGTTGATATTTCCCTTATAAAAATACTTTTCTGTAATTTTATGCAAAAATAAGGGAAAATTAGAGCTAATTGTGTGATTTTCCAGAATAGAGGCGGTGCCAACCCAGGAAGGTAGAACCGACGCCGGTTAGCCACTGGAAAGAAGAGAGAAAAGCGCAGAGAAATTGAAGGAACGGGGGAATAAATTGCAACTGGGAATCAGAAAGGAAAAGGGAGAATTGGCTCGTTCATGGCTCAACCGAGCCAATGCAACAACAAAGAAAATTCGGTGGGCCCAGAAGCAAAGCAAAGTCAACAAAAGGGGCTGCAAAAGACAAAAGCAAAAGGAGAAGGAAATTCGGTGGCTCAATTGAGCTAATGCAACAAAGAAAAGCAGTAGTGGTGTGCGGCTCGATTACGGCTCAAGTGGGCCGACAATGGAAAAAGGAAGTAGCAAGTGGCTCGGTTGCTTGGTTTTAGCTGTTTCATGGCTCGAAAGAAAGAAAGAAATTTCGCACGACTTGATTGGAAGCAAAAATTCCACAATTCCAATTCAGACATCAAAATTGTCAGCATAAAAGGACAAAAGACAAGATTCAAAATTGATTTCAACTTCTGAATCTCACGGTCAAAAGGTGGTGGATTTCTTCTTAGTGTTTTTATTTAGTTTTTATTACTCCTTTTTGGTTTTGGATTATTTAGGTAATTACTTCTTCTCTACTTAGGACTCTTTTAGGAACTTTGTAGGCCTATAAATAAAGGCCAATTTACCCTAGGAAAGGGAGGTGCACAATGTAGAGACTTAGGTATATTTTAGAGTGCATCACCAATATCTTCTCGAGAGGAATTCATTTACATCAAGGAGGATTGTGCAAGAAGGTCTTCAAAGGAAGAAGAAGGAGACTTGTCTAGGAATGCTTTCTTTTACTTTGTTTTTTTTTTCTTGAACAATAATGTATTAATTGTTTTATTGTAATTGGATATTATTTTAGATATTCAAGATTTTTAGCGTTATTTGATCATTTGATTAATTGATTGTTACTCTTGGTATTTAATTACTTGGGCGTATTACGAGATTAATTGGTTGTTTCTTTCCATTGACTTGCTTAGGAAAGCGGTTAATGGTAGTTTCAATTTGTTAATTTCATATTTGTCGTCTCTTAACTTGCTTGAGAAAGGGGTTAGTTGCCAAGAACAGGGTAGTTAAAGGTTAATTGATGTCTGTCAGAGTAGGGATTCATTGGTTAATTTTATGTTTTAAGTTTGCCAGAGTATGGAAATTTAATCAAAGATTGTGTTTAATGCATCTTTTGGGTGAATTAGTTGAGACAGAGTATCTGATGCTAATTTGTCTAGAAGATATTGATTTCATGGATTGAGAAAGAAGTGAGTCTACTTTCATCCTTCATGATGCCAAGAGAATAATTAGTTATGATAATGAATGGGTACTTTAAGATTATGTTTGTCTAAATAATGGTTGGACTATATAATTCTCCATCCTTGAAATGTATATATTCTTTTATTTTATTTTATTTTCCTTTTTATTTCTTTTTTCACTTTATAGAGTCGGTTAAACAACAAAAGAAAAGGGATTAATGCATACTTGTTCCTTGAGGATTGACACTCGTTTGAACCCTATGCTATGTTAATGATGAGTACGCTTGCTCATATGTATAATTTGGGTTTAACGTTTTAATTTAAACTTAATTGGGAATGTGCTTATTTTTGTATGATTTTTATACCCAAATAAATACGCATCAGCGAGTCTTAGATTAATATGCTATATAATATAAATAATCTTTTAATTACAAACACATATATGTTGGGGTAAATGCGACGGATACAAATACGACGGTAAAAAAACCGTTGTAATAGGCTAACTAATACGACGGTTTGGTAACCGTCCTATTATTGAGGGTTTATATGACGGTTGGAGTAAAACCGTCGTATTTGTTCACAAAATAAGACGGTTTAGAGTAATAGTCACAATAGACTAGGTCAAATATGACGGTTTACATGAACCATCGCAATAGATTAGGACAAATATGACGGTTTACAAAAACTGTCGCAATAGAGCAAGTCAAATATGAAGGTTTAAATGAACCGTCACAATAGATTTGACAAATACGACGGTTTACAAGAACCGTCACAATAGAGTAGCTCAAATATGACAGTTTACATGAACCATTGCAATAGATTTGACAAATACGAAGGTTTACAAGAATCGCCACAACAGAGTAGGTTAAATACAACAGTTTACATGAACCATTGCAATAGATTGGACAAATATGATGGTTTACAAGAACCATCATAATAGAGCAGGCTAAATATGATGGTTTACATGAACCATTGCAATAAATTATGACAAATATGATGGTTTACAAGAAACGTCGCAATAAAGTAGGCTAAATACGATGGTTTACATGAACAATTGTAATAGATTACGACAAATGCAACAGTTTATAAGAACCGTCGTTTAGTCTAATTATAAAAAAATCCCTCAAAATTATTTTAAATTTTATCTGATTATTTTCAAACTTAGTCACAATACTTTTGGTAATTATTACAACAAATTTAACGATTGGATCATTGATTTGATATATTTATATTTGTAAATACTAATATATATTTCTATTGTATAGATATTACTGCACAAATGTAATAAAATAAAATGAATGATATTCAAATTTAGTCAGTAAACTTGTTTTAACTTTATAAATACATGTAATGGTTAAATCATTGATTTTTCAAATAAATTTTTATTTACATCTTAAGTTTTCATATATTTGTATTAAAGAGTTTGAGTTTCATTTTAATTATTAGTTACTCTAAGATATATATATATATATATATATATTGTTTATATACAGTATAATATACCATTATTAGTTAGTGAGTATTAGATTAATATGTTATATAATATAAATAATATTTTAATTATGAAGATACATATGTGTGTGTACATATATATCTACATATATACCTAGGTAGATTATATTATCTCTTGATTATTACATTTAATTATATATATATAGACATTCTATCTATAATTTTTATTATAAAAGTAAACTTTTATAGACAATCTATCTTATAAGTCTCCAGCTATCTCATGGTCTCCAACTTATAAGTCTCCAACTTATAACAATTATTCTAATGATTCTTGGTAGCAGTACATTATTTTAACATTTAAAAACAAGAATGATGCCTTAGTGACAATTAAAGATAAATTTATATACTCTTCCTTGCAAAATAATTATTAGTACTACATAAATTAAGAAAACCATAATATTTGTAGAGTTTTTTTTTTAAAGACTAATATTGAAATTTGTAGAGTTGTTTTGGAATTAAAAAAATAATTAATATTATTTAAAAAAGTAATGAATGAAAATGGTACAATTGCAAAAAGACAATAAATATACTGTTGATTTCATTAAATGATATACACAATTTGAAATAAAAAAATTCAAAAGTAATAATTATTTTTAAACAGTGAAATTATAACTGAAAAATAGAAAAAAAAAAAAAATACACATCAAGTACATCATTGAAACTAGAGTTGATTGAGGATTAAAAAGAGAAAGAATAAAAAACTAAGTATTTTATAAACTTAATTGTACTAACTTCAATAATGTTATTTTTAGAAACATTTTGTTTTTTTAATTATTTACTATTTTATGAAATTAATAATACATTTATTAATTTATTTTCAATTATATATATTCTTATTATTTATTACTCTATTTAATTATAATACTAATTAATTTTTAATTTTCAAAACAATTCTATTATTTCTAAGAAAATTCAATCTTTCTCCCTCATACTATTAAAAATTAGAGTTTCTTTAATATATGTAAATTTTACAAATGTGATAATTATTTGAAAATGAAAGAAGTATCACAAAAGAAGGGCCCTCTAATATTCTCTCTTCGGCTTCCTCTGTGCCTTCTTCTCTCTTCCTTCTCCCTCTTTGTCTCTAACGACACCTTTCCTCACGCTTTCCATCTCCAATACCAGATCTGTCTAGCTTAGTACTCCAATCTGGAGGCTGAGCTCAAGCACGCTCAAAATGATTCCACGAGGCTCAGTGAACAAGCAATCGGAGCTGAAATGGACGTTCAGACACTGAAGGAAGCAAGATGAGCAAATGCAGTGTGAAACTTACACCGCGCCAGGAAGAAGAAAGCATTCCATCTCACGACCGCCGTGGATGGTTCGCCACGTGACTTCACCTTTGCCATCCCTCTGTCTCTCTCCTTAGGGTTTAGATTCACGATGAGAGAACAGCTGAATTTTTTCAACTTGGAAGTTCCTTTTCCCCTACAACGGTCTGAACGCCAGCAATAAACTGATCCTTGCATTCTGATAGACAAATTGTTGGAGATTGGAATTTCCAGGACACGACAAGGATAAGGGAACGATCCCATGACAGATAAGTACAAAGTAGAAGAAGCAGAAATTCTTTTAGTTTTCATTACTTTTGAACTTTTTCCAGTTGCTTCTAGATGTGCTCGGCTACTCAGTGTCCAGTTTTTCAGCTTTGGCAAGAAACCCCATTTCCAATAGCAAGGAAATCATGCTTACAACTGAGAACTTCATTTTGGAACAATTAAACTTGACAAAGGATTCATTATCAGAGACAAAGGTGAATGTTGTTCAATGTAATCCTACTTCAAATTTTATTGTGGTTTCATGAACTGTATGGAGCATCAATTTATGTGTTCTTCTGGTAATATCATGTACTGTACTAGCAGTACAGAACATATAGAAGTAGTCAGTATTCTGAATACTAATTCTGGATGCCATATCTTTTCAAAGGGATTAATGCTGTTGAGAATGAAGAATTGCCAACTTTTGTTGTTTCTCTTATGTGATTTAACTATCAGAAAACCTGTTGTAGCCACGTTAAATGGTGTCAAAAGTTCAAAATTTTCAGTTCTCTAGTTATGCTTCAACTCTAAACAAGGATAATGTCAATCATTATGCTTAAAGAGGCGTTGCAACTATGTTTGGTTGGTCCTGGATTAAATTGTATGGAAATCCTCTCAATCATTTTTCTTCCATCTTAGTATCAAGCAGTAACTGACCTTACTATTTTTAATGGTTGAAAAATAGGTTTCTGGAGTGTAACTTATCCAATTGGTTTTTATTTTTTTGTGCTTTTCTGAGACAAAAATTTAAGCACATGTATCTTTTGTTCCTATGATCATCAGTTTATCGCCTTGCCTTTGGAAGCAAAACTAGTGGATGCATTCATTTGTGTAGACAACAATAATCTTCTTTATTTTCTAGCTTAAACTTTAAACCCGCATGTGTTTTTTGGAGTTGTAAAGATTGCAGGTCTTTATGCCTGTAGAAGTTGAAAGATATTAGATCCTTTTGTTAGTCAGATGTACATCTTGAGTATCATATTAAAGTTGAACTACAGAATTTAACAGTGCAATTTAACATCTTTATTTTCCAGCTTAAACTTTAAACCCGCAACTTAAACTTTATTTTCCAGCAAAACTAGTGGATGCATTCGTCATGTTTCCAGCAATCAGATTTTTTTGTCATATTTATGCTCTTTTTTCATATGTATTAATGGGAAAGTTAGTTGATTACTTGGATGATCTTTCAAGTTTTCCTCTGTAGGATAAAATTATGATGGCTTAGTTTCTTGCTTTGAGCCTTTGCGTTCGACCTCCTTTAATGGCTTAATTTCTTGTCCCGGTTTCCCTCTTCCCATATTGAACCCTTCGGACAATTTTCCCTCTTCCCATAGTATGTCTATGTTAATCTACTGTGTAGATGAGATTGGAGATTGAGATTTATAATTGTTGTAGATAGTGAATGTGACGTTATGTGAGAAATTCGTGGAGAAATATTGATCATTTGGGAGTTGGGCATTATCATTTATATTACCACAGTTTTTCAAGACACCCATGTTGGGAGAATTATGTTGGGCACTTTCATGACCTAGTACAAGTTAACAATGCTATCTACAAATATTTATTATTCATATTATTTTGGTAAATTAAGAAAATATATTATTTATTTTACAATGTATTAATCATTAAAAATCGTTTGTTATTGTATGATAAATTGTTTCTTTACTATCTACGTTTATTTAACTATTGCCTATTAGATGTTAACATCAAATATTATTTAACTCCCACATCTTCTATTTAATTATTATTTGCAACATAACCATGCATTTATTTATTTACTATCTATTTACCTATTACCATCAACTCTATATGTCATGTTAGGTTTTATGAAACATGTGAATTTTCATAAAGGGAATTGTCCATAATTTGTGACTAATTTTCCTAGAGCCTTTCAATAACAAGGTTTATAAATCTTTGTATTTTTCTGTGTTTTAAATAATTCTTACACATCCTACTACCTAATTGCATTTCCAATTATTGTTATAGAAATAAAGGAATGGACCGATCATGGATTGACTTAAAGGACCGTTTAGGAGATGAATATAATAAGGGTTTGTTATATTTGTAGAATTTGCATTGAGAGACAAACATAATGGAGCTAAAATCTATTATCCTTGTATGAAGTGTCAGAATAGGTACTTTTATAGTGCAATAGAAATCAAACAACATTGTCAAATGTGGGGTTTCATGCGTTGGTACAAAAAATGGAGTGCTCGTGGGAAAATATATGTATCTACTAGCAGTACAAATATTAATATTTCTTCACTAGACAATGTACAAGAGGATGATATGGTTGGGATGGTTCAAGATGCTACTGCGATAATTGAGCAGCAGAATGCAAATGAAGAGCCTGAAGATGTGAGAGAGATAATTAAACTATTAGAAGAGGCGAATGTGGCGTTGTATCCAAGTTGTACCAAATTTTCTTCTTTGTCATTTACATCATGAGATTGTTACACTTGAAAGTAGTCAATGGGTGGTCGAATAAGTCCGTTGACATGTAACTTGAGCTTCTAACAATTGCTTTCAGTGAGATGGATGTGAATATTGCTAAAAATTACTATAAGGCCAATAAGATTACGAATGTGTTAGGAATGGAATGTAAAGTATGGGATGCTTGTCCAAACAATTGTGTGATATACAGGGGGGAAAATGAGGCAATTATTTATTGTGGGGTGTGTAACGCTCCGAGGTACAAAAAAGAGGGCAGTAGGCAGTACCGTTGCATGTAAGCGTGTTAGGTATTTTCCGTTAACTCCAAGGTTGAAGCAATTTCATGTCTCGCAAAACTGCTTTTTTTATGAGGTGGCACAAAGAAGGTCATGTGAAAGATGGAGTCCTAATTCAAGGGCCTGGAGAAAGTTTGATGAATTACATTTAGAATTTGCAAGAGATTGTCGGAATGTAAGGCTCGGTCTGGTCTCAGATGGATTTAGTCCATTTTCAAATATGCACATACCACATAGTACTTGGCCTGTTGTCTTAATACCATACAATTTTCCTTCTTGGTTATGCATGAAGCAACCATATTTTATATTGTCAACTCTTATTGATGGGCCTAAGAGTTTGGGTAACAACATTGATATTTTAATGCAACCATTGATCGAAATTGAAAGAATTGTGGTGTGACGGTGTGATGACATATGATGTAGTAGCAAAAGAGATGTTTCATTTCCGTGTAGCTGTTATGTGGACTATACGTGATTTTCCTACTTGTGGCAATCTATCTAGTTATAGTGTTCACACCGGGAGAGCTTGTCCGATTTGCAGAATCAATTGCTTAGCTTACCGCTTACCTAACGAGGGTAAATATTGCTTCTTACACTATCGTAGATTTCTTAACTAGTCACATAAGCTCCATAGGGATAAAGTGTCTTTCTATGGTGGAATAGAAACACGACAAGCACCAACAAGGTGCAACGGGGGCCAAAATATTGATACAACTTGGGGGTTGTTTAACAGAATATGAAATAGACAAAGTGAAAATCAGAATCCAGCCTAATTATGAACAAAAGTTTGGCATAAATTTGTTTAATTGGAAGAAGAAAAATATATTTTAGGAGTTGCCATATTGGGAGAGCAAATTGATGAGGCACAATCTTGACCCGATGCACATAGAGAATTTTTTTTTGACAATCTATTGTATACAATATTAGGTGATAGTAGTTCTTCAAAAGAAAACTTGAAAGCTCACTAGGAGGCAGAGTGGTTTGATAGCTAATATGATTGTAAGGCATTTTTAACGCTTTACTTTGCTGAATTGTTAAAATATAACAAAATGAATATATTAACATTAATATTAACTTAATATGTATGTTATTTCTTAATTTTGTAGGATCGATTAGAGGCAGAGTGGCAGGCACTTCCTGACTCTATGTGCACTGAGGAGGCGAAGGATCGAATTTTTCAATGCATGTTCGGTCCTAACATGAGGGTCGTGTTAGATGTCAGGGAAAGGGACCAACACCAACTGCAATTAGAAATTCATCCAACTATTCTACTAAAGTTGATGAGGCTATCAGAGTGTAGGTTGAGACACGTATTAAGGCTATGCAACATGAGATGAGGCACGTACGGAGGCATATGTAGAGGCTATTATGGAGGCACATTTGAAATTAGTTGTATCCCGTAGAGCTGACATAGGTGCATTTGCCACAACTCCTTGACCTCCATCTAGTGTCTCTACAGCCTCTCTCGTTGTTGGTTCTACATCTCGTCCCCATAGACAACCTGAAGCTCCTGATGATGATGCTATTGGTGATCAATATGATTAAGTCATTTTTTTCGCTACTGTTGTGTATGAGTAGTATTTGGGATTGATACATTTTATTTCCTACTTTTTCTATATGTACTATTACTTTTACTTGTACACATTTTAGTTTCATTTCTGTTTATTTATAGTTTGATTGATGTTGGCTTTGCTGATGAGTTTCGAACTTTTGGCTTAGTTTGGTTTAATTTATAGGTGGTAGATGCTCAACTAAACAAATTATGAAAAGGGGAGGAGGGGGGGGGGGGGGATCTCACCGTTGTTTTTACTTATGGTTGCAATTGCTGAGTATTTGTGATGGTTACAGCTGTCATTGTTAACCATCGCAAAAACTAATTAATTGCGACGGTGGTAATTACGACGGTTGGCAATCATCACAATTGCTGAGCATTTGCGATAGTTAAGGCCGTTGTAATTACTACGGTCGCACGATTTATTGTCATGGTTGTAATTATGATGGTTGGATACCGTCGAAAATACTCAGCAATTGCGACGGTTTGGGCCGTCACAAATAACAAGTATTTGCAACGATTTAAAATCGTCATATTTACGAAACAATTGCGACGGTTTTTTTCACCAAATACGACAGTTTGCAGAATCTCAGCCCAGGTGAGTAATTGTGATGCTTTTTCCTGACTGTCGTATTTATACTGGCACATTAGCTAAATACGATAGTTTTCAGCCATTTTTAATAAAAATGATGTCATTATATTCAATGGTCAAAAAACGATCGTTTGACCGTCGTTTATAGCAAAAACGACAGTATTTTCTCAAATATGATGATTTTCTGGCCGGCGTATTTGCCTAAATTTTTAGTAGTATAGGTACTTAAAGGCGGAATGATCCGTATAGATAATAACTTTAGACAAAACAAGATTAGATCGAAATTTATCAAAAGCAAAAACTATTGCAAGCAACTCATTCTCTGTTGTGGTGTAGTTCTCTTGTGCCGCTGTAAGAGCTTTTGCTTGCATAGTAAATTGATTGAAAATGCTTATTCCTCCTTTGTCCAAGCACCGCGCCTATTGCATAATCACTTGCATCACACATTAATTCAAAAGGAAGAGACCATTCCGGTGCAATTAAAATAGGAGAGTGGATCAATTTCTTTTTAAGCACATTGAAAGCATTGAGACATTTTTCATCAAAATAAAAAACAATATCTTTTTCAAGTAGAGAAGGAAGGGGTTTAGAAATTTTTGAGAAATCTAAGATAAACATCCTATAAAAACCTGCATGACCAAGGAAGCTTCAAATAGTCTTCCTGGAAGTTGGAGGAAGGAGTTCTCAATTACCTCAATCTTAGCTCTATCAACCTTAATACCTTTCCTTGAAGTCTTGTGTCCCAAAACTATACCTTCTTGTACCATAAAGTTGCATTTTTCCCAATTAAGCATGAGGTTGGTCTCTTTACACATTTGAAGTACCTTTTGCAAATTGCCCAAACACAAGTCAAAAGAATCACCAAAAAAAAAAAAAAAAAAAAATCATCTATAAATACCTCCATTATGTCTCCCACAAGCCCTTCGAAAATGGCCATCATACACCTTTGAAAAGTTTCGGGACCATTGCAAAGAGCAAAAGGCATACGTCGATATGTAAAAGTACCAAAAGGGCATGTAAAGGTGGTCTCCGGTGCTATGGGAATTTGAAAGTATCCGAAAAAATCATTAAAAAAATAATAAAACTCATGTCCAGCTAACCTTTCTAATAGTTGGTCAATGAAAGGGAGATGAAAATGGTCCTTCCTAGTTATCTCATTCAAATTCCTATAATCATTACAAACCCTCCAACCAGCTACCAATCTCATTGGGATCAACTCATTTTTTTTATTTGGGCTCACAGTCATTCCTTCCTTCTTTGGTACCACTTTTGTCGGGCTTACCCAAATACTATTGAAAATAGGGTAAATGATACTAGAATCTAAGAGTTTAATCACCTCACCTTTTACCACATTACTCATATTCTAGTTCAACCTACGTTGGGATTGCACTACGGGTTTGGCTCCCTTTTTGAACAAAATTTTATGAGTGCAAAAGGAAGGGCTAATTCCAATTCCCTTAATGTCCATGATTTTTCATGTAATAACTCCCTTATATCTTCCCAATAGACTTACAAATTTGGTCTTTTGATCACAAGTAAGGTCTTTTGCTATGATCACTGGCAATTTCTCACCATTAGCCAAAAATGCATATTCCAAATGCTTGGGGAGGTCTTTGAGATCCAATTCTAGTGGTTCCTCCATGGATGACTTCTGTAGCTATGAAATTTAATAGAAGCCATGCATACGATAGAAATGAAGCCAACAATAGCACAGGGAGTGCGCAATGGAAGAATAAAAAATTTTATACCTCTACATTGTGTTGGTTTACGTGGCGGTGAAGTGGATGTTGAGCGGATCATGATATAGTTTCGACTCTAGTCGATGTCTCCGATTGATGACCCGCCAGTCCCCAACTCCTTTGTGGCATGAATACGAAGCTTTTCGCCTCTCAAAATATTCCACCGCACAATCTAATTGGTGAAACAACTTAGGCAAGGAGAAACTCTTCTTTATCCTTTGCTATTGATTTAGCAAAATCAAGAAGATGACACAAAGAAAAAGATGAACAAGAGAGAAGAGATCTTGGCCAGAAAAAACTCTGTGTTTTTTGTGTGTATTCTATGTTAAGAATCCAAGCAAAAAAAAAAAAAAATCATGACTGTTCACTATCACAAATAACGAAAACACTAGGGTTGTCATATTTCAAAACTCCCGGAGGTTATCAATAGAAGAGGTTTGGCTAAGCCTTAACTCTTCTGTTTCATAAATCAAAATAACCCTTTAGTCCAGGCTATTAAGTCAAAATTAATTTATTATTTTTCTTGGACCCAACGAGCCAAAAATAATATCCATTAACTATTTATTTCCAAGGCCTATTAAAATAACCCAGTAAATAATTAATGAGCCCAAATGAACTAAAATAATTATTTCAGCCTTTTATTAACTAGTTTAAGCCCATGTTAATTTTTCTAATTATTCAATATAGGCTTAGGCCCTGAATAATTTAATTAACCAATTAAACTAGATAACAAAATTAATTTGTCTCATTCCTTTATTTTATTTTAGTCTAAAAATAAATTAGACTTTCTGAATAAAATAAAATCCTTTTTATTGTGATCATTTCCTCTACTTAAAATTAATTAGGACTTACGGGCTATTCCGAGGACCAAAAAGACATATCGCCTTAGCTACTAAATGGCCAAAATACCCTTGCTATATAAGTAGTTATATTTTGCATTCTAAATATTTTCTAATATCATCATAAGCAAATATTGAGTCTAAGGACAACACTGCGTTAGCTATGTCTTCGACCTACAGGTGAAATGACTAAAATAACCCTCTACATACCACCGTATATTTAGAAAGGAAAGAGTGTATTAACGCCTTCCTAAAAGACATCTACCAACCTTAGGCTTCTAGTCCAATAATCCACGACTTCTTAAAATATTTATACTTTCCAAGGGAGCAACGCTAAAGCAAATATCCAAGTCATGTTCCCCAGGGCCCTGGATAATTAGATCATTCGGACAACCACAATGGGCGATATAGTGTAGACACAATTTTGTACAAGTATGTCTTAACTAACTAATTACATATACCCAACATAAAAGTATATTGGTCCTTCTAGAGAACCTCAACTATAGTATATCAAAGCACACGCTTCCAACATCATTGGACCACCAACTCATACTCAAGCTCTAGAGTACAAGTCCACACTGTAGCAGTAGTAGTCTAGGTTTCTATCATGTAGTACTTTTAGAAACCACTACTCAGGTTTTGTTCTACGTATTCAAAATACGCTTGTGTTATGAAATGAGAAGACTACTTACTGGTTAAAGGTAAGCCATTCCCTATATAGAATTTATAGCACAATAACCTTACTATGATGAGACTCACATTCTCATCATTTGGTTAAGAACAGTAGTTTATGTATTAAGTATCCTATGGTCAATACCTTACTGTGAAAGACTTCTATTCACATGAAGCATTTAATTAAACATAATGGGTCTTTTCCAATAAAATCATGCACGAATATAAAGAAGATTTCTCAAATAATTTTTGAGAAAAGTACTTTTAATAATACAATTCAAAATTACCTCAAAAACCTAGTCTAAGAGGGTATACATACCAACAACTTCATTCTTCCCAAACTGCTTTTTTCAATTTCCTCAAATTCTCCCAACTCTTGGCCCGTATTTGAATCATCTAAATATGCAATAGATCATTCCACTAAGTCCTTAAAACAATTGACAAATAATTCCTGCACAAAATAAAAAATTGGTTAATCAAGAATACCAATCTGTAAACAAGAATCATCACAAGAAATAGGATGTTGCATGCTTTTATGGATTTTGCTAATGACTTCTTCATCTAGAACCCTAAGTGTCAACTTTCCCCCATGAACATCAATTAATGGTTTGGCAATTGCAAAAAAAGGTCGACCTAAGATTAAAGAAACTTTAGAATCTTCATCCATATCAAGAATAACAAAATCCAAAGGAAATATGAATCTATCCACTTTACTTAATACATCCTCCATTATTCCCCTAGGATATTTAATAGATCTATTTGCAAGTTGAATACTCCCCTAGTGGGCTTAGGTTTCCATGGGGCTAGCTTTTTGAAAGTTTTGTATGACAAAAGATTAATAATAGCACCTAAGTCCGCTAATACATTACAAAATATAAGAGTCCCAATAAGATAAGGAATAGAAAAACTCTTTGGATAACTTTTTTTTTCATGGCAAAGTCCGTTGGTCCTGTAAGATAGTTGAGCATTCTTCATTTAAAACCGCAGTGGATAATTCCAACAAGCATGCTTTTGAGAAATTTTGCATATTTGGGCATGTTTATCAAGGCCTTGCTAAGGGGAATATTTATGTACAGTTGTTTGAATATTTCTAAAAACTTGTCCAATGTGCATATTTTCTTGCTTTGTGTGTGCGAGTAAGGTAAGGTAAGGTACTGGTGGCTGAAAATCTTATTTCTCAATTGTTTTTCAAAAGGTTCAACAAGAGGGGTTAGTTCTGGCCCATCTTATTTAGATGGTACTGATTCCGTGCTAGGATCGGGTAGCTCGTTTCCACTCCGTAATGAAATGGTTGCTGAATCATGTTGTGTTTCTACCCCTAATGGTGAATTTACCACTGTATCTATTAAAAATTAAATTTTGCTTTTCCATGTTTCTAATCATTTCCTCAAAATTTTCCAATATCTCATCTATCTTGTGAAAGTGTTGCGTTACATAGGTAGCAAATTTTACTAATACCTCTTTTAAAGTAGTGGAGTTGGATGGTTGAGATATCATTCATCGAGGCATGTTAGAATACCGTCCCATGTTCCAATTGGCCATCTCACCTATATAAAGGACATAGTTAGTACTATATAGTTAGCGCAATATTAAATCAACTTGGTTAAGATACATGTTCATAAATTAAGTTTGAAAAATTACAACATGTAGGGACATTATATTACAAATATTTAAGAAAACAAAATATGACACCTATTCATACAACGAACATATATACATATTTATATATTCACATATAGACATATAAACATATAAGCATGGTTAAATCAACAAAATATAAGCTTTCATGATAATGTTCCCCGGCAATGATGGCAAAAACTTGATGCGTAAATTTTGGGTGTATAAAAAATCATCAAATTTAAATGCACCATTTAGTCAAGTTTTAGTTAAAACATTAATCCCAAAATACACATACGAGCAAGTATACTCATCGCAAGCATAGCATAAGGAATTAAGAGTACCGATCCTCAAAGGAATAAGTACACACTAGTCACTTTTCATTCATTGTTTAACCGATCCAATAAAGTGATAAAATAATAAAGAGAAAAATAAAGAAATATATACAACTCAAGGATATAGGAATATGCAATTTAGACAACTATCTTAGAAAACATGATAATGGGTCATCTAGCAATTATCTCAGTTAATCATTATCTTAGCATCATGAAGGAATATAAAGTAAAATTTAGTCATTTTCCAAGTCATAAATATACTTATATAGACTCCACATCTTTCCTAATCCATGGAATCACTATCTTTTGATTAAATTAGCATATTTCCCAATCCAACCAACATAACTAAAACATATATTAAATTCAATTCCTCATAAACTTGGATTTAGCTAATGACCCTTTGCTCGAGGTGAAATAAACTAATCTTTGATCATTTTAGTCCTTTAATCTTAACTTCGTTTTCCAAGTCTACTAAGGTTTGACAAATACGAAATCAATACAATGAAACTCCTAACATTGTATCCCAAGACAATTAGGAGAACTCGCATCAATAACCAATAATAACAAGTAATCAAACAACAAAAATGATAGAAAATTGATCAAATAACTAAATTAACACAAAACCATGAATCCTAAAATAATGTTAAATTACAAAGAAAACATTGACTACATAATTGTTAAAGAATAAGAAAACAAAGGTAAAAGAAAGCACTTATAAACAAGCCTCTTTCTTCTCCCTTGAAGATTCTCTCGAACAACCTTCCTTGAATGGTGAATCTCTCATTCTTTGAGTGATTGGAATTTTTTCTCTTAGATTTACTCTTCCATCCCTTATGTTTTCTCTTGCTTTTATAAGCTTATTTGATGCCAAAATTTGTTGCTTGAGGAGTCTTGGCCAAGTAGGAATTGGAAAATATCGAAATATTTGAAAAATTCCCTAATTCGTGCACATATATTTTGTGTTCCGAAATGGGCCTAGTGCCAGGTACAGTTGACCCACCTGGCGCTACGGGCATTTTGTTTCTCCCCTGAATTTTTCTCTGTTTTCCTTTGGCCAACTAGAATGGACCTGGTGCTTGGTCCACTTGCCAGACCTGGCGCCAGGTGTGTTTTGGAAAATCTCCATTTTTGCTCTAAACTAACTCAAATCTATACAAATTCATCAAAAACACTTTCTACAAGTAAAATGTCAAATGGGAAGGAATATGCCTAGTTATTACAACAAAAGTATCTCAATTAACCTCAAATAACTAGTATAATAATGATGATTTTACCCCCTATCACCGCCTATGGGATGGATATTAGGTATAATGTGAGGAAAATGAAAGTAGCTGAGGATCAATAAAGGATTCCCCACTCCGAATAGAAGGGGTGAATATTTCACAGCCACTTGTAGGAATTATTACTCTAGAAATCCTTGGCCAAGGTGATTGTGTATTGGAAACAGTTCCTATTGATACATATATAGAGTAGTGGGTTCATGGTACAGGTACGAATATATTCGGGCTAGAATTAATTTATATTATGGAACGGGTTGGCACTAATTCCGTACTCCAAACTGAATAAGATATTATATGGTGAAAGGAGTTTATTTCATGTAGTTAGTTATTGAAAGGTTCATATCAAGCCCATTGACTTCCATGACTCTTGGGTGGTCATGATACGTTTTTAGATAACACTCGTAATCTGCTGAGTATGTGTTTATTAATTGATGAATTAAGAAACCAATACTGATTAGAATTAATAGGTTAATTCTAAATTATTAAGGATTATTAATCTCAAAGGCATTTGGATTAATTCATATTCTGCTACCAACAGACTAGGAAACCTAATAGGTTACACACGATAGAGGATTATGTACTCAAGATGTTATTTGGTAACATTGTGGGGTTAATTGTGAGAAGTAGAAGTTATTTGGGCCAAATTATAATTAGTTATAATTTTTAGGCCAAATTGTAATTGTGAGTACTTGCAAGTTCCAATTGAAATTAAAGAATTCTAATTCTTTTAGAATTCACAAAATGTGTTATCAACGGTTTTTTTTTTGGGGGGGGGGGGGATTTTTCCGTAGAATAAGCCGTGGTTGTTTTATTTTAAAACACACAGAGAAAGTTGTTCTCTCTAATTTTTGATACACACGACTCGTTTCTTCTCTTCTCTGATTGTTACCCGAGCCGCTAAGAAATTCTCCGAGCAGAGAATTTTTTGGTTTCCTTGAGAGCATACGTCGTGTGAATACTATCAGAGTCAATCTCACACTGAGATTGAAGTGGTAAGATATCTGCGTGGTGTTGAACCATCTACATTGAGAAACCATTCTCAAATGATTGCTAGAAGATTCTGGATCGTGCCTCTGTATTTGATTGAAAACTTTGTTTAATAGTGATGCATAGAGAAGGTATATTACTCTCCTTATTTTTCTATTATTCATACTCTTGCAGATTCTGATTTTGGTATCTCTTAAATCTTCCGCTGTGCAAACCTATTTTTGCATGAAATACCTAACAATGGTATCTGAGACTTGCTTGTGTGTGATTTATAGATCATTAATATGTCAAGAAATAGCTTCATTACATCTCTGTTGTCTTCAGTGAAAGTTGTTTCACGAAGCTTTGATATCTGAAAACTGTTTCCATTTATTTCTTGAAATTATTTCAAGGATCGTGGGTCTCTATTGTGTTCTAAAATTGTTACGAATGCATCTTGTTTTATGGAAAATTTGATGTTTGTGGGTTCTGGATGCAATGCATGGTGATTTTGTAAAAGTTATAGAAGGTTTCAAAATTTATTTGAAGTTGTTTTTATGACTCGGTCTATTCTGTATGGAAAATCGTTCTCTGTATGTTTGGGTCATAACTGATGGTTTCTCTATAATGGTTAAACCGATGTATACTTGTTTGATTTTTAAGAAAATTAGTTTTCTAAAAATTACAATTTCGTTTCAATACAGAAAATATGTTTCTGTGTATTCTGCTTGTGTGAAGTAAGAAAGGTTCTGTTAGGTTTAATTTTCAGCATAACAGAATGTCTATTTTGTAAAAATTGATTGTAGATGGAAATTGTTTCGTGAGGTTTTGAATTGCAGGTTTGTGAACACTACTAGATGAAGACGAACAAAATGTCTATTCTCTGAAAAATGCTATGAAAATCGAAGAGAAAAGGATCCAGAAATAGTTTCTGGAAAAGGATGAAAAAAATAAGTTTTTTTTATATTAATTCTCGTTTTGAGAATTAAATCTAATTATAATTAGTTTTTAAATAGGACCCATGATTTAGGATAAAATTATATTTTAGAAATTAATATATTTTCTAAAATATCGATTTAAGATTATATATTATTATTTAATTCCTAAAATATGATTTTAGTAAATTTTCTAAAATATTGATTTTAGATTTTATCCTAAATAATTTCTAGAATTTGATTTTAGAAATTAAATCTAAAATATTGATTTTAGAATTTATTTTATTTTTCCAAAATAGAGATTATGGAATAATAAAATTGTATGTTTAATTTTGTTTAAGCATATTTAATGGCTTGGTAGAAAGTTATGGACTAAAACCAAATTATATATGTTCATGGATTATTTATAGTTTTGGTTTTATTAAATAGGACCTACGAGTTTTGCCTTTTTTAAAATTTTTGTATAATTCTCTTCTCATCTAAATCCTCTCGATTGTAACTCGAGGTTTCTCTATTTAGGGAATTTATGTAATTAGATTATTTAGGTTAGATAGGGATAGAATTATTGTAATTTTAGAGATGGCAACCAAAACAAGGCAATAGGGTAAGACCTTCTACTTAAATCATGCATGAATACATATGGTTAATCATGTTAATTTCCTTTTTGGCTCGAGAAAATTAATTTAGGGAAAGTCCATAACCATACCACGTAATCGCTTTATTGCCATGATCATTAATTTATATGATTTATTGATATAATTATGCATGTCATTTGATGAAATCACTAAAAGGAATAAATCTCTCATTTAATATTAAACCTAATTCCTTCAATTAATATAGTAAGAATGAGAGTCCTTTTTCGAGACCAGGCTGTTGGGCTAACCCAAGCCTACTTGACATCGAACATGTTCAAGCTATGGAATTAAATTCCTGATTAATGGGTCAGGTTTAACTAAGTTCTTTATTCTGGTTGGGCTAATTCAAGCATAAAGAAATTTAGAGGAAATATTGGGATAGCCCAAAAGGCTTTAAGATTAAAAGATATTAATCATCCAATGATCCAGCAATTACATACGATGTAATTGGTATTGGATACTTACTGTTGAACTCAAGGGTGACTTGTTGGGCAAACCCAAGTTTATTCTTGAGAAATTTAGATACTGGTCCACTAAGAAAACTTCCAACGGGCTTTCTTGAATCAATAGTAGGGGCTATTAGTTTGAGAAAAATAATGGAGTAATAATGCGTTTAATTAAAGACCTAATTATTTACATTACATGTGTATATAAGGTTAGCTAATGTTCTCTATCTTTACATCTAGGTCACGTGTAGCATGTCAACCAACCTACACCTATGTAGCATCTTGGAGACCAACAAACTAACTGAGTTAAACTATCTCGACTGGTATAGAAACTTGAGAATCGTTCTCAAGTTGAAAAAGTTATTTTACATGCTAGATGCACCTATTCCACCACCACCAGCTTAATATGCTCATGCTGATGAGTATGTTGTCCACAAGAAGCACAAGGAGGACAGTGACATGACATCTTGTATTATGCTAGCATCAATGACTCCTGAGCTGCAAAAACAGCACGAGCATATGGATGCTCAATCGATTATTCTCCATCTTCGAGAGTTGTTTAATGCCCAAGCCAGAATAGAGAGATATGAGATCTCGAAAAAAACTGTTCTGTTGTAAAATGGCTGAGGGTACTTCTGTGGCCACTCATAGGCTAAAGATGTTGTGCTTGATTGAGAAGCTTGGATCTCTTAGGTTTGTGATGGACCATCAATTAAGTGTTGACTTAATTCTACAATTTGCCTAATAGTTTTTCACAATTTCTGATTAATTATAAGATGAATAAGATTGAGTCTACTATTCATGAGTTGATCAATCTTCTCAAGATTGCGGAGTCCTTTATGAAGAAGGATTCCAATGCAGTCTTGATGGTAGAATCCTCTTCTTCTAAGAAGAAAGTTGAAAGGAAGAAGAAGAAGGCTCCCACTAAACCCAAATATGGTGTGAAGAAGAAGGATGTAGCCACCAAAAGCCTATGCCGTCATTGTGGCAAAATGGGCGACTGGAGGCGCAACTGCAAAGCTTGCCTAGAGACCGTAAAGGAAAAGAAGGAGAATGAGAAGCTTGTGAGCACTTCTATTTCTGGTCATGGTATGTTTATAATTGAGATAAATACTGCTTTTAAAAATGAGATATGGGTATTGGATACCAAATGTGGATCTCATTTGTATAATAACTTGTATGGACTAAAGGGCAATAAAAAGCTAGAGAAAGACGACGTGGACCTGTATACTGCAAATAGAGCAAAGGTTGCTAGCATTTGTTGTGGGTACATACGAGCTGAACCTGCCTTCAGGATTAGTTTTAGAATGGTAAATCTGTTATTTTGTACCAGTTTTAGTGAAAAATATATCTCAATTACGTGTTTAGACTTGTATGGATTTTATTTGATATTTAAGAATAAATGTACTTCTTTTTCATTGAATTATATTCATTATAGTTTTGCAACTTTGGTTAATGGTTTATATGTTATAGACAAAGATAATCCAATTCTCAATATAAATAATAAGAAAAAAAAAAGATAACTCAAACACCTCTTACTTATGGCATTATCGTTCAAGCCATACAAACGAGAATCATGTTTCTAAGTTACACAGGCTTGGTGACTTAGGGTTATTTGATTATGAATCATATAGCACATGCGAATCTTGTTTGCTAGGTAAAATGACTAAAACTTCTTTTTCTAGAAAATGAGAAAGGGCCAAAGAGTCATTAGAACTAATACATTTTGATGTATGTGGCCCAATGTCTATATAAGTAAGAGGAGGCTATAACTATTTCATAACCTTTATCGATGATTTTTCACGATATGAGTATTTGTATTTATTGAAATACAAATCTGAGGCATTTGACAAGTTCAAATACTTCAAGAATGAAGTGGAGAAACAACTTAGCAAAAATATTAAGGCTCTAAGATATGATCGAGGAGGTGAATACTTGAGCTAAGAGTTTTAGGTTTATCTTAGAGAAAATGAAATATTATCTCAATGGATCCACCACATAAACCTTAAGATAATGGTGTATCTGAGAGAAGAAATTGAACTCTTTTAGACTTGGTATAGACCATGATGGCTTCTATAGGCCTACCAAAATTATTTTGGGGGTACGCACTAGAAACTTCTATTTATATTCTAAATAGGGTTTTGACAAAAACGGTTGGTACGACCATGTTTGAGATGTTCTTTGGTAAGAAACCAAAGTTATCTCACTTGAGAGTATGGGGTTGTCCTACTTTTGTCAAAAAGCCACAGTCTGACAAACTTGACAGTAAGTCTAACAAGTGTTTGTTTATGGGATATCCGAAAGAATCCTTCAGGTATTACTTCTATTTTCCATCTAAAAACAAAGTGCTTGTTTCAAAGTATGTTGTCTTCTTAGAGAAGGAGCACATGCTCAAAGGGGACGGTGGGAGTAAAATTGAACTTAGTGAAGTTTAAGAAGAACAAGCAAACAAGGATCAATTGTCTGATTCCACATCTATTGAGAGAGAAGATGAACCTTTTACTACATAAGAATCTCGTAGGTCAAGTAGGATACGTGTGGCACTTGAGAGATATGCATTTCTCATAAGTGACCACAATGATTTATTACTCATAGATGAAGATAAGCCTATAACCTACAAGAAAGTTCGGAACAGTTCAAAATTTGACAAATGGCTTGAGGCCATGAAGTCAGAGATAGATTCCATATACGACAACCAAGTATGAACTTTGGTTAATCCACCTAAAGGAATCAAACCTATTGGGTGCAAATGGGTTTTCAAGAAGAAACCTAGCATGGATGATAACATAGTTACCTATAAAGCACGACTAGTGGCTAAGGGTTATCGTCAACAACATGGTATTGACTATGACGAAACCTTCTTGCCAATAGCTATGCTAAAATCCATCAGGATACTCCTAGCCATTGTCGCTCATCATGATTATGAGATTTGAAAAATAGATGTGAAAATAACTTTCCTAAATAGAAATCTGACTGAAGAAGTGTATATGACACAATCTAATAGTTTCATATCCAATGATAGGACAAAGGTATGCAAACTACAATGGTCTATTTATGGACTTGAGCAAGCTTCTAGGAGTTGGAACATCCATTTTGATGAAACAATCAAAAAGTTTGGTTTTATTCAAAATATGATGAACCTTGTGTATACAAGAAGGTTAGTGGGAGCACAATCGTTTTCTTATTGCTTTATGTAGATGACATATTGCTACTAGGAAATGATATACCTGTCCTATAAATAGTTAAAGTTTGGTTGTCTAAGAAATTTTCTATGAAAGACCATGGAGAAGCAACCTACATTCTTGGAATAAGGATATATAGAGATAGATAAAAAAGGTTAGTAGGTCTTTCGCAGTCTACATACATAGACAAAGTGCTAAAGAGGTTTAGTATGGATCAATCTAAAAAGGAATTCTTACCCATGTCGCATGGTGTAAGCCTTTCAATGTTGATGCCTCCCAAGACACAAGTTGAAAGGGATCACATGAGTAAGATTCCATATGCTTTAGTAGTGGGATCTATCATATACGCTATGATATGTACAAGGTCTGATGTATCTTGTGCTCTCAGTTTGATGAGCAGATACCAATCTAACCCTGGTGAGGGTCATTGGATAGCTGTAAAGAACATCCTTAAGTACTTGCTAAGGACTAAGAATGTGTTCTTGGTATATGAAGAGGGTGATTTGAAAGTAAACGGGTATATTGATGCCAGTTTTCAATCTGACAAAAATGATTTCAAATCACAATCTAGCTATGTGTTTACGTTGTGCAGCAGGGCAATAAGTTGGAAGAGTTCCCAACAAGAGACTATTGCCGACTCTATGATAGAAGCTGAGTACATAGCTGTTTCTGAAGTAGCTAAGAATGCAGTTTGGATCAAGAAGTTCATGACAGAACTGGGAGTGGTCCCAAGTATTGTTGGCCCAATATCATTGTATTGTGACAATAACGGAGCTATTGCACAAACAAAGAAGCCACAGTCTCACCAACGATCCAAACATGTACTATGACGCTATTATCTAATCTAGGAGATCATAGATAGATAGGATGTAAAGATAGAGAGAGTTTCCGTAGATGAGAACATAGTTGACCCAATTACAAAAGCATTATCCCAAAAGAAATATAATAGGCATGTTAAGTCATTCAATATTAGATACATGAATGATTGACTCTAGTGTAAATGGTAGTTTGTTAGTGTTGTTCCCTAGAAGTAATCACTTGTACATTGTATATGGCATATTTATTTTATAATACAAGTCATTATTTATCTTTCAGTTTGTTTAGTTTGCTTTTATGGAAAATAACTGTTAGCTAAAGTCCTAAGTACAACACTGTGTTATGAAAATCATGATGTGAGATTTCTACTATATTGTATAGTGTTAGTACTTAGATTATCCCTAGTCGTAGTATTAATAAGATATGATATCATTAATGCTCTAAGACTAGCAAGTGTTAGACTTCCTTATTTGATTATATGGTGGTTCTCACATTCGTAAGTATTGTAATACTCAAAGTTAACACGTGGATGTTTATTAATAGAACAAGTACATTGGATGACCTAGCTATGAGATAATCACATGGATAACTATTTAGTGTCAGGAATAGAATCTAGTTATAGCAAAGGTACAAGTATATTTAGACTTGAGATCTCCAAGGTACTTTATTTGCTGAGTATTGTACTTTGATTCCAATCTTTGGAGCCAGATCGAGGGCCGCCTATAGGATGGATATTGGGTACAATGTGATGTAAATGAAAAGTAGTTGAGAAGGTCAATAAATGATTCACCACTCCAAATAGTAGGGCGAATATCTCATGGCTACTTGTAGGTATTACTACTCCAGAAACCCTTGGCCATGGTGATTGTATATTGGAAATAGTTCCAATTGATACACATATATAGTAGTGGATTCCTGGCACAAGTTCTAATATATTCAGGCTAGAATTAATTTATATTTTGGAGGGAGTTGGCACTAATTTCATACTCCAAACTAAATGAGATATTGTTTGGTGAAAGGAGTTTATTGCATTGTAGTTTGTTATTGAAGGGTTCATGTCAAGCCACTCGACTTCGTGGACTCTTGGGTGATTATGATGTGTTGCTAGATACCGCTCATGATCTGCTGAGTAAGGGTTTATTAATTGATGAATTAATAAACCAATTATAATTAGAATTAATAGGTTAATTCTAAATTGTTAAGGATTATTAATCTCAAAGACGTTTGGATTAATTCATACTTTGCTACCAATAGACTGGAAAACCTAATATGTAACACCCCACTCCCTAAGCCTATTAGGGCCAGGGATTTCATCCCGTCCACAAGACAAGGGGTCTTTATAACTTGGTCACATAAAATAAAATAAAAGAAATGCTTCAAAATTAAACTCTCGGGATTCCTCTGCTCAGTCAGGGTTTGCAAAATCTCGGTCATTTTGTGGAACGCTTGCCCCATAGTTATGCTGATCGGTTCCTTCAATCCCATTTCCTGCTCCGGTTAGTTCTCATCCCCCCCCATTTGGTGATGGCATTTGAGTTGTATCAAACTTTGGTATCATGAGCTCTATCTCAGGAACCCTTCTGCTAGATGTGACTGCACGATGCTTGGGTGCCATTTTAAACCATTCCCCAGATAATGAGATTATGCATCAAAGTTTAAAGCATTTAAATTGACCATGCATTCACATTCAGGTTTAAGCAAAACAAAATCATATGCAAATTTTGTATAAAGAATTGCATATAGATTTTTCTCAAGATTTAGAGTACTTCAGGTACTCTTATTTGCATAAATTATAAAATAAAGCAATAAACATGAATAGACTCCTTAGCACAAGAGTTTACTGAAAGCAGTAAATAAAACGTCCTAAGCATAGCAGAACTTAGCCTCTCTAATCCTCATAAGAGTCTTCAAAGTCAGCATCATACAACCATCCCCCATAATTCCTAGAAAAGTCTATCCCAGCCCCATTCACGAACCCATATTCTATTGGCTCCTTCTCAGGTCTCCTAAAACTCTCCCCGGTTTCAACCTGGTTAGGTGGGAGTACAAAAGAAGGTCTAGGTGTAGATTCATGGTCTATCTCTCCCAAGTCATCACTATCAGCGGTCAAATCAATCACGGGGCTAGGTGGGAGTGGGACATATTCCATGTCAATTTCCTCATCTTCACTATTAGTAACTAAGTCTATTACAGGTGTTCGAAGTGGCTCAATAATCTGAACTTCATCATCACTGCTCTCATCCAGGGGTATAATTAGTTGAGGTGCGGGCTGCGGTGCAGGCTGAGGCATTGGTAAATCTTCCGGGTGGATAGGGATGGGTGGATGCCATTGTTGCCCTTTCCTCGCAATCCTAATTATTCTAACCATCCTATAGCATAAACAAGCCAGGTTAGTCAAAAGATTTAACCTTAATAAAACAAAGCACATACTAACAATATTTGCCTAAACCTTGTCTCTGATACCACTTGTAACACCCTACTGCCTAGGTCCATTAGAACTGGGGATGTCACCCCATCCATAGGACAATGGGTCTTTATAATTAGGTCACACAAAATAAAATAAAAAAAATACTTCAAAATTAAACTTATTACAACCTAACAATACATGAACAAATTGAAAAACAATTGTCTGCTACTGTCTCTCAAAAGCAATAAATAAGAAAAATAATAAAGAGTCTTCAAAATCATAGGCAACATTCTTGCTAATGAACTTCACAGCAGAATCGACCTGAAAACAAGATATAAAAGGTAGTGAGATAAAAATCTCAATAAGCCCGTGTGTGCTTGAGCGTTTCAGGTAAAATAGTTCGTGTATGCAAGTTGTGAAAGTTTTGTAAAAGAAAGTACTGGCAAGCATTAAATAAATGTCGTAAATGAAGAGTGGCATTTTTCTTTCTAAAACATACATGTGCACAATAAATACAATCACCCAAAGAGGCAGCCATTGCACCACACGTTGGGCCCCATGATAATATAACGATCAGAATGCCATACGTTGAGCATACTGATATAAGGTAGGTGTACGGCCTACCAGGTGAAATACTTCTCCATCTCTACACCCAAACTTACCGGTTGTCCATTCCGAAAATACACATTCCACTTGACTGAACATGCTAACTTGAGCTGCTATGACCTACAGGACTGGCATCCTATCTGGGAAAGACTCACCCCTCAAAGGTGGCCACCTACTTAGAGACTTACCATAACCCTTCAAAGACTAGTCCTAGTAGTCTACCCTTATTGAGTACTGAACGTTGCATGTCCCACTTGGGAGAAAATTGATCATACAATAATTTACTTGGAAATAGCAATTAAGGTTTCTAAAATTCTTGTCAAAGTTTGGGTTTTAGAAAGAGTTTTAGTGTTTTTGTGTAAAATTGTTTGGTTAAGCTCAAATGATTTGCTTGACTGAAACAAAAAGGAAAACTATCCTTAATTTCCTTTACAAGTCAAATGTTCATACACATGAGTTTGACTTGCCACATTAACTTTGGTCTTCAAATGACTCCATACAGGAGCTTACCTGATCCTTTGCTCATCTTGAATTCAAAAATCCTCAAAGGTTAACCTAACCCTGCCTGGGGTAAACACAAAGCATAAGATAACATTCGGATCATATCTGCCTTACATAAATAATTCCTAGTTCAACTAGTCACAACCACAACTTACCTTGACCATAGTGACTTAGGCTTTACTACTAGTTGATAAAGTATTTTATAAAATAAATCTAGTTTGATAAGTTAAAATAACTAGGGTTCTAAAATAAATACTAATACATTATAGTTTTAAATAATAAATTATGAGTATTATTGCTAATAAATAAACTAGTGTTAAATATTGAATAATACTAAGTCCTAAATAATATCGGTAAATGGTAATATTTAAATAGTATTGTTATAAATAAATAAATAATAAATTACACTTAATTTTGAATTAATAACTAGTAGATAATAAATGCCCAATAAAGTTAATAACAAATGAATTATATTTAATTTTTAATTATTAAATAATAAATTAATCTTAATATAAATAATATTTATGGATATATGTAAAAGTTTTAGTAAGGCTAATTATTATCGTCTACAAGGTCATTTGATATTAATTAATTCTAATATTATATATATATATATATATATTTAATAAAACATTTTATTTATTTAGCTAATAAAGATATTAATATTTTAATTAATATTCTATTTCCAAACCTTCCTAGCAATTTCAAATTTCATAGAGAAAAATATAGTAGTAATTCTAATTAAAATAATAAAATTTGTTGATGGAAATAATTTTAGAATTGACAAAGAAAATAATCTTTTACCATGATTTCCTATTGCAAGAAAAGATTCATGAACACATTCCCTAACATCAAATAATAAACTAATCCATTCATGAACATACACTTGAATTAACATATACTATCATATGGTCAATCTCCTACTAGGCATAATCATCATTCACGGCTTCATTGAAGATTAAGAACATAAAGCCTATTCACCATAGGTGTCATAACATCTAACATGCTTTAAACATCCATAAATCTCACTAATCATGATGAGCATACATTAATTCAAAAGAAAAATCCGTAAAGCTTAATCATATATTTCAACCCTCATATCCTAACTCCATCCCCTTCATCCACATACATTTACTCAATCCCCCATTCATACTCAATCTTCCCATCAATATCTAAGAGACATGAATTCAAAAATAAAAAGGAGGATTTAATAAGAAATACTTGATAGACGATCACTTGGTGAAGATTTCTTGATTAGTGAAGGTCCACGCATTTGAGAGTCTTGTGATATCTGAAAAATAGCCATGGTTGTCCATCATCATTTCGGTCGAGAGAGAGAGAGAGAGAGAGAGAGAGATCATTAGAATGGAACATTAAAAATTGAATAGAATAGGAAGAACAAAAAGGTTCTTCTTGTTTTACCTTTTGATGTTCTTGGGACCTTCAAGAAAAAAATTGATTTTAATCTATTTGAAAATTCTAGTTTGTGTGATTTTATGTTATAAAGACCAGAAATGAAGTCTAGGGATTAAGTATGAATGATTTGGATTATTTGAGAGTGATTGGAGATGTTTAGGATAGGTTTAGGCTTGAAGAGTTTAAGTATGTGTTCTTGGTGTTTTAAGAGAGTTTGAGAGAAAAATGGCTCACGAATTTCTGGGATTTGTTGTTGGCCAAATGGCCTTATGCAGTTAGGAGTTTTGGTCTTGGCAAGAATGAGAGAGAGTGTTCAGTTTTTTTTTTTTTTAAATTCAAATGGAGGAAAATGAGGAGTTGTTTGAGGTAGAAGATTAGTTAATGGTGGTTGATTATGGGATGTCTCTTTGCTCTTCAAAAGTGTAGGCTGAACACGCTAGGTTAAATGCCAAGAATGGAGAGTTGTTCAGCTTATAATGTTGGCCGAAATTGGTCTATGATGGCAGAGAAATTTCTGGTTAATCACTTGCTAGAAGTGTGTTTTAATGGAGCAAAAATTCTAAAATTATTTTGAAGTTCAAATGAGTTTTGGATAGAGTGGTTTTAGGAGTTTTTTGAGGTGTGATCATGGAGTCCAAGCACTCAAGGTTAGTAGGGAGGTCAATGGTGTTCAATCCATGGCTGAACAAGGTCCAATTTTCAGAGGTTTGAATGGTGATTTTCAGCCTTGGCCTTGAGAAACCAAGCTGGAAAATTTTCTGGTTTCAAATGTTCAAGAGCTTTGAATGATGGTGGTTTTTGGTGTAGAATTTTCTGCATTCTTTGGTCCGATTTGCAGCTGGTTTTTGTGGGTGTTTGAAGGTCTTCTAATGTTGGTTTCCCAGCCTTATTTCTTGAGAAAAACAGAGGAAGTTCCAGCTGATTTGATGACCAAAAGATGGCTTCAATTACAGCTTCAAAAGCAGCGAATTGCTGCAGGAAATTTTCTGGTTTTGCAAAGTTTGTGCAGTCCGAAAATGCTCAGAATTGTCAGCCTTCAACCTCGAATAAAAAGAACATTTTTCTAGCAGCAAATGGGGTAAGAATGTTGGCTGAAATTTTTGAAAACCATTCTGCAAAAATTCTGGAGAATTTCCAGTTTTTCCTTCACTAAAATCATGAACAAAATGAAGGTAGGATTGAAGGTATAACTATGGTGCTTTATTTCTCTTCGGAACCCATCCTAATTCTTCTCCCTATTTTTGGCAATCCTCTATCCTCAAGAGCTGATTTTTGAATTCCATTGCTAGAGGATTATCACAGAATTTTTGGGATTAAAAAGGGATTAGTGAATTGAGGATAGTTTAAGTTTGAAAAATGTTAGGACAAGGCTAGAAAGATTAAAGAGGACAAGAATTCCTCTAGAATTCTTTTTAGAACATGATCACATGATCAAGATATTATCTTCATGTCTCCCTTAAGACAACATTCCTATCTTTAAGGTATGTAAGAAAATCAAAACTCAAGTGATGGGATTTGAACTCATGACCTCAGAGATTTATTTACAAAGCTCTAACCACTTAACTACACTAACACTTGTTCTTATTTTCACACCCAAATATTCTTCTTATCTAAACCTCAAGTCATCTTCCTATTTTGACCTCAAGCAAAATTACATTTTTACCCTTCCTACTCAACAAGCATAATTAAGCTATTTACCCTATAAACCATAATTCTAAAGCACATAAAATCATTCAATATATATATATATATATATATATATATATATATATATGAAAAATGACATGATATGCATCCTAACCCCCTTACTCTAAGGTTGGGTTTAGGTGGGGTTTCACATAATAGGTCACACAAAATAGAGGATTATGCACTCGAGATGTTATTTAATAATATTGTGGGGTTAATTATGAGAAGTAGAAGTTATTTGGGCCAAATTATAATTGGTTATAATTTTTGGGACAAATTATAATTGCGTGACTTGTAAGTTCCAATTACAATTAAATAATTCTAATTCTTTTAGAATTCATAAAACGTGTTATCAACAGTTTTTTTTTTGGGATTTTTTCGTAGAATAAGCCGTGGTTGTTTTATTTTAAAACAAAGAGAAAATTGTTCTATTTGATTTTTGATACATACGACTCTTTTCTTCTATTCTCCAGTTGTTATCCTTGTAACACCCCATATTTCCATAACATAGTGGGTCGTAACTTTGTGGGATGTCGCTTGGTCTGATTACTCAGACAATGGGTCTTTATAACAACTTCACTCAATAGGCAAATGAAATTTTTTCAAAATAGAAAAGTACAAGAATTTGGCTTCTATGCACTCACGGGTATAACAGGTCCAAGATGTAGTATGAGCCTCTAGGAGTTCACCGTGCTTTTGCTGCACCTCTGATCCTGAATTTTTCAAAAGAGATAACACACGTGTAAGCATAATGTATAGTGAGGCCAATGTGTGCTAGTGTTTTCTGAAAGAATCAGAGAACATAAAACCTTTGTGGAAAAGCATATCATTTTCCTACCAGAAGCAATTCTAAAACTCTCTAAAGAAGAGTTTATTTAGAACTCAATTATTTTTAGAAAACTGTATTACAATTTCAAACCATTGCTCCGATTTCCAAATCACAGGCCCTTTTTTTCAACAGAAGGTTAGCCTGTATACAAAGCTCACAAGGCGTCACCTTCGGTGCCACGTATCATTGTGTATAGACAGTAGCCTACAGCACTCAACCGTTCGTCATCGGCAGGGTAAGTACACCGCAGCATACTACCGAGAATCAAGTTAGTGCTTACATCAAGTATTCAAGCTAGTGCATACACCAAGTATTCAAGTTAGCGCATACGCTAAGTATTCAAGTTAGTGCTTACGCTAAGTATTCAGGTTAGCCATGTATTAGATTCAAGGATTGACAAGTTCAAGAAATCAAGAGTTCAAGATTCATATTGTTCATTGTGTTCCAAATCCATATAGCAGGCACGCACTTGTCCACATCATGGAAACCATTTTCCATATTAGGAAAAACATGTTTTTGGGGAAAAATATCATTTTTCAGAATTTGATCCTACTGACTTGCAAGTCAGATAATATTTTCCATAGGTTCTACAGGGCCAATCAATTCATTCCATAGGCACATTAGGCCAATAACATAATTTTCGGGATCAAAACGTCGTTTTCCAAAAGTCAATCTCATATCGAGAAATAATTTTTCAAAACCATGTCGAAACAGGATAAAGAGTTCTTTTCATACACCAAAATAAGTTTCCAACTATATTCGCATCATTTCACCTGTACTCAATAACAAAAGTCATTTCCAAGAGCATTTCGATCATTTACTGAATACCCGATTCCAAAAGTTTTTATAAAACATTCCAATAAGGATATTTGGATCATTTTTCAAATACCCGATTTCAAAAAGAACATTTTCCAAGAATCTAAAATTCTAATCCTAAAAGAGGATTAAATTCAAAGTTTTCAAACATATTTCCATAAAATGTTCCAGTAAGGACATTCTAGTCAATTTGTGAATATCCGGTTCAAAAAATAATCATATTTTGAAAATCCCAAGTGTTTAATTGAAAAAAGACCAAATTCACAAAATTCATGCTTCAATCATCGGTTAAGGCTTCCAAGCCAAATATAAAGTTCATTCGAGCCCAAAATGGCATAAGAATAAATCTTGCTCAGATAACCTTAAATATATTTAGGGATTTCCAAAATGGTACAAATAACGTAGAATTTCATGGAAAATAAAGTACACTAGCATTTAAAAGGTTTTAGAAATCAAAAGGACTCTTTTCACATCCTAATTGACTTTTCCCGTTCATGGTCGTTTGACCACCATTTCAATCGTTCCCAATGTACCGTTGATCGTTTATTGATAAACCTACACCAAACATCATTTTTAAGTTAAATCATTTTTGGTCAAAAGTAACCGATGGTTTACCGACGTGTCCAATGGGTAGCCGACGTACTTGACGGTTAGTCGATGTTCAACCGACGTTTAGTCGACGGGGCCGACGAGTAAGGAAAACGTTCAACTTTCATTCACGTCGTTTGTTCAATTCTTTTGTTTTCCTTTTTCTATATTCTTCCTCCCTTCATGAACAAGGCATTCAATTCATATTTCTCATTCATTTCATCCAAAATCACACAATTATTCTTCCTTAATTTCATTCACTTCCCAAGTAAAATCCTGAAATTTCACTGCTGCGACACACGATTTTGTTTCGCTGATAACTTTCAATCCACAACTCCGATTTGGCTCTATGATATATCAAAATGATCGTAAGACTCTTAAATTTAATTTTATGTAAAAATGTTCCTGATTCCTGGTTCCTATGAGATGATACAGGAAAAAAACAGCCCCAGTAGTTTTCTGATTTTTAATCCATTTTCACAAAACAACTTCACCGACTTGTGCTTCTTGATTTATAACACCTATATAACCCTTAATCCACTTCGTTTTCCCTTCAAACAACCTTAATTCTTCAGTTCTTTAGGTTCAAGAAGCCACAAGTTCTTATGCAAATAACATATAATCAACATTAACGTTAAAAACAATCATAATCCATTTTCTTTAACGTTTAACCCCGTTCCCCCCCCAATTCTACCTCCTTTCTTCGAAATCATGAACAACTCTTTAAATCACCATTCAAATACCCTTATTTACTTTACAAAATATAGATTGTAGATCCTTCATCGAACCGGTACACATACTTGCACACACAAAGTCTCACATAGTATACAATAATCATTTTGAAAATCACAATTCCTAGGTTTTCTTGTTGTAATTCATATCAAAACAATCACCGTAAAAAATTCTACAAATTTAATTGTTGAAGCATAGGATTTTACCTTGTGTATAAGATGTTCTAGCTTGAATTTTGCTCCAAGAATCACCAACTCTCAAGAACACACACTTTTTCTCTCATTTTCCAATTTTCCTCAAATTTGTCTATCTTTTCTTTTTATTTTTTGTTCTTTTCTCTTCGTTTTCTTTCTGCCCTCTTTATAGACGAATTTTCTTGTTGAAATTCAACTCCCCCACCAACATACATGGTCCAAGTTGGTGACTATTTTGTCACAAATTGTGGGCTATCTGCCACATGTTGCAATTTCATTCATACACCTATTTTTTATTTATTCTGTAAAACTTATTTGATAAACTTTATCTTGTATGAAATCTCATTAGCCTCTCATAATGTGACACATGTCCCTATCCACCAATCATATAGCACCACACATCTAAGTTTTACCTGCATTTCTAATTTTTCTCAGAAATGACCAAAATTAGGCCCAGAATGGAAAAATATTTTACTTCAACATTCAACTCCAAAAATTCCACTAAATCCATTGGTAATACTCTAATACTCTAATTATTTCTCATTTTGGTCAAATTTACAGTCAAAGTCACAGGCGCTGTCAAAATGACGAAAATGCCTCGATAATCCGAATAACATAATTCACACCAAAACGTGCGTCTCGTCGCACTAATCAATTTCTATTCTTAGCATACCCTCAAATTTTTATTGTATTAACAATAGTAGCCTTCTGAAGATTTAGGGTACGGGTAGAACAAATCCAATAATTACATCTAGGTCCCGACAAAATGTTATTATACCAAAAACTTCGTTTTGTTACACCGATCATCATTTTTGTCTGGCCATTGATACAAATTGTCATCCTATTACAAGTAGTAGCCAATTGAAGGTAAAATGCGGGGTATTACATCCTCCCCTCCTTACAAAAAATTTCATCCTCCAAATTTGTATTTGCCTTAATTCCATCAAACGTTTATTTCTAATTTCTTCTACCTTCTACTCCTTTACCTGACATGAATCTTGAGGGATACTTTATTTCCCCATGACTCTCTAGATTTAAATTCCTGATGAGCAAAGGGGCCATCTTATTGTTTCTTAGTATTTTTACAACCGGCTGAAGTATGTTGCATTTTCCCATATTGATAACACGGTCTAAGTCTCTTCCAATACTGCTCATAAGTGTGTTTTCCCTTGTGATAGTAAGTGCATTGAACATATTCCATTCGTCTCTTTAAGTTTACTTCATGAGACACCAAGCAAATGTATACATATCAATACTTCTCATTCATATGACATGAAATAGAAGAAAAATTCTATTTAGCACATATATACATGATCTCTTGAGAAGTTCTCATATTATTTCAACCTAATAAGATACCTTCACATACATCATTCTTGTATAATCTATAATTAAACCTTCGGTATTTATATCATTTTGGCATATAGATCATACTTTTGTTTCCTAAAACAGCTATAAATCACTTCCTATAAACATTCATTGGTACTTCCCAAAGGTTACCCATCCTAGAATTTCTCTAACCCAAGCACGTTTAACTTCAAATGTCTAATGATTCCTGGTACATTAGTATTGATATAATCATATCCTTTCACACATTACGATAAACCAGGACTTTAGCACTCAAATATAATACTAAAATACTATACAAGTGTGCGTACTTATTCACAAAATTCATATCGCACTATACACCCATGGCCTTTAAGTGTTCAATCTCCTTTATTTCTCATCTCATTATTACTGGTCCCAAAATAGAATGTTCAGAATTAGTAAATAATTCATATATAAGGTCTCTCTAACCTCTATCCCTTTATTATTGTCCGAATTCAGGGTCATAGACCTTTTTCAGAGATATTGGATTTACCTCAAATCACCTCTTTTGGTTCATCAAAATAAATTTTACCTCAAAGTCACATGTCACATCGACTCTAATAGCTAATTTCATAAAATGCACTATCTCTGTAAATTCACGTTTACTCATACAATGATGACTCCTCAATGTCCCATTAAAGACTTAAGCTATATTCCAACAGAAGCTCTATTATGACTTCCGCAATGCTCTGATACCAATTGTAACACCCTTTATTTCCATAACGTAGTGGCCATAACTTTTTGGGATGCCACCCCATTTAATTACTCAAACAAGGGTCTTTATAACAACTTCACTTAATATGCAGTGAAACTTTTTTTCAAAATTAAAAAGTATAAGAATTTGGCTTCTGATACATACACTCACGGGTATAATAGGTCCAAGATGTAGCATAAGCCTCTGGGAGTCTACCGTGCTTTCGCTGTACCTCTACTCCTAGATTTTTCAGAAGAGATAATACACGTGTGAGCGTAACGCTTAGTGAGTCTCGTGTGTGCTAGTGTTTTATTAAAGAATCAGAGCACATAAAACCTTTGTGAAAAAGTATATCATTTTCCTACTAGAAGCAATTCTTAAACTTTGTAAAGAAATGTTTATTCATAAATCAATCATTTTTGGAAAATTGTATTTCAATTTCAAACCATTGCCCCGATTTCCAAATCATAGGCATTTTTTTTCAACAGAAGGTCATCTTGCATGCAAAGCTCACAAGGCTTCGCTTTCAACACCACGTATTATTATGCTTAGATAGCAGCCTACAACACTCAACCGCACGTCGCCAAAATGGTAAGTACAACGCAGCGTACTACCGAGAATAAAGTTAGTACATACGCCAAGTATCAAGTTAGTGCATACGCCAAGTACTTAAGTTAATACATACGCTAAGTATTCAAGTTAGGTCATACGCCAAATATTGAAGTTAATGATTACACCAAGTATTTAAGTTAGTGCATATGCCAAGTATTCAAGTTAGTGCTTACGCCAAGTATTTAGGTTAGTTATGTATTAGATTCAAGGATTGACAAGTTCAAGACATCAAGAGTTCAAGATTCATATTGTTCATTGTATTTCCAAATCAATATAGAAGGCTCGCACTTGAGTACATTAAGAAACCATTTTCCATATTAGGAAAAACATGTTTTTGGGGAAAAATTTCATTTTTCAGAATTTGATTTCACTAACTCGTAAGTCAGAAAATAATTCTTATAGGCTCCACAAGGCCAATCAGTTCATTCCATAGGCACATCAGGCTAATAAAATAATTTTCGAGATCAAAACATTATTTTCCAAAAGTTAATCTCATCGAGAAATCATTTTCCAAAACCATGTCGAAATAGGGTAAAGAGTTCTTTTGATACACCAAAACAAGTTTCCAAGTGTATTCGTGTCATTTTACCTGTACTCGATGACAAAAGTCATTTCCAAGGGCATTTTGATCATTTACCAAATATCTAATTCCAAAAGTTTTCATAAAACATTCCAATAAGGACATTTGGTTCATTTTCAAAATACTTGATTCCAAAAGGAACTTTTTCCAAGAATCCAGAATTCTAATCCTAAAAGAGGATTAAATTCAAAGTTTCCAAACATATTTTCATAAAATGTTCCAATAAGGGCATTCTAATCAATTTGTGAATACCCGATTCCAAAAATAACCATTTTTTGAAAATCCCAAGTGTTTAATCGAAGATGGACCAAATTCACAAAATTCATGCGTTAATCATCAGTTAAGGTTTCCAAGCCAAATATGAAGTTCATTCGAGCCCAAAGTGGCATAAGAATAAATCTTGCTCAGATAACCTTAAATATATTCAGGGATTTCCAAAATGGTATACGTTGGGTATCTCAGACTCGTATCCTATACGACGCAGCGGAAAATAAAACGAGATACCATCCCAGGACCCGCCTATGTGTGGAAAACAAGACATAAGGATAATAAAGGTAACATTTTTTTACCTTTGTTTGATCGTTCGAAGAACAAAATTGATCTTCTTCAAGTCGATGTGCGATCTAGAAATCTTCTTATGTAAACTCCACGAGAGTTGGACGTCTAACCACTATAATCACAGTGTATGATTATCTCTAATAGTAATCCACACAGAGGAATACTCAAGCACCAAAATTTCCTGTGCTAGCAGAAAAAGATGGCGGCTAGGGCTGTTTTTGTTTTTAGCAAAACGAGAGAGAGAGAAGAAGAAGGTTGGTTGTGTGTCTAGGGTTTTTTTTTTTCATGAATCAACATCTTCCTAGGGTTTTGATTTTGTCATACATATATTCAAAAAACCTGCTAAAATTGAGAATTCTAATTATATTAGAATTCCCTAATTGTAATTGGAAAAATCAAGTTCTCACAATTACAATTTGGATCATAAATTATAACTAATTATAATTTGTCTACAACAACTTTTCTTTCTCTCAATTAACCCCACTATGTTATCAAATAATATCTTGAGTATATAATCCTCTATTGTGTGTGACCTATTTGGTTTCCCAGTCAATTGGTAGCGAGCATGAATTAATCTAAACATCTTTGAGATTAATAATCCACAATTAATTAGAATAAATAAACCCATATTCCCAGATCATGAGCGGTATCTAGTAACACATCATGACCACCTAAGAGTCCAGGAAGTCAAGTGACTTGACATGAACCCTTCAATAACAAACATCAGTGCAATTAACTCATTTCACCATACAATATCTCATTCGGTTTGGAGTACGGAATTAGTGCTAACTCCCTCTAGGATTAATTCTGGCCCGAATACAATAGTACTTGTACTAGGAACCCACTACTGTAGATGTGTATCAATAGGAACTATTTTCAATACACAATCGCCTTGGCCAAGGACTTTCCGAGTAGTAATTCCTACAAGTGGCCGTGAGATATTCGACCCTACTATTAGGAGTAGTGAATCATTTGTTGACTCTCTCAACTACTTTTGTTTACCTCACAATGTACCCAATGTCCATCCCATAGGCGGCCCTCGATCGAGCTCCAGAGATTAGAATCAAAGTACAAAGCTCAGTAAACAAAGTACCTTGGAGATCTTAAGTCTAAGGATACTTGCACGTCTGCTATATTGAGATTATATCACTGGAACTAAATAGTTATCCATATGATTATCTCAAAGCTAGATCATCCAATGAACTTGTTCCACTAACAAGCATTCATGTGTTAACTTTGAGTATCTCAATACTCACGGTTATGAGAACCACTGCCTAATCAAATCAGGAAGTCTAACACATGCTGGTCTTAACGCATTAATGATGTCCTGTCTCATTAATACTATGATTAGGGACTGTTTAAGTACTAACACCATCCAGTGTAGTAGGAATCTCATATCATGAATTCCTTAACACAGTGTTGTACTAGGGACTTTATCGAATAGTTTTATTACTTAAAGTAAACAAAAGAAACTGTAAGATAAATAATGCCTTTTATTAAAATAAAATATGTCATATACAATGTATAAGTGATTGCCTCTAGGGTACAACACTAATAGTATAAAATGTAGCATTTCATGGAAAATAAAGCACACAAGCTTTTAAAAGGTTTTCGAAATCAAAGGGACTCACCTCACATCCTAATTGACTTTTCCCATTCATGGTCGTTTGACTACCGTTTCCACTGTTTCCCCGTTTACTGATAAACCTATACCAAATATCATTTTTAGGTTAAATCGTGTTTGGTCAAAAAGTTGCCAATGGTTAGCTGAAGTCCAGCCGACATGCTTGATGGATAGCCAACGTGCTCGACAGTTCGTCAACGTTGAACCGACATTTAGCCGACGAGGCTAATGGTGTGAAACCCCAGTCAAAACCAACCTTAGAGTAAGAGGGTTGGGATGCATAACATACTTTACCGCATGATTAAATATATTTTTATTTGATTTTATGTGCCTTGGATTCGAGTTTTAATGTCTTGGAGGCTTGTTGGAGAATATTGAGTGAGAAGGGTAAAATGGTAATTTTTGCCTAAGGTGAAAATAGGGAGATAGCTTGAGGATTGAATAGGAAATAAATTACCAGTGAAAATAACAACAAGAGTTGTTGTGGTGTAGTGGTTAGAGCTTAGGAGATTAATTCTTGAGGTCTTAGGTTCAAATTCCATCATTGGAGCTTTAGCTTGGGTAAATTTTATTTTTGCTTGGGAAGTAATAATTTCGGCCTTAGTGGTGTTTGGAGTAGGGTGGAGATGTTGTCCTATGGGAGGCATGATAGGAGTCTTCAAATCCTACTCATTTGTTCTACTCAAATTTCCTAAGAGGAATTCATTTTTCCTTGATCTTTGATTTTTTCTTAGTTCTCAACTCATGAGGTTAAACAAGTTGTTCTAGCCATTTTTTTTCCAGAAATTTCAGTAAAGTGCTGTGGCTTTGTAAGATCAAAATGTCTTGGTGAAGGACTTCTTATGGTCCGAAAATGTGAAAGAGTTGTGGGAGATTTCAAGAGGAAAATTCCTTTAGTGAGCTTGTTTAAAATTCACGCTAGCTAGTTCATCTTCCTTCTTGGAATGAATTGAAAATTCTCCAGCTTATTGTGCCATCAAGGTGTTGAGATTCTTAGCTAAAATTCCCTCCCAAATGCTTCCAGAAAAATGGTCTTTTGGATCTGCTTGCAACCTGAATTCTTTAGCCATTTTCGGACTGCTCAAAGCTGGAGCAAAACCAGGAAAAATTCCTGTACAAATCGCAGCTTTGAGAGTCCAAAACCAAGCTATTTTGTTCAAGAGTTTGTTCAGAACCTTAGCCATGTTTTTCCTCCATGAAGAAGGCTGGAAACCAGCCTTGAACACCACTGAAATTCCCCCTCAAACTCGCTGCAAGATGGCTGGAAAATGGCAGCCGAAAAAGCTGTCCAGAAATTCCAGCCTAGCGAAATTCTGTGCAGGATGTTGTCCAGCTTTGTTTCCTAATCTTCCTCCAGCCGAAACACCATCATTGTTCTGCATAAACCTTTCTTAAACCTTCAGTAACTGAGCTCCATTTTTCCCCTTAAGCTTCTACACGAAATTCGGACGTGGCTGCCCGAAAATCTCTCCAACAAATCCCTGCAATTATGCTTGATTGATTACCAAATTTCCAGCCACCATAGTTTTGCAACTTTCCATAATGTATCCCTCAAATAACTAGACTTCTTTTTCACCATTATGCTCCTTATTTTCGGCCACCATAATCTTCCTTAAGCCAGCATTAATCCCACCGAAATTCTACTCAAAGCAGTCAGCCATGGCAGACTTCCAAAACTCTCCAACAAATAAGATATTCTAGGATATTTAGTTTCCAAATTTACTTTTTAAAAATATTCTTCAAAGATTTTAACAACTAACTGTTCCTTTTCTCTTCCAAATCAGAGAATTATCTTCCTGAACCCTACAAAAATTCGGCCAGCCCTAGTTCTCACAGAAATTTGGCAGCTGCAAACTACAATCTCACAAATTCCTTCAACCTTCTTGAACACACACACTACACCAACAACACCTACTCCTTCCTTTCACCTAATACCCCTCCAAACCACTTCAAACCTTCTCTAAAATCTCCAGATTTGACCTACTCACTGCCGTGAGTCCATCAACGCCATTTTTAACATCAAACTCCACAAATCAACTCGCTACTTCGGATCAAAACCAGAAAATTTTGTGAAGGTTCAAGAACACCTTCAAGGTAGGTTTGTTCTAACAACTTCATCTTCTCCAATCTTGATCTCTAGTGAGAATATATGTGAATAGATATGCTAATGGTCTCTCTCTCTCTCTCTCACAGCCGAAACTCCCTCTCTTGGCCGGATGGCTTCTTCCTCCATGGCCATGCTCCCTCCACCTTCCTTGGACGATTTTAGGCATCTAGGAGTTGAGATCCATTCTATACTCCTTCAAGGCATCCCTCAACCAAGTAAGTCCCTTCAATCTTTCTTTTAAATTCTAGATTCATGTCTCTAGGATGATGTTGATAGTATGTGGATTGTGATAGGATTTGAGTATGCATTGTAGAGATTAAAGCATGAATATATGTATGATTGTGAAGGAGGAGGGATTTATGCATGGAAGGATTATATTGTTGGATTGAATGATGATTTGGGGTTTGATGCATGTTTCCATGTCATAGGTAGTATTTGTGATGAAGTATGCTAGAGATTATGTCACCATTGGTGATTAGGACTTATATTCATGTTGGATCATTGAAGCCATGGCCATATCTATGCTAGTAGAGGTTAGATCATGTCTTGATAAATTGAGATCTATGCTTGTGTGCATGATTTGAATGAATTGATGAGTTGAATGGTTGTATATGTTTATGATTGTGAGTAACCTTGGAATTATGATCATGATCTAGTTGTCCCTAAGCAAATTTTTATTTCATGAATAAAAAATTTTGTAATATAATTTTGATAGTGATTTCGAAAAACCCTAGGAAGGGTGGATTTGGAATATTATATTTATATAAAGGAAAATTTAGTCAAATAAATAATAGTTTTAATAGAAAAATAAAATATATAGATATTTTATAAAATAATGAGATCAACTAAAGCCTTTTATGGAAATAATCATGATTAGTAAAATACTTATTTCTATAAATTTAATTATCATCTTTTAATCAAAACCTATTAAAACTTATTTATTATTTTTCAAGCAAGATTCATTAAAATTCATTTTCAACTAACTTTAGTTATCAATTATTTTCTAACAACTAAATTATTAATAAATCATTAACAAATAAACTCTAAATTTTTCTTAGCAAGTTTTGAACCTTTAACTTATTAGTACCTATTTCCCAAAACATTAATTATTTTAAATATCAAATAATCGTTAGCCTATAAACCTATTTATTTATTGAGTGGCCTTAAATCTTGGGACACTAGGATCATGATAGTGGTAAGTTGAGTTGTTTTAAAATTGAGGAAGTGGATTGTGGCTTGAAATTGATTGTATTTTGTATTTGCCCATGTGGGGTTAGGTCAGCTGTTAGAGACCTTTTATTTGTGAGCAAGAGTCAGGTAAGCTCCTGCATAAAACTTGATTGATGTGAAATGTTTTTCTTATGGCAAGCCAAATGTAGAGTGTATGGACACTCATTTATGTAAAGGCAATTGAGGGTTGAACTCTCTTTTATTTCAAACATTTAAATTATTTAAAAATCAAAAGAGCAGATTTGCCAAACTCAAACTCTTTCTAAAGCTGATTTTTACAAGGACTTTGGAAACCCTCAAAATGCCGTTTTCATGTGGAATAATATTTTGTTCATTTTATCCCAAGTGGGAAACGTCGTTGAGTACTCAATAAGGGTGGACTGCTAGGGCTAGTCTTTGAAGGGTTAGGGTAAGTCTCTCAGTAGGTGGCCACCTCTGAGGGGTGAGTCCTTCCCGGATGAGATGTCAGTCCAGTAGGTCGTGCCGGTCCGAGCTAATAGTTTGTTTTATTTTAGTCAAGTGACTGTGTTTTACCGGAATGGACACCCGGTTGTTGTTGGGTATAGAGAAGGAGGAGTATCTTACCCGGTAGGCCGATCACCTACCTGTTGTCAGTTTGCACAAAGTGTCGGTATTCTGACCGGTTATGGGGCCTAACGTGTGGTAACCCATAATCATTTATTTCGAGTGGTTGATTTTATTGATTATGTATGCTTGGAAAAGCCAAAACACCACTCTTGCTTGTGACTAATGTTTATTGCTTGCCAATATTTCTCTTATAAAGATTTCGTACTTTGCATCTATGAACTGCCTTCACTAAACACCCAAAGCACACACGGACTTACTGAGATTTCTGCCTCATCACCTTTTTACCATGATTTCAAGTCGATCCTGCTGTGGGGATGAGTGGCTAGTGTAATCTGCCTGGGAAGAGATTGTTAACGTTTATTTCCATGTACTGCTAGGGGAGTCGAGAGTGGATAATTTTATTTATGGTTTTGTTTTGGGAATTCATGGATTTATTCTTGGAGTATTTTGGGATGTAATAATTTTTTTAAGTTAAAGTATTATTTTATTCCGCTATTTTATTTGTGTGACCTAGTTATAAAGGCCCCTTATCCTTTGGACGGGGCGACATCCCCGGCCCTGGTGGGCCTAGGTAGCAGGGTGTTACAAGTGGTATCAGAGCCTATGTTATAGGCAAATATTGATGATATATATTCTATTGATTTACGTTTAATTCTTTATCTAACCTATCTTGTTGATGCTGTAGGATGGTTAGACTGCTTAGGACAGCGAGGAAAGGACAGCAGTGGCACCCGCCTATCTTTCTAGACCCGGAGGACTTTCCAGTTCCCCAACCTGCCCCTCAGCCAGTTACCCTATGGTGGATAACAGTGATGATGAGGTTATCCCTATGGAGAGTGACAGTGATGGTGAGATTAACCCTATGGAGGATAACAGTGATGACGAGGTCCAGATCATTGAGCCACCCCTAATTCCGGTGATTGACATAAGCTTGTATAGTGAGGGTGAGGTGATGATAGTGGAGCCTGAACCCCACCCTCCTAATCCTGAGGTGGACTTAGCAGCAGATAGCGATGACCTGGGGGAGATAGACTATGAGTCTCCGCCTAGGCCTTCTTTCCTTCCTTTCTTCAGCCGAGTTGAGCCCGGGGAGAATTCTAGGTGTTGGATTGTATGCCCTCTTAGACTAGGTTTCTGATGTAAAATCGAATATTTTAATAAAAGAATATATTTTCAGAAATTGTTTGTGAATTTATTTTTTGTTTGTGCACGATTTTCGTTTGGAACAGACCCATTGTGTTTAAATAAGTGATCCATGTGAATGGTGGTCTTTCACAGTAAGGTATGGATTATGGGTTATTTAACACATAAACATTTGTTCTTAGCCTATTGATGAGACTGGGAACCTCATCATGTTTAGGTTATTATGTTATGAATTCCAAATAGAGAATGGCTTACCTTTAGCCAGTGAGTAGTCCACTCACTTCATAACATAAGCGTATTTCGAATACGTAGAACATGACCTGTAGTAGTGGTTTCTCAAAGTACTATATGGTAGTCTAGGTTTCTCAAAGTACTATATGGTAGCAACCTAGACTACTACCGCTACAACGTGGACTAATACTCTACGACTTGAGTATGAGTTGGTGGTCTGGCGAAGCTGGAAGCATATACTTTGATTTGCTATAGTTGAGGTTCTATCGTAGGGCCAATATACTTGCATGTTGGGTATGTGTGACTAGTTAGTTAAGACAGACTTATACAAGATAGTTTCTGCACTATATCGCCCCTTGTGGTTGTCCGAATGGTCTAAATTATCCAGGGCCCTGGGAAACATGACTTGGATGTTTGCTTTATGGTAGCTCCCTTGGAAAGCGGAAACACTCCAGGAAGTCGTGGATCATTGGACTAGAAGCCTAAGGATGGTAGATGTCATTTAGGGGGGTGTTAGTACACTTCTTCCTCTCTAAATGTACGGCGATGTGTAGAGGGGTATTTTAGTCATTTCACCTGTAGGTCGGAGACTTTGCGAATGCAGCATTGTCCTTGGGGTCAATATTTCCTTATGGTGATATTAGGAAATATTTAAAATGAAAAATACAGCTATTTATATAGCAGGGGTATTTTGGTCATTTTAGCAGCCAAGACGATGTGTCTTTTTGGTCCTCGGGATAGCCCGTATGTCCTAACTATTTTTGGGTTGAGGAATTGGTCTCAGTTGAAGAGGATTTTATTTTATTTTATTTTATTTTATTTTATTCAAGAAGTCTAATTTATTATTGGACCGGAATAAAATAAATAAATAAATAAATAAAATAGGAGATGAGAGAAATTAATTATCTAGTTTATTTGGTTAATTAATTATTCAGGGCCTAAGTCCAGTATGAATAATTAAGAAATTAACTTGGGCTTAAACTAGGGGAAATAATTAATGTTTAATTAGTTATTGGGTTATTTATATAGGCCCAAGAAATAAATAATTAAAGATTAATTATTATGGTTCATTTGGGCTCATTAATTATTTATTGGGTTACTTATGTAAGCCCAGGAAATAAATAATTAATATTTATTATTTTGGGCCTTTTGGATCCAAGAAAAATAATAAATATTTATCTTGCCCAATAGCTTGGAGCTTAGGGTTTTTTCCAGATACGGTTAAGAGGAGTTTAGGGTTAGGCCAAACTGATTCTCAGGATAACATCCGGGTGTTTTGAAATTCCGGGGATATGTTTATCAGAGATTGAGAGACCTAGTTGAGGCTAACTTATAAACAACTCTTTGGAAAAGAAAAAACCCTAATTTTTCCAAGCCACACAAGACTCTCACGTCTCTCTCTAGCTCTCTCTCTCACGTTTCTTCTTCTTGGTTTCTCCTTGTTCTTTGCTAACCAATAGCGAGTGAACCAAGGAGAATTGAGACCGTTTCTCTTTCCCATTGTGTTCACCAACTAGAGGTTAGGCTGAGGAATATCCCGAGAGCTAGAAAGCTAAGCGTTAATGCAAACAAGGCGAAGTAGAAGGCTAGCGGGTGTTCAACCGGAAGCTCCTTCAAGTGTGCAAAGCGAGGCGATTCCAGCCATTCAATTTGTTCCTACGCAGCCTAGGAGGGTTAAGGAACGCAAAGGTATGATCTTCACGTTTCTGCATGGCCTTTATGGCTCGCATTTTTTTTCTCTCCAGTTTTTTTTTCGCTACAGAGCATGATTCCCCTGTTTCACGTTTTCCCTCACTAGGCGCCCTGGGAAGGAGCCCATGGAGGGATTTGCTAGCGGGGATGGGGTAGATTTTTCCAAGAACTCTGGGGGATGGTTATATGAAGCTGATGATGAGGGTTCTGATGAGGATTAGGGGACTAGGAGTTCCTTTGATTTGGATGTTTATTTGTTTACTGTTTTTCAAGAACTTTTATTGTTAAGGATCTTAATTCTGTTTTCTATTAAGATTTCGAATCTATGCAAGTCCATTTTTGAAAGAGAATTTATTTCTTAGCTAAATTTACATCCGCTTTCCATTTACATCTATTTGTCAATGCATGCAAGTACAACTAAAATGGTTTGACCTTTAAGTGCATACACATATCATTTGGGGTGTGGTTTAGAATGGCACCTAAGCGTCGTGCAATCTTAATAGGTGGAAGGGTACCGGAAACCCTATCAAATGGCACTAGAAGTGGGAGCAGCCCAGATGCAAGCACCCAACTGAGGTGAAGGGAACAATCAGAGTATGGGATCGATGTCTGAAGTTCCAGTTGATGTGACTATGGGCCAGGCGTTCAGCAAGATGGTCGAGATTTTGCAGTCAATGACCGAGCGACGGAACCCTCGAGGTGAGGATGAGGCTTTAGAGAGGTTCTTGAAGTTTCAGTCGCCCATCTTCCTAGGCGAAGCGGAACAAGATCAGAAGGCAGAGCAGTGGGTTGAACAGCTAGAGGACATATTTGCGACGCTCCAGTACACGAGGAGCGGATGGTTAAGTTTGCAGCTTTCTGATTGAGAGGACCAGCTTGGGTATGGTGGTAGCGGGTCTAAGACGACTGGGAGGCAGACGAGCAGGAATGGACGTGGCCCAACTTTGTTGAAGACTTCAGGGCTGAATACATTCCATAGTGGATTGTGGAGAAGCGAGAGGATGAATTTCAGAATTTGAGGCAGGGGAGTATGTCAGTTACTTAATATGTGGCGTGATTCACTCAATTGTCGAAGTACTGCCGGAGATTGATGGATACCGAGCAGAATAGGACAATGCAGTTCGTTAAGGGGCTGAGACCAGAGCTAAGGAGAGCATTGCCACCTGCTCCGCCGACCACTTATTCGGGGGCTGTGGACACAACCACCCGAATGGAGAATGAGGACCGTAGCCGGATGGCAATAAAACCCTTCCAGCCACCGAGACAGCCGCAGGGTCACTTTCCAAGACCGTAACCCCACAAGCGCCCCGCCAATCACCAATGGCAGAGCCGGGGGAAGCAAGCCCGGACAGCATCAGGTGGACCTGCCCCGAATCTCCCATCATGTAAGCAGTGTGGAAAGAAAGGCCACACCGAGAGGAATTGTTGGTCCAATGGTGGAGAAAGAAAGTGCTATCTCTGTGGTGACCCGAACTACCTAAGGAGCACCTGCCCCAATTTCACCGCGTCAGGTAAGGAAACCCGGCTCAGAACCCCGCGGGAGTATCCGGGAGTGGAGCACCGAAGCCGCAAGTGAAGGCCAAGGTATTCACTCTCAACAGAGAGGAAGTTGGGGCCAATGCAGCGGTGGTAGAAGGTACGTTCACTATTCAAGGACGTTCCATTAATCCTTTGATTGATCCTGGCTCTACTCATTCCTATATAAACAAGTAGTGTGCATGTCATATGGGTTGGGATGGAATGGAGCTACCTTTTATTTTAGAGGTAAGCACACCTCTAGGGAAAATGGTGCAAGCGGATCGGTATGTAAAGGAGTGTAAAGTTAAAGTGGGGAAAGAAAGTTTGGAGGGGGATTTGATAGTGTTAGACCTTGAGGATTATGACTTGATTTTGGGGATGGACTGTTTAGCCAAACATGGGGCTAGGGTAGACTGTAGAAATAAGACAGTCCAGTTCATCAGACTGGGTCGTGATGTATTGGAATTTAATGGCAAGAGGGTGAGAGAACGTAAGTACTTGATTGCGGGGGCTAAAGCCCAGAAATTATTGAAGCAAGGGTGTCAAGGGTACCTGGCTTATGTGATAAACAAGCCGAAGGACCAATGCACCCTGGAGGACACTGAAGTAGTAAGGGATTTCCCCGATGTGTTTCCGGCAGAACTTGATTCTCTACCTCCTGGCTGAGAAGTGGAATTCACCATCGACTTAGTTCCGGGAGCGGAACCAGTATCGCAGACACCGTACCGGATGGCGCCGGCAGAGTTGAAAGAGTTGAAGGAGCAGTTGGAGGAGTTAGTGAGTTAAGGTTATATCAGACCTAGCACGTCGCCTTAGAGAGCGCCTGTGCTATTTGTGAAGAAGAAGGACGGAACTCTGAGGCTATGCATCGACTACCGGGAGTTGAACAGTTTAACGGTCAAGAACAAGTATCCCTTACCGTTGATTGACGAGCTGTTCGACCAGTTGTAAGGATCCAGTTGCTACTCTAAGTTGGATCTGAGGTAAGGGTACTACCAGGTGCGGATAAGAGAAGATGATATTCCCAAGATAGCCTTTAACACCAGATATGGACACTACGAGTTCGTAGTGATGCCGTTCGGGGTGACTAATGCTCCAACGGTATTCATGGACTTGATGCAACGGGTATTCTGACCTTATCTGGATAAGTTCGTGGTAGTCTTTATCGACGATATTTTAATATACTCCAAGAGTCCGAAGGAGCATGCGGAGCATCTGAAGCTCGTATTAGAGAAATTGCAGGAGCACAAGTTGTACGCTAAGTTCAGCAAGTGCGAATTCTGGCTAGACAGTGTGGCATTCCTTGGCCATGTGGTGACCAAGGAGGGAATCAAGGTAGATCTGGCAAAGGTTGAAGCGGTATCAGACTGGAAGCAGCCGGAGAATATTACCGAGATCCGGAGTTTCTTGGGTTGGCTGGATATTACCAAAGGTTTATCAAGAGATTTTCGACGCTCGCATCGCCAATGACCCGTCTGTTGAGAAAGGATGTTCCATTTGTGTGGAACGAAAAATGCGAGAAAAGTTTTCAAGAATTGAAGAAAAGACTGATGACAGAATCGGTATTAAGTCTACCGGAAGAAGGCAAACCTTACGCACTGTATACTGATGCTTCGAAAAAAGGACTGGGAGCAGTGTTGATGCAAAACAGGAAGGTGATTTCTTATGCATCTTGGAAGCTAAGACCTTATGAAGTGAACTACCCTACTCATGATCTGGAGTTGGCAGCTATAGTGTTCGCCCTCAAGAAATGGTGACACTACCTGTATGGAACCGAATATGAGGTGTTCACCGACCATAAGAGTTTGAAGTATATCTTCACTTAAAAGGACCTGAACCTGAGGCAGCAAAGGTGGATGGAATTCCTAGTAGAGTACCGTTGTCCGATTAACTACCATCCTGGGAAGGCTAACGTTGTGGCAGACGCCTTGAGCAGAAAAGTGAGAATGGCCAGACAGGAGGTGCAGGAAATGCAAGCAATTCAAGATGTGTTGGACAGAAGGGCAGAAGTACAAGACGAAAGAATTGTCATCAGCAATTTGAAGTTGGCGCCGGATTTGAAGTAGGAAATAGTGGAAGCTCAGTGAAGCAACGCCGAGTTTCAACTTTTCAAGGACAAGGAGCTTAAGTGGCCAGATAGTGAATTTCATCAAGATGAGGCGGGAGTTTTCCATTTCAAAGATCGATTATGTGTGCCCGGAGAGCAGCAACTGAAGGACAAAATTTTGGAGGAGGCGCACAAGAGCAAGTATGCCATTCATCCGGGGGAAGTCAAGATATACCAGGATTTGAAGAGAGCTTATTGGTGGCCCGGAATGAAGTGAGACGTGGTCAAATATGTTTCGACCTGTCTCACCTGCCAGAAAGTTAAAACGGAGCATAAGAAGTCAGCGGGACTATTGCAGCCATTGCCAGTGCCGGAATGGAAGTGGAAGGAGGTGACTATAGATTTCGTCACCGGACTTCCCATGTCAAGGACTCAAAAGGACGCTATATGGGTGGTGGTGGATCGACTAACTAAGTCGGCCCATTTCATACCGGTGAATGTGAGGGACAAGATTAAGAAGCTAGCTCAGACTTATGTTTGAGAGATCGTCCGACTTCATGGAGTGCCTTCAAGCATAGTGTCAGACCGAGATTCGAGGTTTACGTCTCGTTTTTGGGAAAAGTTTCAGGAAGCAATGGGGTTGAATCTGAAATTCAGTACGACGGTGCATCCGCAGACTGATGGGCAGTCAGAAAGGGTGATCCAAATATTAGAGGATATGTTGAGAGCCTGTGTCTTGGATTTCGAAGACAAGTGGATCGAGTGTGTACTATATACCAAGCTGTCATATAATAATAGCCACTAAGCCTCAATTGGGATGGCACCGTATGAGGCTTTATATGGGCGCAAGTGTCAAGTACCATTGTATTGGAGCTGGTCAGAAGATGGTCATGTGGGCAAAACCGGAGAGGTCTGTGTCCAAGAAATGTTGGATAAAGTGAAACTGATTCAGGAAAGGTTAAAGGCAGCTCAGAGCCGGCAGAAGAGCTATGCAGATAACCGGTGAAGTGAATTGGAATTTGAAGTCGGGGACCGTGTATTTCTGAAACTAACACCAAATAGGGGAATTCTGAAGCATCTGAAGGGCGAAAAGTTGAATCTGAGATATTTGGGGTCGTTTCTGATTAAGGAAAGAATTGGACTGGTAGCTTACCGATTGGACCTGCCGGATGGGTTGACGGGTATCCATGATGTGTTTCATGTGTCCCAATTGAAGAAGTATAATGCAGATCCCGGTCATGTATTGAATGATGAACCATTGGTGTTGTAGCCAGACCTGAGCTTCGCGGAGAAGCCTGTGCGGATATTAGACCGCAGTGTTAAAACTCTCCGGAATAAGCAGATACCAATGGTTAAGATTTAGTAGGAGCATCATCGAATGCAGGATGCCACATAGGAGTCGGAAGATTGGGTTAAGCGAAAGTACCCCGAGTTGATATAGAGGTATGCTTAAATTTCGGAACGAAATTCTTCTAAGGAATGGAGGATGTGAAACCCCAGTCAAAACCAACCTTAGAGTAAGGGGGTTGGGATGCATAACATACTTTACTGTATGATTAAATATATTTTTATTTGATTTTATGTGCCTTGGATTTGAGTTCTAATGTCTTGGAGGCTTGTTGGAGAATATTGAGTGAGAAGGGCAAAATGGTAATTTTTGCTTGAGGTGAAAATAGGGAGATAGCTTGAGGATTGAATAGGAAATAAATTGCCAGTAAAAATAACAACAAGAGTTGTTGGGGTGTAGTGGTTAGAGCTTGGGAGATTAATTCTTGAGGTCTTGGGTTCAAATTCCATATAGGAGCTTTAGCTTGGTTAAATTTTATTTTTGCTTGGGAAGTAATAATTTCGGCCTTAGTGGTGTTTGGAGTAGGGTAGAGATGTTGTCCTATGGGAGGCATGATAGGAGTCTTCAAACCCTACTCATTTGTTCTACACGAATTTCCTAAGAGGAATTCATTTTTCCTTGATCTTTGATTTTTCCTTAGTTCTCAACTCATGAGGTTGAGCAAGTTAGTTCGCCATTTTCTTTCTAGAAATTTCAGTAAAGTGCTGTGGTTTTGTAAGATTAAAATGTCTTAGTGAAGGACTTCTTATGGTTTGAAAATGTGAAAGAGTTGTGGGAGATTTCAAGAAGAAAATTCCTTTAGTGAGCTTGTTGAAAATTCACTCTAGCTAGTTCATCTTCCTTCTTGGAATGAACTGAAAATTCTCCAGCTTATTATGCCATCAAGGTGTTGAGATTCTCAGCTAACATTCCCTCCCAAATACTTCCAGAAAAATGGTCTTTTGGATCTGCTTGCAACCTGAATTCTTTAGCCATTTTCGGACTGCTCAAAGCTGGAGCAAAACCAGGAAAAATTCCTGTACAAATCGCAGCTTTGAGAGTCCAAAACCAAGCTGTTTTCTTCAAGAGTTTGTTCAGAACCTTAGCCATGTTTTTCGTCCATGAAGAAGGCTGGAAACCAGCCTTGAACACCCCTGAAATTCCCCCTCAAACTCGCTGCAAGATGGCTGGAAAATGGCAGCCGAAAAAGCTGTCCAGAAATTCCAGCCTAGCGAAATTCTGTGCAGGATGTTGTCCAGCTTTGTTTCCTAATCTTCCTCCAACCGAAACACCATCATTGTTCTGCATAAACCTTTCCTTAAACCTCCAGTAACTGAGCTCCATTTTTCCCCTTAAGCTTCTGCACGAAATTCGAACATGGCTGCCCTAAAATCTCTCAAATCCCTGCAATTATGCTTGATTGATTACCAAATTTTCAGCCACCATAGTTTAGCTACTTTCTATAATGTATCCCTCAAATAACCAGACTTCTTCTTCACCATTATGCTCCCTATTTTCAGCCACCATAAGCTTCCTTAAGCCAGCATTAATCCCACCGAAATTCTGCTCAAATCAGTCTGCCATGGCAGACTTCCAAAGCTCTCCAACAATCAAGATATTCTAGGATATTTAGTTTTCAAATTTACTTTCTAAAAATATTCTTCAAGAATTTTAACAACTAACCGTTCCTTTTCTCTTCCAAATCAGAGAATCATCTTCCTAAACCCTACAAAAATTCGGCCAGCTCTAGTTCTCACAGAAATTTGGCAGCTGCAAACTACAATCTCACAAATTCCTTCAACCTTCTTGAACACACACACTACACCAACAACACCTACTCCTTCCTTTCACCTAATACCCCTCCAAACCACTTCAAACCTTCTCTAAAATCTCCAGATTTGACCTACTCACTGCCGTGAGTCCATCAACACCATTTTTAACATCAAACTCCACAAATCAACTCTCTACTTAGGATTAAAACCAGAAAATTCTGCGAAGGTTCAAGAACACCTTCAAGGTAGGTTTGTTCTAACAACTTCATCTTCTCCAATCTTGATCTCAAGTGAGAATATATGTGAATAGACATGCTAATAGTCTCTCTCTCTCAAAATTTTCTCAAAAATAACCAAAATCGGGTCCGGAATAGAAAAATATTTTACTTCACCATTCAACTCCAAAAATTCCAATGAATCCCTTGGTAATGCATAAATTCTCTAATTCTTTCCTAGTTTGGGCAAATTTGCAATCAAAGTTGCGAGTGTGGTCAAAATTATGAAAATACCCCGATAACCCGAATAACATAATTCACACTAAAACGTGCGTCTCATCACACTGATCAATTTCCAATCTTAGCATACCCTCAAATTCTTATTGTATTAACAATAGTAGTGATGTATACAAATTTAGGTATAAAAAATCATATAAAAATAAGCACATTCCTAATCAAGGTTAAATTAAAACGTTAACCCCAAATTACACATATAAGCAAGCGTACTCATCATTAAGCATAGTATTTTTAAAATGAGTATCGATCCTCAAGGAACAAGTATGCAGTAATCAATTTTCTTTCATTGTTTAACTAACTCAATAAAGAGAAAAAGAATAAAAAGGAAAATAAAATAATATATACATGTCAACGATGGAGAATTATGTATCTCAAACTATTATTTTGAACAAACATAACCTTAAAGTACCCAATCATTACCATAACTAATCATTCTCTTGGCATCATAAAAGATTAAGATAGATTCACTTCTTTTCCAATCCATGAAATCACTATCTTCTAGATTAATTAGCATCACATTTCCTGTCTCAACTAATTCATCCAAAAGTATATTAAACACAATCCTTGATTAAATCCCCATATCCTGGCAGACATCAATTAACTTTTAATTACACAGTTCCTAGCAAATAACCCCTTTTCCAAGCCAGTTAATAGACAACAAATATGAAATTAATAAATTGAGACTACTATCCATCCCTTTTCCAAACAAGTTAATAGAAAGAAGCAACAAATTAATCTCGTAATCAACATAAGTAATTAAATACCAAGAATAACAATCAATTAATCAAAAGATCAATGCAACTCTAAAAATCATGAATACTGAAAACAATGTCAAATTAGAATAAAACAATTAATACATCATTGTTCAAGAAAAGAAAACAAAGTTAAAAGAAAGCACTCATAGACAAGCCTTCCTCTTCTTGTTGGGTATCTCAGGCTCGTATCCTATACGGCGCAGCGGAAGAATAAAACGAGATACCATCCCAGGACCCGCATATGTGTGGAAAACAAGACATAAAGATAACAAAGGTAACATATTTTACCTTTTTTTTTTATCATTCCAAGAACAAAAATTTCTTCTTTAAGTCGTGGCGCGATCTAGCTATCCGCTTCATCAAACTCCACGAGAGTTGAACGTCTAACCACTATAATCATAGTGTGTGATTATCTCTAACAGTAATCCACACAGAGGAATACTCAAGCACCAAAATGGCGGCTAGGGTTTTTCAAGAACAATCGTGAGAAATAGAGAAGAGAGAAATTGTGTGCCTTAGGGTTTGGAGTTATTTTTGTGTCTGACACAAAATCAGCTAGGGTTTCGAGTGTATTTATCTCTAGCTAGGTTTTATGTATCACATACATATATATTTCGAAAACCCCTACTAAAACTGATAATTCTAATCCTATTAGAATTCCCTAATTGCAATTGAAAACATTAAATTCTCATAATTACGATTTGGACCATAAATTATAATTAATTATAATTTGGCCACAACAACTTCTCTTTCTCGCAATTAACCCCATTATGTTATCAAATAACATCTTCAGTATATAATCCTCTATTGTGTGTGACCTATTAGGTTTCACAGCTAATTGGTAGCGAATATGAATTAATCCAAACGTCTATGAGATTAATAATCCATAATTAATTAGAATTAATCCTATTAATTCTAATCAAGATTAGTTTATTAATTCATCAATTAATAAACCATATTCCCAGATCATGAGCAGTATCTAGCAACACATCATGACCATCCAAGAATCCAGGAAGTCAAGTGGCTTGATATGAACCCTGCAATAACAAACTACAATGCAATTAACTCATTTCACCATACAATAACTCATTCGGTTTGGAGTATGAAATTTGTGCCAACTCCCAGCAGAATTAATTCTAGCCCGAATACAATAGTACTTGTACCAGGAACCCACTATTCTAGATGTGTATTAATTGGAACTATTTCCAATACATAATCACCTCGGCTAAGGACTTCTCGAATAGTAATTCCTACAAGTAGCCGTGAGATATTCGCCCCTACTATTAAGAGTGGTGAATCCTTTGTTGACCCTCTCAACTACTTTCGTTTCCCTCATACTGTACCCAATATCCATCCCATAGGTGGCACTCGATCGAGCTCTAGAGATTGGAATCAAAGTACAATGCTCAGCAAACAAAGTATCTTGGAGATCTCAAGTCTAAGGATACTTAAATGTTTGCTATATTGAGATTATATCACTGGCACTAAATAGTTATCCATGTGATTATCTCATAACTAGGTCATCCAATGAACTTGTTCCATTAACAAGCATCCATGTGTTAACTTTGAGTATATCAATACTCACGGATATGAGAACCACCGCCTGAACAAATCAGAAAGTCTAACACATGCTAGTCTTAACGCATTAATGATGCCCTGTCTCATTAATACTACGACTATGGACTATTTAAGTACTAACACTATACAGTGTAGTAGGAATGTCATATCATGTTCTCTATCATGATATCTTTAACACAGTGTTGTACTAGGGACTTTATCAAATAGTTATATTACTAAAAAGTAAACAAAAGAAACTGTAAGATAAATAATGAATTTTATTAAAATAAAATGTGGCATATACAATGTACAAGTGATTGCCTTTAGGGCACAACACTAACACTTCTTCCTTCATAGACTCTCTTATATAATCCTTCTTAATTTGATGAATTCCTCCTTGATTGGAGTGATTTTGTATTTTTTCTCCTTGAATTTATACATTTGACTTGTGTTTTCCCTTTATGTATAGCCTTTAGATGTGCCTAAATTCGTCCCTCTTAGGTTTCTGGCCAAATAGAAGTAGGAAAATACCAAAACTCTAAAAATTGCCAAAAATGAGCACGAAAATCAAGGAACCGCCTCTATACCAGTGCACAGCCGGCTCCGCCTGTCCTACCTAGGACTGGCACCGGTTGTATTCTGTCTCTCTATTCGTTCACCGATTTTTCTCAAATTTGTGTCAAGTTCTTCCAGGTCGCAGCCGATGCCGTCTCTGGGCCCAACCAGCGCCAGCTCTGTTCTATTCAACTCATGTTTTACTGATTTTTCAGCATCTCAAAATGCGTGCCAATAGCATGGGGCTGGCGCCGCCTGTCCTATCCTGGCTGGCACCACCTCTAGTCTGTTTAGCGACCATTTTATCTTATTTTATCCCTAAAATCTGAAATAATGCACAAAATACCTTTCTAAGAGTAAAATCTAAAATATAAAGGAATATGACCAGTTATTGCATAAAATGTATCACAAAATGGCCTCAAATAACTAGAAAATATATGACTAATTTAGACCCTATCACATTCCCCCACACTTAGTTCTTTTCTTGTCCTCAAGAAAGGTATCAAAGACAAGTAGAAAAACACAAGTTTTCACAAAATCACTTAATCAATTTCAAAATAATATTTCCAATGCTTTCTTTCTTCAAGACAACAAAACATATGCTACTATACCTTTCATAACAAATGCAAGACTTGTGTAAGTGAAGAATGACTAGTAGAACTATCCCAAAACTTAACATCATTCTGAAAGAATTTAGTTAAAAAAAAAAAATGCATTCCATAAGCTTACTTTTCATCCACTCTCTCCACTAATCCGAGACGTATCATGATCTACTTTGGTCAAGTAGGACTTTTAAACTTGTAATGTAAGGCTAAAGGGTTTGTAATTTAGCTGTCAAATGAAGGATATAGGAAAATCAAATATCAAAGAAGATAAGAGTTTGCAAGAAAAGGATAAAGAATATGTACCAATAGATTCTAAACTTTTCTTGGTCTCCTATTACAAAACCAATCAAAAACCCATAACCTTGTATAGCAATCATATTATAGTTCAAGCAAATCTTGCATTCCTTTCATCAATAGTTCTAAACTCATCAATCATATTACACAAGATCATCAAAATTTCAGCAATTCTTATTCCAACTCAACCAACATTCTTCTTGTGCTCTTCTTTTCAAATGCTGTTTTTGTTTGTTTCTCAGTTTTTTTCTTTCAACATTTTCTAGCAGCTTTTTGTTTTTCTCAATCTTTCTTTTTCTTCCTCATTTCTCCTTTCACAACTCTAACTCAACACATGATGCATGACTGAAAGTAATAAGTCATGACATTTACACAAGCATTCTTCTTCACAATTCTTCTACTTGTACTTTTATCCATCAAGAGCAATCAAAGATTTGGAAGGTAAATTAGATTCTCAGAAAGAAGTAATGGACAAAGTATGATAATGGGTTTAAGAAAGAAATTAACAATTTAGGCTCAAAATAGGCACTAGGGATAGTATAAAATAGGTAGGCTTCAAAAGCTCAAACTATCCAAAGAAGGCCTATTACCGTCATCCCTAAGTTAAATCATGAATGTCTTTCTTATTTCGCCTCAAGAGGTATTCAAGTAAGTTCGAGAATGCTCAATGAATTTTAGCAGAAAAATAGGTTTAAGAACAATGTAAAGCATCTAATCAAGAACTACTTAGTCCAAGTGCGTGCAAAAAGTCATGCATAAGTCACAACTGATATAGAACATATGCTCTATGATCTAGCACAAAGACATGCATTAAAAATACATCTTGAAAGCTCAAAAAATCAGAAAAAAAAATTTGAAAAATTTGCTCAAAAGGTTCAAAGAATTTTAGAAGAATGAAGCATAGAAGAATTCCAAGGTTCAAAGAATTTCAAGAAGAATGAAGCATAGAAGAATTCTCATTCTAACCACTCCCCCACACTTAAACTGGACATTGTCCTCAGTTGCCAAACAAATAGAGCAAGGAAATATTGCCATGGGACCAAAAATAAAGGGAAAAAGAGAAGCAAGAAAATACTTCCATTACATTGTGCATTCTCCTACAAAAGAGTTGAATTCCAGTAGAAATGAGCATTGCTGAAGTACCTAAAAAGAAAAATACACAAAAAAACACACCAAAGAATAAAAAATAAAAAAGAAAAATAAGCAAAAAGTAAAGAAAATAGTACAAAAAAGAAAAACATTATTACGAAAGAAAGAAGTCAAGATAACCAAAGAAGTTTTATTTTGGAGTGTCAAAGATCATATTCACCTGATCTGTGTTTCGAAGAATTTCACCAACATAGCATTTCACTCGATTGCCATTGACTTTAAAAGTGCGCCCAGTGGGGTGAGTAACTTCAAGGGTTCCAAAGAGGAATATTTTACTTACCGTGTATGGTCCCGGCCACCTTGATTTCAACTTACCTAGAAAAAATCGTAAGCGAGAATTGAATAACAACACTTGATCGCCTTTCTCAAATTCGTGTTGTCAAGTGGTATGCTTATTGTGCCATTTTTTTACCTTTTCTTTATACTGCATTAAATTCTCATAAGCATCCTCGCGCAACTCCTCTAAGGCTGAGAGTTGGAGTAACCTTGTCTTTCCAGCCAACTTAAGATCAAGATTAACAAGTTTTATAGACCAATAAGCTTTATGCTCAATCTCAATAGGTACATGGCATGCTTTTCCATAAACTAACAAAAAAAGAGTTGTGCCAATTGGGGTCTTAAAAGCTATCCTGTATGCCCAAAGAGTGTCATCTAATTTTAGACTCCAATTCTTCCTAGTAGGGTTAAAAATTTTTTCCAATATTCTTTTAATTTTCCTATTAACCACTTCAACCTGTCCACTTGTTTGGGGATGATAGGGGGTGGCAACCCTATGGTTCACTACTAGATGTTTGAAAACTTTTTTCATTTGGGTATTACAAAAAATGAGTCCCCCTATCACTAATGAGCACTTTAGGCACACCAAAACGGGTGAAAAGTTTTTTTTTCAGAAATTTTACCACAACCCTTGCATCATTAGTTGGTAATGCTTGTGCTTCTACCCACTTAGAAACGTAATCCATTGCTACCAAAATGTATTTATTACCCAAAGAACTAGGAAAAGGTCCCATGAAGTGTATCCCCCAACAATTAAATACTTTACAAGCTTGAAAAATTTGTAATGGCATCTCATTAGATTTAAAAATGTTACCTGTGCGTTAACACCTATCGCAACTTTGAACAAACCTGTGGGCATCTTTGAACAATGTGAGCCAATAGAATCCAGACTCAAGCACCTTTCATGTAGTGTTGTTGGCTGGGTAGTGGCCTCCAGCAAGTGCAATGTCTAAGAATATCCTCTCATTCCTTAAGTCCACACATCTTCAAATGATTCGGTCTGTACAACACTTAAACAAATAAAGGTCTTCCTAAAAGTAATGCCTTACTTCCGAGAGGAATTTCTTCTTTTGTTACATTGTGATTTTTGGGATAATTCATGCAACCAAGTAATTAGCAAAGTCTGCGAACCAAGTGGTGTTTGGAATCTCACCTTTTATGAGCAAGAGTTGTTTATCCGGAAAGGTGTTATTGATGTCCTCCTCTACCAATGATTCCAAATTAGAATTATCCAATCTTGACAAGTGATCCACAGCCAAGTTTTTCGCACCCTTTTGGTCCCTAATTTTGAAATCAAATTCCTACAATAATAATACCCATCTTATCAATCTTGGTTTGGAATCATGTTTAGTTAGTAGGTACTTTAGGGCAGAATGGTCCGTATAAACAATGACTTTGGACAAAATAAGATAATACTAAAATTTATCGAAAACAAACACTATGGCAAGTAATTCTTTCTCTGTTGTTGAGTAATTTTCTTGCACATCCGTTAAAGTCTTGCTTGCATAGTATATGGGTTGGAAGTGCATATTCCTCCTTTGTCCAAGTACTGTACCAACTGCAAAATCACTTCATCACTCATTAGTTCTAATGGAAGAGACCAATCAGGTGCAATCAAAATGGGTGAATTAATCAATTTCTCCTTAGGCATGGTGAAAGCTTTGAGGCATCTTTCATCAAAATTAAACATACCATCTTTTTTAAGTAAAGAGGTAAGAGGTTTTTAAATTTTTGAGAAATCTAAGATGAACCTCCTGTAAAAACCTGTATGACCAAGAAAGCTCCTTATAGCTTTCACAAAAGTAGGAGGAGGCAGCTTCTCAGTTGCTTCAATTTTTGCTCTATCTACTTCTATACCCTTCCTTGAAATTTTATGCCCCAACACAATACCTTCTTGCACCATAAAGTAGCATTTTTCCCAATTAAGCATGAGGTTAGTCTCTTCACATCTTGCTAGTATTTTTTTAAGATTAGATAAACACAACTTGAACAAATCACCAAAAATTGAGAAATCATCCATGAATATCTCCATGATGTCCCCCACGAGCCCTTCAAATATAGCTGTCATGCACCTTTGGAATGTTTCGGGACTATTACAAAGACCAAACGGCATTTGACGATTTGCAAAAGTACTATATGGACATGTGAAAGTAGTTTTCTCTTGGTCCTCAGGAGCTATGGGGATTTGTAGGTAGCCAGAAAATCCATCTAAGAAACAATAGTATTCATTGGTTAATAAAGGGAGAGGGAAGTGGTCTTTCCTAGTGGCTTTGTTTAGCATCCTATAATCAAAGGAAAACCTACAACCCGTGACCAATCTCATAGGGATTAGCTCATTTTCATCATTAGGGCTTACCGTCATTCCTCCATTCTTTGGTACCACTTGAGTATGACTTACCCAAATACTATTAGAAATAGGATAAACAATTCCTGAATCTAGAAGCTTAATCACCTCACCTTTTACCATATCATTCATATGTGGGTTCATCCTATGTTGGGGTTGCACTACGGGCTTTGCACCTTCTCCTATCAAAATCTTATAAGTGCAAAAGGATGGACTAATTCCCTTTATATCTATGATATTCCATGCTATTACTCCCTTATATTTCCCCAACACACTTATCAATTTGGTTTTTTGTGCTTTAGTGAGATCTTTGGCAATGATCACAGGCAATTTATGTTCTTTAGCTAAGATCACATATTCCAAGTGCTCGGGTTGGTCTCTTTGATCTAATTCTAGAGGATCCTCTATGGATGATTTCATTCTCCCCAAACTACTTTTCTCAATTTTTTCAAAACTCTTCATCCCTTCCTCATCAATAGAGTCCTCCAAATATACTACTGAAGTTTCCACCAACTCCTCCTCAAATGAATCCTGCATAAAATCCAAAATATGTTTGTCAAGAATATTAATTCTTAAACAAGAATCATTAGAAGATAAAGGATGTTGCATGCTTTTGTGAATTTGAATGACTACTTCCTCATCAACCCTAAGTGTCAACGTCCCCCCATGAACATCAATTAATGCCTTTGCTATAGCTAGGAAGGGTCTACCTAAGATTAAAGAGACTTTGGAATCTTCATCCAAGTCAAGAATAACAAAATCCATTGAAAATATGAATTTGTCAACTTTTACAAGCACATCTTCTATTATACCCCTAGGATATTTGATAGATCTATCTGCGAGTTAAATACACATCCTAGTGGGTTGGGGGTCTCCTAGGCCTATCTTTTTAAATGTTTTATATGGCAATAAATTAATGCTAGCAGCTAAGTCAGCTAATGCATTACAGAAATTAAAAGTTCCAATTAAACATGGAATAGAAAAACTCCCTGGATCATTCTCTTTGTGTGGCAAAATCTCTTTGTCCTACAATATAACTGAATATTCTTTATTTAGCACCACTGTAGACAATTCTTCCAATTGCTTTTTGCTTACGAGCATGCTTTTGAGAAATTAGGCATATTTGGGCATGTGGATTAAAGCTTCACTGAGTAAGATGTTTATGTGCAGCTGTTTGAATATCTCAAGGAATTTGTCAAATTAGACATCTTTTTGGGCTTTGTGTATACCGATAGGATAAGGAATTTGAGACTAAAAAGTTGAATTTCTAGTGGGATTTTCGGGAGAAGGGTAGGGTGCAGCCAGTGCTGGTACCCCTATTTTGGCCGGCACCAGTTGCATGCTACACTCTTTGTTCTCGGGTGTACAGGACAGCCGACAGCGGTTCTCTTCCTCCAGTTGGTGCCGGTTGCAGTCTACAATGTTTGGCAACTCATTTCCACTCCATAATGTAACATTTGTTGTTTCCTCTTTGACTATTGGTGTTAGTTCTTGAGACATCAACACCATGTCAGTCAAAAAACAAGATTTATCTTTCTATATTGTTGATCATCTCCTCAAACTTCTCAAATGTGGAATCTATTTCTTGGAAGCTTTTTGTGATATGGACAACAAATTTTCCAATCACTGTCTCTAGCTCTGCTGATTCTGGTACTTTGAGTGTTATCTCGGAAGAGTAATGGGGGTATTGCCCCTCATTAAGCCTCATCTGGTTCCAATTCGCCATTTCACCTACACATAGAAAATAGTTAGATGGTTGAATTCACAATTCAAACAAAATTAAAAGAACAAATTATTCAATTAAACATCAGTCAAAGTTAGTAAATTAGAATACAAAGATACACAAGATACAAAAGATGGAACCTTTTTGTAAAAAGAACAGGTATACAAATTTACATATTTACATATTTACAAGGTTAAATCAACAAAATGCACGCTTTCATAATATTGTTCCTCGGCAACGACGCCAAAAACTTGATGTGTACAAATTTGAGTATAAAAAATCATATAAAAATAAGCACATTCCCAATCAAGTTTAAATTAAAACGTTAATCCCAAATTACACATATGAGCAAGCGTACTCATCATTAAGCATAGCATAGTGTTTAAAATGAGTATCAATCCTCAAGGAACAAGTATGGAGTAATCACTTTTCTTTCATTGTTTAACCGACTTAAAAAAGTGAAAAAGAATAAAAAATAAAATAAAATAAAATAAAATAATATATACATGTCAAGGATGGAGAATTATGTAACTCAAATCATTATTTTGACAAACATGACCTTAAAGTACCCAATCATTATCATAACTAATCATTTTCTTGACATCATGAAGGATTAAGATAGATTCATTTCTTTTTCAATCTATGAAATTACTATCTTCTAGATAAATTAGCATCACATATCCTATCTCAACTAATTAATCCAAAAGATGCATTAAACACAATCCTTGATTAAATCCCTATATCCTAGCAGACATCAATTAACCTTTAATTACATAATTCTTAGCAATTAACCCCTTTTCCAAGACAGTTAATAGACAACAAATATGAAATTAATGAATTGAGACCACCATCCACCCATTTTCCAAGCAAGTTAATTGAAAGAAATAACAAATTAATCTCGTAATCGGCATAAGTAATTAAATATCAAGAATAACAATCAATTAATCAAAAGATCAAAATAACTCTAAAAATCATGAATACCGAAAACAATGTCAAATTACAATAAAACAATTAATACATCATTGTTCAAGAAAAGAAAATAATGTTAAAAGAAAGCACTCATAGACAAGCCTCCTTCTTTTTCCTTTGTAAACTCTCTTGTACAATCCTTCTTAATTTGATGAATTCCTCATTGATTTAAGTGATTTTGTATTTTTCTTCTTGAATTCATACATGTCACTTGTGTTTTTTTTTTGTCTATTTATACGCTTTAGAAGTGCCTAAATTCGTCCTTCTACGGTTTCTGGCCGAATAGAAGTAGGAAAATACCAAAACTCTAAAAATTTCCAAAAATGAGCACGAAAATTGAGGCACTGCCTGTCCTGCCTAGGGCCAGCGTCGGTTGCATTCTGTCTCTTTATCCGTTCGTCAAATTTTCTCGATTTCGTGCCAAGTTCTTCCAGGTCGTAGCCGGCGCTGTCTCTAGGCTCCCAACTGACACCGGCTGTGTTCTGTTCAACTCCTGTTTTGCTGATTTCTCATCGTCTCAAAATGCGTCCCAGCAGCATAGGGCCCAGTTAACTGTCCTATCTTGGCCGGCACCGCCTCTAGTCTGTTTAGCGACAATTTTGCCTTATTTTATCCCTAAAATCTGAAATAATGCACAAAATACCTTTCCAAGGGTAAAATCTCAAGTATGAAGGAATATGACCAGTTATTGCACAAAATGTATCACAAAATAGGCTCAAATAACTAGAAAATATATGACTAATTTAAAACCTATCAAGTAGCCTTCCGAAGATTTAGGATATGGGTAGAACAAATCTAATAATTATATTTAGGTCCCGACAAAATGTTATTATACCAAAATATTCGTTTCATTACACCGATCATCTTCTGTTCTGGCCTTTGATACAAATTCTCATCTTATTACAAGTAGTAGCCAATCGAAAGTCAAATGTGGGGTATTACAACCCTAGCTGCCAAGAAATTCTCCTAGCAAAGAATATTTTGGTTTTCTTGAGAGCATACGTCGTGTGGATACTATCAAAGTCTATCTCACACTGAGATTGAAACGGCAAGACATCTGCGTGGTGTTGAACCATCTACATTGAGAAATCGTTCTCAAAAAGTTGCACTTGGATTCTAGATCGCGCCTCAGTATTTGATTGAAAACTTTATTTTGTAGTGCTACACAGAGAAGGTATATTACTCTTCTTATTTTTCTATTATTCACACTCTTCTAGATTTTGGTTTTGGTATCTTTTAAATCTTCCACTGCACAAACCTATTTTTTTATGAGACATCTAACATAAAGCTCTTCAGTTCGGACATATAGATGTCTTCACTAAGATGGCCATTGAGAAAGGCCGTCGTGACATCCGTTTGCCATATCCCGTAGTCATAATGACATGCGAAGGTAAGAAGGATATAAATGGACTAAAACATGGCTACTGGAGAAAATGTTTCCTCATAATCAATTCCCTCTTTCTGCACATACCCTTTCTCCACAAGCCTACCTTTAAAGGTTTCTGCCTTCCCATCTATACCTCTTTTCCTCTTGTATACCCACTTAAACCCAATAGATTTTATCCCTTTATGTGAAGCTACAAGATCCTAAACTTGATTAAAGTACATAGACTCAATCTCGACTTTCATTGCTTTATGTCATAGGTTTGCATCAACATCAATAATAGCCTCATCGTATCTTGTAGGATCTTATTCCTGGTGATTAGATACTAGGTCAAAGACCTCTCTAGTCTACCTTTTTGAAACCCTAGATACCCATCTACTGTGACGAGGCTATTTTTATACAGGTTCCTAAGGTTGTGCCTATTCTTGCTTAATAATCGGGTTAGAAGAAGTTGATTCAGCAGAAAGCTTCTCATTGAGTTCCAACCTAATTTGATCTTTTGTGGATGTACTTTGATCACCTTCCAAGTATCTAGTATTAGTACTTACTAGTAACTTCTGCTCTTTAGGATGATAAAAGTAACCACCCTTAGTTCCATTTGGATACCTAATAAAATAGTATAATTTTGGCCTTGGTTTTGCTTGTTTCCCTTAATCCGTATATAATCTGGAGAACCCCCTATCCTGAGATGATTCAAACTTAGCTTACACCCAGTCAACATCTCATAGAGGGTCCTAGGTACTGACTTTGAAGGTGCCAAGTTCAGAATATATGCCACTATTTCCAGTGCATATCCTTAAAAGGAAATTGGAAGAGTAATATAAGACATCATGCTTCGGACCATTTCTATCAATGTTCTGTTCCTTCTCTCAACTACTCCATTTTGCTAGGGTGTTCTCGACGCAGAGAGTTGGGATACTATCCCATCATGTACCTAGTAATCCTTGATTTTATCGAAGAGGTACTCTCCACCACGATCTAATTGTAAGGTTTTGATTAGTTTTTCTATTCGATGCTCCATTTCTGTCCTAAACTCTTTGAACTTGTCAAATGAGTCGACTTGCGCCTCATCAGGTAAACGTAACCATACTTTGTAAAATCATCTGAGAAGGTGATGAAGTACTCAAACCCCCTTCTAGCTGGTGAAGACAAAGTACCACACACATCAGTGTAAATTAGGCTCAATCTCTCTTTATCAAATGATTTTTTAGGTTCTTCTCAATTCTTAGAGAACAAGAGTCTAAATGATAATATGTTGAATTTATGATGTCTACAGGAGTTGAATCTTTCAATGCTACATTATATGAAGTCCTTAGAGGATGGTGGTAATTTATATCCTTCACCCTATTCAAAGGGCAGTAACATAGTTTTTGTAGATCATATATTGCAAAGTAAGGATTTCTTGGTCCCGTCTTTAAGAACTCAATTGCTAAATTTTAAGCAGAATTTTCATTGTGACAAATCTTTTGAAGGGTTAAATGATAATTTCATGTTTGATGCATTCTTTAGAGACCATGTGCATTTGTATATTGACAAAAATATTTGTGTGTCTAAAGGAATGCTAGAGAATGAGATTTATGTGTTTTGCTTTGTTGAGAAATATTGTTTCATGAACATGGTCTCTAAAGAATGCATCAAACATGAAATTATCAGTTAAATGATAATTTCATGTTTGATGCATTCTTTAGAGACCATGTGCACTTGTATGTTGACAAAAATATTTGTGTGTCTAAAGGAATGCTAGAGAATGAGATTTATGTGTTTTTCTTTGTTGAGAAATATTGTTTCATGAACACGACTTTTTTTTTTCCAAAAACCTCCCATCTTTCTACATTCATCTTGCCCATTTTCTACTTTTAGTATAAACTTCTTTGACAAATGTTTGATGAGGAAGCATGATAAGTGGAAAGAGTTTGTATCTTTGTTTTGTGTTTGGAGTTGTTAGGTGTTATTTCCCCTATCAATAAGGAAAATATTTTCGATCTTAAGTGTGGGGGAGTAAGTTGAGTCTTTATTTGTTTTGTTAGGATTTCTATTAGTATTTTTATTTAGATTGTTTTTTTTTTTAATTTATGTGTATCTTTTTTTTGTTATTATTTTCTTTGTGCTTTTCTTTGTATTTTTTTGTAGGGTTGAATAAATGTTTCTTGGACAAGCCCTTCTCTCTATTCCACATTTTGATATCTACTAGAGTTTTATTGCACTTGGAGAGCATTGCTTAAACTTTCTACCCCTGTATTAATTTTGGTCCATTTGGAGATACAGTAGTTAACTCCGCTTGTGAACTCCATGAGTTTTGTCTGCGGTGTTCATTGCCGGTCTCAAGCCCGGATAAAGGAGGAGAGTTGCGGTAGGCTTGTGATGGCCAGCGTAAAACATAGTCACATCTATGACATGAACCAATCGATTGACTTCGTGGGGGCGTTCCCTACTCAACGACGTGCTGCACTTCCTAGACCCGGGTGTAGTGATAAATATGCGAGGGTTGCTAGGTCGTTACCCGGAAGCAACGCACCGTGTCGGTCCCCGGATGTGGTGTCAAATACGCAAGGGTGTAGGGTAAAAAAGACAGTCTACAGGGATAGGATTCGTCTAGCTACATGGAATATAGGATCTTTAACCGGTAGATTGACAGAGCTAGTTGAGGTAATGCAGAGGAGAAAGATTAGCATTTTGTGTCTTTAGGAAACCAAGTGGGTAGGTGAGAAGGCGAGAGTAGTCGCTCCATGGGGTTATAAGCTTTGGTATTCAGGTAGAGTTAGAAATAGAAATGGAGTTGAGATTATTATTGATCGTAAGTTTATTGATGATGTGGTTGAAGTACAGAGGAAGAGTGATAGGATTTTGAGCATCAAGATCATGATTGGTGGCGAGATTACTACTGTTATTAGTGCGTATGCGCCGCAAGTAGGACTCGATGATTCAGTTAGGCAATAGTTCTGGGATGATTTAGATGACATTGTCCAGAGTGTACCGTGTGTAGAAAAGCTTTTCATTGGTGGTGATCTAAACGGACATGTAGGTACTGATAAGAGCGGGTTTGAGAGTGTTCATGGAGGTCAGGGTTTCGGAGCTAAAAATGAAGCAGGAACTGCTATTCTTGATTTTGCCTTGGCCTATGATTTGACCATAGCAAATACTTGGCTTAAGAAGAGAGATTCTCACTTAGTGACCTTTAGAAGCGGGTTAAATGCCAGTCAGATAGACTTCTTTATTATAAGGCGTAGGTTTTGTAATGGGTGTACGGATTGTAAAGTTATTCCAGGTGAGAGTATAGTTACGCAACACAGGCTGTTGGTCCTTGATTTTAATTTTAGGAAAAAGAGTAAGTAGCAGAATTTTCGAGTTGACCCTAGGATTAGGTGGTGGAGGCTTCAGGGGGATGAAAGAATAGCCTTTGTCAATAAGGTAGTTGAGGCAGATAATTAGTCTTCTGATATGGATTCGGATCTAGATACTATGTGGAGAAATATGACTTAATGTATTAGGACAGTAGTTAAGGAAGTGCTTGGGGAATCTAAAGGAAAAATACCTCTTAACAAGGATGTGTCGTGGTGGAACAACGAAGTGAAAGAAGCCGTAAGGAGTAAAAGAGAGTGCTATAGAAACTTAGGAAGGTGTAGGAGTGATGATAATTTTGAGAAATACAAGGTCGCGAGAAGAAAAGCTAAAAAAGCTATCAGAAACGCAAGAGCCATAGTTTACAAGGATGTATATGAAAAGTTAGATACCAAAGACGGAGAGAAAAATATATATAGACTGGCGCGTTACAAGGAGAAGAAGACGAGGGATATAAGTGTAGTGAAATGTGTAAAGGACGAAAACCACAATGTTTTAGTTAAGGATGAAGAAATAAAGGAGAGATGGAGATCATATTTTAATAAGTTATTCAATGGGAGTCAAGTCCAAGTTCCGAGTGTAGGTTGCCTGGCGCTTTCGAACGAAGAGGTTAGCCGTGCATGGATTCGTCATATTTAGAAGCATGAAGTCCGTGATGCCCTTAAAAGGATGAGTCCAATAAAAGCTGCAGGGCCGGATGGTATACCGATCGAAGTTTGGAAGTGTTTAGGAGATATAGGTATTACGTGGCTGACAAGTTTGTTCAACAAGATATATAAAGTTAATAGGATGCCTACAGAGTGGAGGAAGAGTACTCTAATTCCTCTGTACAAGAATAAAGGAGATGTCCAGGATTGTGCCAATTACTGTGGGATTAAACTCATGAGTCATACTATGAAGCTTTGGGAGAGAGTGATTGAACAGAGGTTATGGGGCATTTTACAAATTTCAGATAATCATTTTAGTTTTATGCCTGGGCGTTCCACTATGGAGGCAATTCATTTATTACGGCAGATGATTGAATATCATAGGGAAAGAAAGAAAGATTTACATATGGTATTTATTGACCTGGAAAAAGCCTATGACAGGGTTCCTAGAGAAGTAGTTTGGTGGGTGCTGGCCAAGAAAGGTGTATCAATAAAGTATATTACTCTCATTAAAGATATGTATGAGGGAGCATGTACAAGTGTAAGGACTAGAGCCGGAGTGATTGCAGAATTCCCTATTAATATTGGGGTGCATCAAGGATCAACGCTTAGCCCTTTCCTCTTTGCAGCCGTTATGGATGAGTTGACCTGCACTATACAGGAGGCTGTGCCATGGTGTATGTTGTTTGCGGATGATATTGTATTAATTGATGAGACTAGAGCCGGTGTAAATGCTAAATTGGAGTTATGGCGGCAGACATTGGAATCCAAGGGTTTCAGAATTAGTAGGAGTAAAATAGAGTATATGGGATGCAAGTTTAGTGGTAGCAGAAACATAACCCAGAGTGTAACTTTGGAAGGTAGAGATATACCGTTAGCTGATTGTTTTCACTATCTAGTATCTATTATTCAGAAAGACGGAGAGCTCGATAGCGACGTTGCACATCGAGTTAAGGCGGGTTGGTTAAAATGGAGGAGTGCGACTGGTATTCATTGTGATCGTAATGCACCGTTGAATTTAAAGGGAAAGTTTTACAAGGCAGTCGTACGACCTGCTTTGTTATATGGTACGGAATGTTGGGCAGCTAAAAGGTGTCATATTCAAAAAATGAAAGTAGTTGAGATGCTATGTTATGGTGGATGTGTGGATATACTAGGAAGGATAGAGTTAGAAATGAGATCATTAGGGAAAAGGTGGGTGTGGCATCTATTGAGGAAAAGATGAGAGAAAGTCGTCTGCGTTGATTTGGACACGTTCAGAGAAGACCGAGGGATGGTCCTGTTAGGGCGATGGAGAGAGTGAGGCAAGATAGGTTAGACAGAGGGAAAGGTAGAGGTAGGCCTAAAACGACATGGATAGAGGTAATTAAGAGAGATATGTCTTTGTTAGATTTGGATGAAAGTATGACGTTCGATAGAAGAAAGTGGCGAGAGAGGATTCATATGGATGACCACACGTTGCCTGATGTTGGTTCATGTAGCCGACCCCAAGTTACTTGGGATTAAGGCTTAGTTTGTTGTTGTTGGAGATACAGTAGTTGAAGGCACGGAAAGCGGGAAAACATGGAGCACACAGTGGAAGCGAAGATAAAAAAAACTGGAAAAATAAGAACAGGGATTCTAGGGCAGGGCTGGCGCCGACTCCGACTGCCCTAGCCGGCGCCGGTTGCGCCTTATCCCAATCATGAGGTTTTAAAAATTTTACCTCTCCTTCTGGTTCTTAAAGGTGGCTGGACTAGAATGTGCGCAACCGGGGTAGTTGTGCTGGTGAAAGCCTCTGGTGTGATTCCTGCAAGCCTCCTACTCCGTCTTTGCATGTATGTGAACACCGAACTCTCGGTCTTCTAGTATATGGCCTGCCTAACTACCGTTTGGTGAACAACTAACAGGCTAGGGAATTTCTTGGAGAGAGAGAGAGAGAGAGAGAGACGCCAGGCTATTCCACAGAGAAGAAGCAGTCTCTCTTGTATGTCTTCTGTAATAACGACGTTGTTTCCAATCCTCCTGTTTAACCTAAATAAAACCCTAGGTTAAATTGGATTGGGCCATTAGACTCTTAGTTTAACCTTTTGGGCTTAATTAATTATTCTAGTTAGAACCAACTTAATGGCCCAACAAATAATTAATTTTTCCAGCCCAAATAAACTAGTCTAATTAAATAAGCCTAAATCAGTTTAGTCCTAGGTTAATCCCTAATTATTCAAACTGGGCCAAAGCCATGAATAATTAATTAGCCCATAATACTAATTTAATTAATTCTCTCTCCATGGATCTTTATTTTATTCTAGCCCAATAATTAAATCTGGCTACTTAAATAAAATAAATTCTATTTAATTTAATTTAATTCCTTAGCCCGTATTTAATTAGGACTCACGGTCTATACTGGGGACCAAAAGACACACAGCCTTGGCTACTAAAATGATGAAAATACCCTTACATATAAATAGCTGTATTTTGCATTTTAAATATTTTCTAATATCACCATAAAGAAATATTGACCCGAAGAACAGTGTTGCATTTGTGAAGTGTTTAGACTTGGGTATAAAAATCATACAAAAACTAAGCATATTCTCAATTAAGTTTAAATTAAAATGTTCAACCCAAATCACACATATGAGCAAGCGTACTCATCATTAACCAAGCATAGGGTTCAAACGAGTGTCTATCCTCAAGGAACAAGTAGACATTAATCACATTCCTTTCATTGTTTAACCAACTCGATAAATTGAAAAAAAAATAAAATTAAAAAATTAAAATTAAAATAAAAATATATACATGTTAATTATAAAGATTTATGGAATTCAAACCATTGTTTAGACAACCATGATCTTAAAGTACCTAACCTTTGTCATAACTAATTATTCCCTTGGCATCATGAAGGATAATATAGATTCACTTCTTTGTCCAATCCATGAATCCCTATCTTCTAGGTAACTTAGTATCACATATCCTGTCTCAACCAGTCTTACCCAAAAGATGCATTAACCATAGTCCTTGATTTAATTCCCATTCCCGGTAAATTATGCATGAAATTAACCAATGAATCCATATCCTGGCGAACATTAACTAACCTTGAATTACTTTGTTCCTACTCTTAACCCCTTTGTCTAAGCAAGTTAAAAGCTAACAAATATGAAACTAATGAATTGAACCCACAATCAACCCCTTTGTCTAAGCAAGTTAATGGAAAGACCCAACCAATCAATCTCGTAATAAGCACAAGTAATCAATACCAAGAATAACACTTAATTAATCAAAAGATCAAAGAACTCTAAAAATCATGAATATCTAAAACAATATCAAATTACAATAAAACAATTAATACATCATTGTCAAAAAAAAAAAAAAGAAAACAAAGGAAAGAAATAGATACTCATAGATAAGCCTTCTTTTTCCTCCTTCATAGACCCTATTGTACAACCCTCCTTGAACTATTTATTTCTCCCGAGAAAATATTGGTGATGCACTCTAAAATATGTCTAACTCCCTACACTGTGCACCTCTTTTTTCTATATACATTGGCCTTTATTTATAGGCTTACAAAGTTCCTAAAAGAGTCCTAAATAAAGAAGAAGAAATTACCTAAAAATAATCCAAAACCACAAAGGAATAGAAATTGCTAAAATAAAATCCTAAATAAAATCCTAATGGTCCACCGTCTTGACTTAGCTCAATTGGAAATCAATTTGGACTTTTGTCTTCTTGTGCTGGAGATTGCAATTGTTGAAATCTGGCTTCAATTCACATTTGAATTGGAATTTGGATTTGCTGAATTGGGTTTTAATTGAGCCATTTGAAATTCTATTTCTTTGTAGTGTCAGCTCGATTTGAGCTGACAACTAAGCCACCGCCTGCTACTGAAATTGCTTCCTTTCTTTTGTTACTGCATCGGCTCGATTTGAGGCACCGAATCAAGCCTCCTAATTTGCTGAGCCGCTCTTTGTTATGTCGGCTAAATTGAGCCGAAATCCTTTTCTTTGTTACATTGGCTCAATTGAGCCGCCAAAGCTATTTCTTTTCTTCTTGCATTGCTTGTTTCAGCTACTTCTTTTGCTGCCTACCATTGTTGACTTTGCTTTGCATCCTTGGCCCTACCGAAACTATCCTTTTTCCCTTGTTTTGTTGCTGCTGTAATTTTTGTCTTGCTGTCAGCTCAAGTGAGCCATGAATTTGTTTCCTTTTCCTTTCCAACATCAATTGCAATTTTCCCCTGTTTCTTCTCAATTTCTCATTTTGTCCATCCAGTAGCTAACCGGCGCCGGCTGTCCTTCTCAGGCTGGCACTGTCTCTGTTTTGGAAAATCACACAATTAGCTCTAATTTTTCCTTATTTTTAAATAAAATTATGGAAAAGCATTTTTATAAGAGAAATATCAAATAGGAAGGAATATGACTAGTTATTGAGCAAAATGTATCACAAAATAACCTCAAATAACTAGAAAAAATATGACTAATTTAGCCCTTATCAGTTAGCACAGTCTCTGACCTACAGGTGTAATGACTAAAATACCTTTCCATACATCGCCGTACATTCAAAGAGGAAGAAGTGTACTAACGCATCTCTAAATGACATCTACCATCTTTAGGCCTTTAGTCTAATGATCCATGATTTCTTGGATTGTTTCCACTTTCCAAGGGAGCTACCCTAAAGCAAACATCCAAGTCATGTTTCTCAGGGCCTTGGATATTAGATCATTCAGACAACTACAAGGGGCGATATAGTATAGAAACTATCTTGTACAAGTCTGTCTTAACTAACTAGTCACACATACACAACATACAAGTATATTGGCCCTACGATAGAACCTCAACTATAGCATATCAAAGTATATACTTCCAGCTTCGTCAGACCACCAATTCATACTCAAATCGTAGAGTATTAGTCTATGTTGTAGTGGTAGTAGTCTAGGTTTCTACCATATAGTACTTTTAGAAACCACTAATACAGGTCCTGTGCTACGTGTTAGAAATATGCTTATGTCATGAAGTGAGTGGACTACTCACTTGCTAAAGGTAAGCCATTCCCCATTTAGAATTCACAACATAATAACCTAAACATGATGAGATTCCTATTCTCATCAATTGGTTAAGAACGAATGTTTATGTGTTAAGTAATTCGTGATTTATACCTTACTGTGAAAGACCTCTATTTACATGGGCCACTTACTTAAACACAATTAGTCTTTTCCAAAAGTAATTGTGCACACATAAAATTGTAAATTCATAAATAATTTCTGAGAATAAATTCTTTTATTAAAACATTCGATTTTTACATCAGAAACTTAATCTAAGAGGGTATATTTCCCAACAATCTCCCACTTGCACTCTAAGACTAAATAAGTCCGTAGGTGCCCACCCCTATGGCGTCTAAGTGTCTCTTGAAGACTCTCTCAGCCAAAGGCTTGGTGAATGGATAGCTAGATTATTCTCGGAGGCAATCTGTTCCACCACGACTTCGTATCTCTGGATGAAATCCGAGATCAAGTGGTACTTTCTCTCGATATGCTTTCCCTTCTTGTGGTTCTTGGGTTCTTTAGATTGTGATACTGCTCCCGTGTTGTCGTAATATATCAAAATCGACCTGTCCATGTGTGGCATGACTCCAAGTTCTAAAAAGAACTTCCGGAGTAAGACTGCTTCCTTGGATGCTTTCGAAGATGCCACATACTCAGCTTCCATGGTTGAGTCAGCAATACAAGATTGCTTGATATTCCTTCATGAAATAGCTCCTCCAGACAAGGTGAAGACATATCCACTAATGGATTTTCTCTCATCCTTATCTGCTTAGAAGTCTGAGTCTGTGTATCCTGTAAGAACCAAGTCATCAGCCCTGTAAACCAGTATATAATCTCTCTTTCCCTTGAAGTATTTGAGTATATGCTTTACAGCTTGCCAATGAACCTCCTTAGGGTTTGATTGATATCTGCTAACCAAGCCTACGACAAAGCAGATATCTGGCCTAGTACACAGCATAACGTACATAAGACTTCCCACAGCCGAAGTGTAGGGAATCCTACATATCCTATCCTTTTCTTCTTGAGACTTAGGATAGTCCTTTGAAGAAAATGACAACCTATGTCTACAAGGAATTAGAGCTCCCTTACACGAGTTCATGCTATAACTGGCTAACATCTTGTCAATGTATGCAGTTTGGGATAATCCTAACATTCTCTGCTTCCTATTTCTAAGAAGTCTAATCCCAAGAATGTAGCTGGCTTCTCCTAAGTCCTTCATACTGAATTGACTAGACAACCAAACATTTGTAGATGATAATGACCCTACATCATTTCCAATGAGTAGAATATCATCCACATATAGGACAAGAAAAACCACATTAATACCTTCAAGCTTCCTGTACACGCATGATTCATCCTCGTTTTGAACAAAACCATAAGATTTTATAGTCTCATCAAAATGAATGTTCCATGCCCTTGATGCCTACTTAAATCCATAGATGGACTTCTTAAGCTTGTAAACCATATGCTCTTGGCCCTTAGTAATAAAACCTTCCAGTTGGGACATATAGATATCTTCACTAAGATGGCCATTTAAAAATGTCGTCTTGATATCTATTTGCCATATCTCGTTGTCATAATGACATGCGATAGCAAGGAAGATACGGATGGACTTAAGTATGGCTACCGGGAAAAAGGTTTCCTCATAGTCGATTCCCTCTTTCTGAGTATACCCTTTCGCCACAAGCCTAGCTTTAAAGGTCTCCACCTTCCCATCTATTTCCCTCTTTCTCTTATATACCTACTTACACCCTATGGGTTTTATCCCTTCAAATGAAGTTACAATATCCCAAACCTGATTGAGATACTTAGACTCAATCTCGGATTTCATTACTTCATGCCACAGATTTGCATCGGCATCAGTAATAGCCTCCTTGTATCTAGTGGGGTCTTGTTCCTGATTGTCGGAGACCAACTTGAAAGCTTCTCTAGTCCATCTCTCTGGAACCCTAGACGCTCTCCCACTACAACGAGGCTCCATATGTACAGGCTCTTGAGGCTGTGTCTCTTCTTTGTTCCATAATTGGGTTAGAAGAAGTTACTTCTGAAGATAACTTCTCCTCCAGCTCCAACCTAGTTGAACCTTTCGTGGAAGTACTTTGACCATCCTCTAAGTATCTAGCATTGGTACTAACCAGTACCTTCTACTCTTTAGGATGTTAAAAGTAACCACCCTTTGTCCCTTTTGAATACCTAATAAAATAGAATAATTCTGATCTTGGTTCCAACTTGTCTCCCTTGACTAATACATAAGCTAGACAACCCCATATCTTGAGATGATTCAGACTTGGCTTATGCCCAGTCCACATCTCATAGGGAGTCCTAGATACTGACTTGGAAGGCACTAAGTTCAGAATGTATACCTCTGTTTCTAGGGCATATCTCCAAAAAGACATTGGAAAAGTAGAATGAGACATCATGCTTTGGACCATTTCTATCAATGTCCTGTTCCTTCTCTCAGCTACTCTGTTTTGTTGGGGTATCCCCAACACAGAGAGCTAGGATACTATCCTATGATGTACCATGTAGTCCTTGAATTCATTAAAGGAGGTACTCTCCACCATGATTTAATCATAGGGTTTTGATTAATTTACCTATCCGACGCTTCAATTCAGCCTTAAACTCTTTGAACTTGTTAAAAGATTTAGACTTGCGTCTCATTAGGTAAACATATCCAAACCTTTTACAATCATCTATGAAAATGATAAAGTACTCAAAACCTCCTCTAGCTGGTGTAGACAAAGGACCACACACATCAATGTGCATAAGACTCAATACCTCCTTGGCTTTATTCGACTTAGGGGTAAATGACCTTTTGGTCATCTTTCCCATTAGGCAGGACTCACACTGAGGCCAATTTTTCAATCTCAATGAGTCCAAGGGCCCATCATGGATTATCCTCTAAATCCTAGTTGAGTTGATATGACCCAACTTTAAACGCTAAAGATATGAGTCATTGACATTGGCCTTTCTCTTCCTTGTTAAATGTTCTGATTGAGTGTTATTTAATTGATTGTTAATAGGGTTTAAGAAAAATAAATTTCTATACATGTGCCCAGTACATAGAATTTCTCTATTTCTATTGATAGAAATACCAGAATGGAAAGATACAAAATATCCTTGATTTTATTAGTTTTGCAACCAAAATCAAATTCTATCTAAATCCAGGTACATATAAAATATATTTCAAAATCACTATTCTATTACAATAAAAAAAATAAGATCTAGCTCTCCCACTGCAAGAGCCCAAACTTGTGCTCCATTTCCCACACGTAGTCCATGTTCGCCCTTCTAGAGTATTCTTATCTCGCTAAACCCCCTGCAAGGAGTTACAAATATGATCAGTGGCTCCTGAATCAACAATCCAAGTGGAAGTTATTGCAACCATTGATATAGACTCTAGATAGAAAATATTACCTGTGGGGTTTTTCTTGGCTTGAAGATCTGGACACTCATTTTTCCAGTGTCCCTTCAGTCCACACTTGAAGCACTCGCCCTTGGGTTTGTCTTTGGGCTGGATCACTGCGTTCCCCTTCTTCTTCATGAACTTTCTGGGCTTAGGCCCAGTTCTAGAAGATGAAACCTTAGCAATCATTGCCTTAGATTGTGGCTTTATGACCTTCTCCGCCATCTGGCGCTCCAATAGTAACTCAATTATACCCATGTTCAACTAGTTTATGTTATAGTTCAACTTAAACTGAGTAAAGGAACCCAGTAGAGATTTGAGAACCATGTCCACTTGGCTCTCGGGGTCAATGATAGCCCCTAATATTTCTGCCTCCTGGAAGGTAGCAATCATCTTGAGCATATGCTCTCTAACTGATGCTCCCTCAACCATCTTAGTGTTTATGATGGTTCGAAGAGCCTCCTGCTTTGTAGGTCGACTCTTATCCGCGAATATCGTGGCTAATGATTGGGTTATGTCATACGCAGTGGTATGTGCTCATGTTTGGATTGGAGCACATTAGACATGAAGGCCAACATGTAACAATGAGCCATCTCATCAGCCTTCTTCCATGCCTTCTCAGCCTCATGCTCCTTGGCAGTGGAACCTTCCCTGATAACAGTGCAGGTTTCGTACAGGGCGTACTTTTACTCCTCGGCTGTGAGTATTATGTCCAGATTCCTTTTTCAGTCCACATAGTTTGGTCCCGTTAACTTATTCTCTTGGAGAATAATGGCCAATGGACTAAAAGAACCTCTCACCATTTCTGAAAAATCGAAAAATAAAAGAAAAGATTCCGTTTGTGAAAACAAAATAAATATGTGCACTTTATCCTTATTATCAAAATTGATAATAATCAATTTGGCTCTTAGGAAAACTAACATAGCTTCTTGGGAAGATTAACAGTTTTCTAAGCTAAGTATGTTAACCACCACAAATTAATTTCCCTTCTAGGTAATGATCTAGAAGATAACTCCATCGAGGGATGGCTATTTCCTCTCATTTCCTATGGACATACCTCGCATTATGACCTCTAATGAGGGGTTGACCGATCATAGTATGTGCTCTGGGTTATTAATTACATCCCTCCGTTAGATCTAGATCCTTGTGGTATCCCCATCCTATATGGGTTCACTCCCAGGGTGATGCGAGGGAACCCACGATCTATAATGAGGATTGTGATGGAAGCCGTGGGGCCGTTGGAACCCCTCTCCCACTTAGTCTTTTAAAACAAGGGTTTTCTAAAAAATATCTTTTTGAAAATTTCTATTAAGTTTTCACTTAACTCAAAAATAAAATGTCTAAATCTATAAAAATCTCTATGTCAAGGCTTATATCCTTTGAGAGCTTTTCCCATAGACTAATCTTATTTAAGTTAAAACTTAATGATTTCAAAAATTTTCCAATTAAAACTTTCTAGAGACTTTGGTCTCAAGTTTATTTGACAAAACAATTTTTCTTATGCCAAATTAAAACAAAAATGGCTTTCTATTTTAACCTTACAAAAATGTTTAAATCTAATATATTTTCTATGTTAATGATTAAATCCTTTCAGAAAATATCTAAGGATTAATTTTTGTTCAAGTTAAAATAACCATTTAATTTGTAGAAAAATGTTTACCTTGCCAAAAACATTCCTGAAGACTTTGGTCTTTAAGAAAACATGCACATAGGTACAAAAAATAAATAGCATGCTAGAAAGCAGTAGACGTTTTCATGCTCTTCTATTTTAAACCTAAGTGCCCAGATAATAGAATTAAACACATTAATTAATTAATTAATTGTCTTGTTTAATCCTAAAATCCCTTACTAATACATTTCATGCAAAAAATATTCCTTGAATATTGACTATTGAAAAATATTAACTTCGCTTGGTATGGACCCCAAAACCAAAAGAATTTGCTAGAAAAATTACAAGGAAAAATTAAAAAAAAAATTTCCTTGGTCCACTACACCCGCTGCACTGGATCATGCACCTATCTGCACTGTGGTCCACTACACTCGCCGCACAAAACTAGGACCCACCAGAAACCAGCGTGCCGACCGACCTTTTAGAGCCAAGCTAGTGCCGGTTCCAGCACTCCAAGCCGGCGCCGGTTCTGTTCTGGATGCTGGATCCTGTAGCTTTTTTTTTTTGTGCGAATTTTCCCTATTTTTTTGCACAGCTTCTGGTATCCATGGCTCTCTGATTCCAATCCAAATACAATGAAGTCAACCAAAACCAACAGCCGCCTATACCCATAAATATTGGGTTTACACGATTTGCTAAGAAAAAATAGTAAATTACAATCTCCTATACCTCCACCTGCAAGGTTTAACAGAGAATCTATCCATGCCATAAAACAGTGAAGGATCACAATTTTAATCGCACACATGTGTCCAGTTTTATTCATCATGATGCATGCTCCTTATATTTTCACAAAACCTTCACGCTCTGATACCAATTGAAGGCGTGGAAAGTGGGAAAACACGGAGCACGCTGCAAAAGCGAACATAAAAAACTAGAAAAACAAGAATAGGGAATCCAGGGCAGGGCTAGCGTTGGATCTGGCTGCCCTAGCTGGCGTCGGTTGCACCCTGTCGCAATCTCGAGGTTTTAAAAATTTTACCTCTCCTTCTAGTTCTCAAAGGTGGCTCGATCGGAACGTGCGCAACTGGGGTAGGTGTGCTGGTGGAAGCCTCTGGTGTGATTCCTGCAAGCCTCCTACTCTGTCTTTACATGTATGTGAACACCAAACTCTCGGTCTTCAAAGATATGGCCTGCCTAAGTACCGTTTGGTGAACAACTAATAGGCTAGGGAATTTCCTAGAGAGAGAGAGAGAGAGATGCCTGACTATTCCACAGAGAAGAAGCCGTCTTTCTTGTGTGTCTTCTGTAATAACAACGTTGTTTCCAATCCTCTTATTTAACCTAAAAAAAACCCTAGGTTAAACTAGACTGGGCCATTAGACTATTAGTTTAACCTTTTGGGCTTAATTAATTATTCTAGTTAGAACCAACTTAATGGCCCAACAAATAATTAATTTTACCAGCCTAAATAAACCAGTCCAATTAAATAAGCCTAAATAAGTTTAGTCCCAGGTTAATCTCTAATTATTCAAACTGGGCTAAAGCCCTGAATAATTAATTAGCCCACAAAACTAATTTAATTAATTCTCTCTCCATGGACCTTTATTTTATTCTAGCCCAATAATTAAATCAGGCTACTTAAATAAAATAAATTCTAGTTAATTTAATTTAATTCCTTAGCCGTATTTAATTAGGACTCATGGACTATACTGGGGACCAAAAGACACAACGCCTTAGCTACTAAAATGATGAAAATACCCTTACATATAAATAGCTGTATTTTGCATTTTAAATATTTTCTAATATCACCATAAGAAAATATTGACCCTAAGGACAGTGCTGTGATAGCAAAGTCTCCGACCTACAGGAGTAATGACTAAAATACCCCTCCATACATTGCCGTACATTCAGAGAGGAAGAAGTGTACTAACACCGCTCTAAATGACATTTACCATCCTTAGGCCTCTAGTCTAATGATCCACGACTTTCTAGATTGTTTCCGCTTTCCAAAGGAGCTACCCTAAAAAAAACATCCATGTCATGTTTCCCAGGGCCCTGGATATTTGATCATTCAGCCATACGATAGAACCTTAACTATAGCATATCGAAGTACATGCTTCCAGTTTCGTCAGACCACCAACTCATACTCAAGTCGTAGAGTACTAGTCCACACTGTAGTGGTGTAGTCTAGGTTTCTACCATATAGTATTTTTAGAAACCACTACTACAGGTCTTGTTCTATATATTCGAAATACACTTATGTCATCAAGTGTGAAACCCCAGTTGAAACCAACCTTAGAGTAAGGGGGTTGGGATGCATATCAAGTTTTCTTGCATGCATAACTGTATTTTTATATGGTTTTATGTGCTTTAGATATGTGATTTATAGCTTAGAAGGCTTAATCGCGTGTATTGAATAAGAATGGTAAAATGGTAATTTTTGTTTGAGGTGGAAATATGGAGGTAGCTTGAGGATTAAAATAGAAAAAATATTTGGGAGAGAAAACAAGAACAAGAGTTGTTGTGATTTAGTGGTTAGAGCTTAGGAATTAATTCTTGAGGTCTTGAGTTCAAATTCCATTATTGGAGTTTCAGCATGATTAAAATTTTATTTTTGTTGGGAAGGCTATATTTCGGCCTTGTATGCTTTAAGGAAGAGTAGTGGTGTTGCCCTAGGGGAGACATGATGGGAATGTCATAATCCTACTCTTGTGCCCTACAAAAATTTCTAAGGGATTCATATATTTCTTGATCTCTAGCTTTCCTTAATTCTTAATCAATTAGGTTGAGTAATTTATCTAAGCCATTTTGTTTCCAAAAAATTCCAGTAAGGTTCTGTGAGGTTTAGGTTTCGAAAATGGCTATGAATGAGTTATCTTGTGGTCGAAAATGGGAAGGAGTTTTTGGGGAAGTTTCCAAGAGAATCAATCTCCATGGTTGAACCTTCAAAACTCTAACCTAGTTCTGTTCATTTCCTTCATGTTGAAAATTGAAATTTTACCAGCTTCTTGTTCAGTTCAAGTTTCAAAAATTTCAGCCATCTTTTCCTTTCAAATGCTTCCAGAAAAAATGGCCATTTCACTTAGCTTGAAGACTGAAAATCCTAGCCAAAACCGAGCTACACAAAATCTGTGCAAACAAGAAAATTTTCTGGGCAACTTTCGCAGCACTGGTGAACTAAAACCAAGTTGTTTCTTCTAGTTTTTCGCCCAGCAACATAACCACGTTTTTCCTCCATAAAGATGGCTAGAAACCAGCCTTGAAAGTCCTCTGAATACCCCTTCAAATCTTCTACAAGATGACTGGAAAATGGCAGCAAAATCTGCCCAGAAAAATTCCTGCAAACTTACGAAATTTGTTCAGGATTTTTTCAGCTTTGCTTCTCCTTCAGCCTTGTCTGAAACCTCCACCATTTTTCTGTACAAAATCCCCTTGAACAGCCATGAACTGAGCTTCATCATCTTCCCCAACATTCTGCTCGAAAACCAGTCCATGGCTGCTCCTAAAATATCTCCATCAATCACTCCAATCAAGCCCCTGATTGAAGACCAAAATTCCAGCAAACATATTTAGGAAGCTACCATAGAATCACCCCTCAAACAACCAGAAAATCTCCTCACCATTGCAAATCACTTTTCGGCCACCATTAAGCTCCCTTGAAAAGCTTTCATCCCAGCAAAAACCCTAGCCACTCAACCGGCCATTGGAGCTTCCAAAAGCTCTCCTCCATCAAAGATCTTCTTACCATATTTTGTTTCCAAAATTGATTCCCTAAAATATTCTTTTTAGATTTCAAAGAACCAACTTTCCTTTTCCTCTGAAATCTGAAAATCCATTTGCCAAAAACCCTACAAGCAATTCGGCCACTCCTTCCCACAGAATTTCGGCCAGCTTCAACCAAATCCTCTCCATTCTCTTCAACCTTCGAGAACACCAAGAACACCTACTACCCTTCTCACGCCTAAGGCCACCAAAACCACATCAATATTCTTCAAAAAAAAAACTCCAGATCACACCTACACAACCCCTTGAAGCCACTTCTGCAATTTTTAACATCAAATACCGAAATCAAAGTCCCTCTTTTAGATGGAAAAAACTAGTATTTTCGTGAAGACTCATGAACACCTTCAAGGTGAGCATCATCAATCATCTCCATCTTCACTCATCTGCAACTCCAAATGAATATACGTATATATAAACATACTAATGAACTCTATTTCTCTCTTTCCTCTCTCTCTCTCTCTCTCTTGGCTGAATGGTTGCTTCAACCATGGCCATATTTTCTCCATCTCTCTTGACGGATCAAGTCTCCTAAGAGTAAGGATTCATTCAAAACTTCTCCAAGGTAGTCATCAATCAAGTAAGCCTCTTCAACCTTCTATTTAAATTCTAGATTCATGTCTCTAGGATGTTATTGGAAGGAGATCGATTGGGATTAGGGTTCGAGCATGTATTGTTGTGATGGAGTTGAGATTGAAGCATGAATAAATGTGTGTATATAATGGAGATGGGATTGATGCATGAGTTGATTGCCTTGGTTGAATTTTATGGTTTTTAGGGTTTGTTGTATTTCTTCATGTTGTGAGTAGTATGTCATCAAGCATGTTAGAGATTATGTCACCTTTGGTGAATAAGGTTTATGTTCGCGTCTGATTGTTAAATCCATGAAAATGTTTATGTTAGTAGAATTTGGATCATGCCTTGGTAAATTTAGATCTATGCCTTTATTTATGATTTGGATGTTTTGTTAATTAGTGTAGAGTGTATGTTCATTATTATGGTTAGCAATAGAAATTGTGATCATGGCCTTGTTGTCCTTAAGCTAATTAAATTAACCAATTATATTTCATCAATAAAAATGATTTATGCTATAATTTCTCCTAGTAATATCGAAAACTCTAGGAAATTTGTGGATTTGGATTTTTATATAAAATAATGATATTTTAATCAAATAACTAATAACTTTCATTAAAGAAGTAAAATATATATATTTTATATAAAATAGAATATATAGAAAATAATAATAAATCCTTTTATATAAGTATTCATAATAGGTAAAATATTAATTTTGTAAGTCTTATATTCAAAACCACTATTAAAATTTTTTTATTGTCTTTCAATCGAAACCACTAAAATTTACTAACGACTAGTTTTAGTTACCAATTATTTTCTAACAATTAATTATTAATAGATTATTATTTTACATAATACCACATAGGACCTTTTATCAAATAAACTCTAATTTATTTATAGCAAGATTTAAACCTTCAAATTATTAGTACCTATTTCCCAAAACCCTAATTATTTTAATATCAAACTAGACTTATCTTATGAACCATTTATTTATTATCTTGCCTTAAAGCTTAGGACACTAGGATTATGGTTGTAGCAAGTTGAGCTAGAATTATTTGTGGAAGTGAATTTTGGCTTGAGTTTAATTATGACTCATGTTTAATCTAGGCCAGGTTAGGTCAGCTGTTGGAGACCTTTATTTTGAGCAAGGATCAGGTAAGCTCCTGCATAAAACTTGTTTAATGTAAAATGGTTATTATGGCAAGCCAAATGTGGAGTGCGTGGACACTCACTTCTGTAAAGGCAATTGAGGATTGTCTCCTTACTCATTTCAGTCAAATAAATTATTTGAAAATCAATAAGTAGTTTTACACAAACCCTAAACTCTTTCTAAAACCAACTTTGTCCCAAACTTTGGAAATCCTTAATTGCCATTTTCAAGTGGAGCTATGTTTTATTTTGTTTCTCCCAAGTATGGAGCTATGTTTTATTCAATTTTCTCCCAAGTGGGATAAATTGCGTTGAGTACTCAATGATGGTGAACTACTAGGACTAGCTTTTGATGGGCTAGGGTAAGTCTCTCAGTAGGTGGCCACCTCTGAGGGCTAAGTCCTTCCCTGATAAGATGTCAGTTCTGTAGGTCGCGCCAGTCCGAGCTTGCAGTTTTCAATCAAGTGGACTGTGTGTTACTGGAATGGACAACCGGTTTTGTTTTAGTGTAAAGATGGAGGAGTATCTCACTATGTATGCCGATCACCTACTTTTTGTCAGTCTGCACAAAGTGTGGCATTCTGACCGTTGTATGGTTATGGGGCCCAACGTGTGGTAACCCATGACCACCCTTTTGAGTGGTTGATTTATTTATACATGTATGGTTGGAAAAGCCAAAACACCACTCTTGGTTTTGACTATTGTTTATTGCTTGTCAGTAGTTTTCTAATGAAATTCTTACACCTTGCATTCATGGACTGTTTTCACTGAACACCCAAAGCACACACGGACTTACTGAGATTTTTATCTCATCATCCCTTTTTACCATGAGTTTAGGTCGATCCTGCTGTGGGGATGAGTAGCTAGTGTTGTCTGCCCTGGAAGAGATTCTGTTATCTATTTTTATGTAATGCTTTGGGGAGTTGGGAGTGAATAATTTTTATTCTGGATTTGTTTTAAATTCTTGGGTTGTAATAAGTTTTAAGTTTAAAGTATTATTTTTATTCTGTTATTTTGATTGTGTGACCTAGTTATAAAGTCCCCTTGTCCTTTGGACGGGGCGACATCCCCGGCCTTTTTGGGCCTAGGTAGCGGGGTGTTACAAGTGGTATCATAGACTAGGTTTAGGCGAATATTGATAGTGTATGTTCTATTTATTTAAGATTAAATCTTTATCTAACCTATCTTATTTATGTTGTCAAATTGTTAGAATGCTTAGAACCGCAAGGAAGGGACAGCAGTGGCGTCCTCCTATTCCTCTTTACCCAGAAAACCTTTCAGTTCCCCAGCCTGCTCCTCAGCTAGTTATCCCTTTGGAGGATAGCAGTAATGATGAGGACCCGATCCATCAGCCACGCCCAATCCCAGTGATAGACATAAGCTCTGACAGTGAAGATGAGGTGATAGCCGTGGAGTATGTTCCCCACCGTCCTAATCCCATAGTGGATTTGTCAGTAGATAGTGATGACGCGGGGGAGATAGATTATAAGTCTCCACCTATGCCTTCTTTCTTTCCTTCTCCCAGCCGAGTTAAGCCCGGGGAGAGTTTTAGGCACCCCGAGAAGGTGCCAATGAAGGAGTTTACCAGTGGGGTTGGGGTAGACTTTTCTAAGAACTCTGGGGGATGGTTATATGAGGCTGATTTTGAGGATTCTGATGAAGAGTAGAGGACTAAGAGTTATTTTGATCCAGATGTTTGTTTATTTATTGTTTTCCGTGAACTTTTACGTTGAGGATTTTTAATTCTGTTTTCTGTTAGAATTTTGAATTTATGCTAATCAAGATTTGAAAGAGAATTTATGAGTAATTAATTTCGAATTTATGCAAAACAAGAATTGAAGGAGAATTTATGAATAATTCTTTAGACAAAACTTGCTTCTAATTTCCTTTTATTTATATCTGACTGTGAATGCATGCGCAACTAAAATGATTTAATCCTTGAATGCATACATTTTATCATTTGGGGTATGGTTTAGAATGGCACCCAAGCGCCGTGCAGCTTCATTAGGTAGAAGGATTTCGGAGGCAGATCATATGGCACCGGAAGTCGAGACAACTCAGATGCAATCACCTAACCGGGGTAATAGGAGTGAACCAGAGATGGGAATGGGGTCTAAAGCACCGATTGATGTGTCAATAGGCTAAGCATTCACTAAGATGGCAGAGATTCTGCAAACACTGACTGAGCAGAGGAACCCCAAGGGAGAAGATGAGGCGTTAGAACGGTTTCTATAGTTTCAGCCACCCATCTTCTTAGGCGAAGCTGAGTAAGACCAGAAGGCAGAGCAATGGATCGAGCAGATGGAGGATATATTTGTAATGCTCCAGTACACTGAGGAGCAGATGGTTAAGTTTGCGGCATTCCGTTTGAGAGGTCCAGCTCGGGAATGGTGGTAGTGGATTCAAGACGACTGGGAGATGGTCGAATAGGAATGGATGTAGTCCAATTTCGTTGAAGTCTTTAGAGTGGAGTACATCCCTCAGTGGGCAGTGGAAAAGCTAGAGGACGAATTTCAGAACTTCAAGTAGGGAAGCATGTCAATAGCCTAGTACGCAGCATGGTTCACCCAGCTGTCGAAGTACTGCAAGAGATTGGTGGACACTGAGCAGAATAGGACGAGGCAGTTCGTCAAGGGGCTAAGGCTAGAATTGAGGAGGGCGTTGGCACCTTCTCCACCGACGACCTATTCGGGGGCCGTAGACACAGCTACCCGAACTGAAAATGAGGACTGCAATAGAATGGCGGTGAGGCCTTTCTAACCGCCAAGGCAGTCGCAAGGACACTTCCAAGGGAAGCAATCCAATAAGCACCCCACTAACCAACAGTGGCGGAACTAGGGAAAATAAGCCCAGACAACCCTAGTTAGTCCTGCCCAGAACCTTCCGTCATGCTGGCAGTATGGGAAAAGGGGCCATACAGAGAAGAATTGTTGGTCTAATGGAGGTGAACGTAAATGTTTTCACTGCGACGACCTGAACTATCTGCGGAACACCTGCCCTAAGTTGCACCGAGTTGGGCAAGGAAATCCGGCTCAAAATCTGAGGCCCAATAGAACTAACACCATAGGAGCATTCGAGAGTGGAGCACTGAAGCTGCAATGAAAGCCAAAGTATTCGCTCTCAACAGAGAGGAGGTTGGGACCGATGCAACAGTAGTGGAAGGTATGTTTACTATCCAAGGACGTTCCGTTAATTCATTGATAGATCCTGGCTCTACTCATTCCTATTTAAACAAGATATGTGCATGTCATTTGGGTTGGGATGGAGTGGAGCTACCTTTTACTTTAGTTGTAAGCACACCTTTTGGAAAAATCGTGCAAGCGGATCGGTATGTGAAAAACTATAAAATTGATGTGGGGAGAGAAAGTCTGGAGTGAGATTTGATAGTATTAGATATTGAAGATTATGATTTTATATTGGGAATGGACTGGTTAGCCAAGCATGGGGCTAGGGTAGACTGTAAGAATAAATCAGTCCAATTTATCAGATCGGGTTGTGATGTGTTGGAGTTTGATGGCAAGAAGGTAAAGGAATTAAAGTATTTGATAGCGGGGGCTAAGGCCCAGAAATTGCTGAAGCAAGGATATTAAGGGTACCTTGCTTACGTGATAAACAATCCGAAGGACCAGTGCACTCTAGAGGACACCGAGGTAGTGAAGGATTTCCCCGACGTGTTCCTAGCGAAACTTACTTCTCTACCTCCCAACCGAGAAGTGGAATTCACCATCGACTTAGTTCCGGGAGCGGAACCCGTAACGCGGACCCCGTATCGGATGGCATTGGCAGAGCTGAAGGAACAGTTAGAAGAGTTGGTGAAGTAAGGCTACATCAGACCTAGCATGTCGCCTTGGGTAGCGCCTGTGCTATTTGTGAAGAAGAAGGACGGGACTCTGAGACTATGTATCAACTATCGGGGTTTGAACAACTTGACGATCAACAACAAGTATCCGCTACTGCTGATTGACGAGTTGTTCGACCAATTGCAAGGGTCCAATTGCTACTCCAAACTAGACCTGAGGTAAGGGTACTACCAAGTGTGAATAAAAAAAGAGGATATCCTCAAGATGACCTTCAACACCAGATATGGGCATTATAAGTTCATGGTAATGCCATTCGGGGTGACCAATGCTCTAGCAGTATTCATGGAGTTGATGCACCGAGTGTTCTAACCCTGTCTGGATAAGTTCATGGTGGTCTTCATCGACGACATTCTGATCTACCCTAAAAGTCTGAAGGAGTATGCAGAGCATCTGAAGCTCGTGTTGGAGAAGCTGCGAGAACACAAGCTGTACGCCAAGTTCAGCAAGTGTGAATTTTGGCTGGTCAGTGCAGCATTTCTTGGCCATGTGGTGACCAAGGAGGGAATTAAGGTAGACCCAGCAAAGGTTGAAGTGGTGTCGGACTGGAAGCAATCGGAGAACATCATCGAGATTTGAAGTTTCTTGGGATTGGCTGGTTACTACAGGAGATTCATCAAAGGGTTTTCAATGCTTGCATTGCCTATGACCCGACTATTGAGAAAGGATGTTCCATTTATGTGGAGTGAGAAATGTGAGAAGAGTTTTCAAGAGCTGAAGCAAAGATTGATGACAGCGCCGGTATTGAGTCTGCCAGAGGAAGATAAGCCTTACGCGCTGTATACCGATGCCTCGAAAGAAGGATTGGGAGCAGTATTGATGCAAGATCAGAAAGTGATCGCTTATACTTCTCGGAAGTTGTGACCCCATGAAGTCAACTATCCTACGCACAATCTGGAGCTAGCAGCTATTGTGTTCACCTTAAAGAAATGGCGACACTAGCTGTACGAAGCTGAATATGAAGTGTTCACCGACCATAAGAGTCTGAAGTATATCTTCACGCACAAGGATCTGAATTTGAGGTAACGAAGATGGATGTAATTCTTGGAAGAGTACCGTTATCCTATCAACTATCATCTTGGGAAGGCCAACGTTGTAGCTGACGCCCTGAGCAGAAAAGTTGGTATGGCCAGACTAAGAGTGCAGGAGATTCAAGTGGTTCAGGAAGTCTTGGACAGAAGGGTGGATGTGAAAGAGAAGAGAATCGTTGTTAGCAACCTAAAGTTGGTACCGGATCTAAGATAAGAGATCGTGGAAGCTCAACAAAGCAACTCGGAGTTTCAGCTTTTCAAGGACAAGGAGCTCAAGCGGCAAGGCAGTGAATTCCGTCAAGACAAGGCGAGAGTTTTGCATTTCAGGGATCGGTTGTGTGTACCCGTAGTACAATAATTGAAGGACAGAATTTTGGAAGAGGTGCATAAGAGAAAGTACGCCATTCATCTGGGGGAAGTCAAAATGTACCAGGACCTGAAAAGGGCCTATTGGTGGCCCGGAATGAAGCGGGATGTGGTCAAGTATGTCTCGACTTGTCTCACCTGTCAAAAGGTCAAGGCGGAGCATAAGAAGTCCGCGGGATTGTTACAGCCATTGCCAATACCTAAATGGAAGTGGGAGGAGGTAAGCATGGACTTTGTCACCGGACTTCCTATGTCAAAGACCCAAAAGGACGCCATATGGGGAGTGGTGGATCGACTGACCAAGTTAGTGCATTTCATACCGATGAATGTAAGAGATTCCATGGAAAAGTTAGCTCAGACCTATGTTCGAGAAATAGTCCGCCTCCGTGGAGTGCCTTCGAGTATTGTGTTTGACTGAGACCCGAGGTTTACGCCTCATTTCTGGGGTAAGTTTCAGGAAGCAATGGGGTCGAGTCTGAAGTTCAGTACGACGGTGCATCTACAGACCGATGGGCAGTCAGAAAGGGTTATACAGATATTGGAGGATATGCTGAGGGCCTGAGTTCTGGATTTTGGGATAAGTGGATAGAATGTGTACCATATGCAGAACTGTCATATAATAATAGCTACTAAGCTTCAATTGGGATGGCACCGTATGAGGCTTTGTATGGGCGCAAGTGTTAGGTACCGCTATACTGGAGTTGGTCAGAAGATGGTCACGTAAGCAGAACCAGAGAAGTCTGTGTCCAGGAGATGTCGAATAAAGTAAAGTTGATCAGGGAGAGGTTGAAGGCAGCTCAGAGCTGACAGAAGAGCTATGCGGACAACCGGCAGAGGGAATTGGAATTTCAAGTCAGGGACAACGTATTTCTGAAATTGACGCCGAATAGGGGAATCCTGAAGCATCCGAATGGTGGAAAGCTAAATCCGAGGTATTTGGGGCCGTTCCCGATAAAGGAAAGGATTGGACCGGTAGCATACTGATTGGACTTTCCAGATGGATTGACAGGGATTCATGATGTGTTTCATGTGTCATAGCTGAAGAAGTACAATGCTAATCTCGGTCATGTCGTGAATAATGAGCCGTTGGTGTTGCAATCCGATTTGAGCTATGTGGAGAAGCCCATGCGAATATTGGACCGCAATGTCAAAAATCTATAGAACAAGCAGATACCGATGGTGAAAGTTCAGTGGGAGCATCATGGCATGCAGGATGCCACATGGGAATCAGAAGAGTGGATAAAGTGGATGTATCCCGATCCGAAATACAGGTATGCCTGAATTTCGTACGAAATTCTTCTAAAGAGGGGAGGATGTGAAACCCCAGTTGAAACCAACCTTAGAGTAAGAGGGTTGGGATGTATATCATATTTTCTTGCATGCATAACTGTATTTTTATATGGTTTTATGTGCTTCAGATATGTGGTTTATAGCTTAGAAGGCTTAATTATGTGTATTGAATAAGAAGGGTAAAATGGTAATTTTTTCTTGAGGTGGAAATAGGGAGGTAGCTTGAGGATTAAATAGGAAAAATATTTAGGAGAGAAAAAAAGAACAAGAGTTGTTGTGGTTTAGTGGTTAGAGCTTAGGAATTAATTCTCGAGGTCTTGAGTTCAAATTCCATCATTGGAGTTTTAGCATGATTAAATTTTTATTTTTGTTGGGAAGGCTATATTTCGGCCTTGTATGCTTTAGGGCAGAGTAGAGGTGTTGCCCTAGGGGAGACATGATGGGAATGTCATAATCCTACTCTTGTGCCCTACAAAAATTTCTAAGGGATTCATACCTTTCTTGATCTCTAGCTTTCCTTAATTCTTAATCAATTAGGTTAAGTAATTTATCTAAACCATTTTGTTTCCAGAAAATTCTAGCAAGGTTCTGTGAGGTTTAGGTTTCGAAAATGGCTATGAATGAGTTATCTTGTGGCCGAAAATGGGAAGGAGTTTTGGGGAAGTTCCCAAGAGAATCAATCTCCATGGTTGAACCTTCAAAACTCCAACTTATCTATATTCATTTCCATCATGTTGAAAACTGAAAATTTTCCAGCTTTTTGTTCAGCTCAAGTGTCAAAAATTTCAGCCATCTTTTCTTTTCAGACGCTACCAGAAAAATGGCCATTTCACTTCGTATGAAGACTGAAAATCCTTGCCAAAACCAAGCTACACAAAATCTGTGCAAACAAGAAAATTTTCTGGGCAACTTTCGCAGCACTGGTGAACTAAAACCAAGCTGTTTCTTCTAGTTTTTCACCCATCAACATAACCACGTTTTTCATCCATAAAGAAGGCTGGAAACCAGCTTTGAAAGACTTCTAAATATCACTTCAAATCTTCTGCAAGCTGACTGGAAAATGGCAGCAAAATCTGCCCAGAAAAATTCCATCAAACTTGCAAAATCTGTTCAGGATTTTTCCAGCTTTGCTTCTCCTTCAGCCTTGTCCGAAACCTTCACCATTTTTCTATACAAACTCGCCTTGAATAGCCATGAACTGAGCTTCATCATCTTCCCCAACATTCTGCTCGAAAACCAGTCCATGGCTGCTCATAAAATATCTCCATCAATCACTCCAATCAAGCCCTTGATTGAAGACCAAAATTCCAGTAAACATATTCAACAAGCTACCATAGAATCACCCCCCAAACAACCCAAAAATCTCAACACCATTGCACATCACTTTTCCGCCACCATTAAGCTCCCTTGAACAGCTTTCATCACAGCAAAAAAACTAGCCACTCAGCCGGCCATTGGAGCTACCAAAAGCTCTCCTCCATCAAAGATCTTCTAACCATATTTCGTTTCTAAAATTGATTCCCTAAAATATTCCTTTCGGATTTCAAACACCTAGCTTTCCTTTTTCTCTCAAATTTGAAAATCCAATTGCCAAAAACCCTACAAGCAATTCGGCCACTCCTTCCCACAGAATTTCGGCCAGCTTCGACCAAATCCTCTCCATTCTCTTAAACCTTCAAGAACACCAAGAACACCTACTATCCTTCTCATGCCTAAGGCCACCAAAATCACTTCAATCTTCTTCAAAAAATACTCCAGATCACACCTACTCAACCCCTTGAAACCACTTCTGTTAGTGTTGTGCCCTAGAGGCAATCACTTGTACCATGTATATTGCATATTAAATTAATAAGAGGCATTCTTTATCTTTCAGTTTGATTGTTATATCTAACTATGTGTACAAACCAGTAGATAAAGTCCCTAGTACAACACATTATTAAGGAAATCATGATAGAGATCATGATGTGAGATTCCTACTACACTATGCAGTGTTTGTACTTAAATAATCCACAGTCATAGTATTAATAAGATGGGACATTATTAATACGCCAAGACTGGCACCTGTTATATCTCTTGATTGGATCAAGCGGTGGTTCTCATATCCGTGGGTATTGGGATACTCAGGATTAACGTGTGGATGCTTGTTTTGAAACAAGTTCATTGGATGACCTAGCTACGAGATAATCACTTGGATAACTATTTAGTGCCAGTGATAGAATCTCATTATAGCAAGTGTGCAAGTATCCTTAGACTTGAGATCTCCAAGGTACTTTGTTTATCGAGCGTTGTACTTTGATTCTAATCTTTGGAGTCCTATCTAGGACCGACTATGGGATGGATATTGGGTATAACGTAAAGTAAACGAAAGTAGTTGAGAGGGTCAATAAAGGATTTAGCACTCCTAATAGTAGGAGAGTATATCTCAAGGCCACTTGTAGAAATCATTACTCATGAAGTCCTTGGCCAAGGCGACTATGTGATGGAAATGGTTCCAATTGATACACATATCGAGTAATGAATTTCTTGAACAAGTACTAAAATATTCGGGCCAGAATTAATAATATTCTGGAGGGAGTTGGCACTAATTCTATGCTCTAGACCGAATGAGATATTGTATGTTGAAAGGAGTTTATTGCACTGATAATTTGCTATTGAAAGGTTCATGTCAAGCCACTTGACTTTCTGGACTTTTGGGTGGTCAAGAGTCATTGCTAGATGTCGCTCTTGATATGCTAAATATGGATTTATTAATTAGAGAATTAATAAATTTAATCCTTTATTTTATTAATGATTATTAATTATAATATTGTTTGAATTAATTCATATTATACTACAAATAAGACCAGGAAACCTAATGGGTCACACACAATAAAGGTTTGAATGGTCAAATATATTATTTGATAATATTGTGGGGTTAATTAAGAGAAGGGAATATATTTATAGGTGAATTATAAGTTTGTTATAATTCATGGGACCTAATTGTAATTAAGTAAACTTCAAGGACCAATTTGTTGACAATTAGACGTTAAAGGACTAAGTTGTAATTTATTGTAATTATAAATCTATAAATATAAGGAAACGGTTTCCTTAGGGTTTGAGACAGACTATTCACACTATAACAGAGAAAACGTTTCTCTGCCTCTCTCTTGATCAAACCCTAGCCGTCTCTCTTCTTGATCAAAACCCTAGCCTCCCGAATTCTACTAGCATAGAATTGTGAGATTGTGAGCATTCAACCTTGTGTGGATTATCATTAGAGGAAGTTCTTTCTTGGACTTCAGTTGAGCTGCAGTGAACGGTTTTGGATAATCTGGATCGCGACTGCGTTCTTGTTTCTGAAATTTTTGAATTCCGGCTTCAGAGGTAATAAACGCAATCTTCTCCTTTTTCCCGTTTCTATTGCAAGCCCGTGATCCATTGCTTGGATTTCTTGTTGTTTTCTGCTGTGCTTAATCTAATTATGCATGATAGAAATCCTACAACTTCTGCAATTTTTAACATCAAATACCAAAATCAAAGTCCCTCGTTTGGATGGAAAAATCCAGTATTTTTGTGAAGGCTCAAGAACACCTTCAAGGTGAGCATGATCAATCATCTCCATCTTCACTCATCTTCAACTCCTAATGAATATACGTATATATAAACATACTATTGAACTCTCTCTCCCTCTTCTCTCTCTCTCTCTCTCTCTCTCTCTCTCTCTCTCTCTCTTGGCCGAATGCTTGCTTCAACCACGGCCATATTTTCTGCTTCTCTCTTGACGGACCAAGTCTCCCAAGTGTAAGGATTTGTTCGAAATTATTCCAAGGTAGTCATCAATCAAGTAAGCCTCTTCAACCTTCTCTTTAAATTCTAGATTCATGTCTCTAGGATGTTATTGGAAGGAGATGGATTGGGATTAGGGTTCAAGAATGTATTGTTGTGATGGAGTTGAGATTGAAGCATGAATAAATGTGTGTATATGATGGAGATGGGATTGATGCATGAGTTGATTGCCTTGGTTGAATTTTACGATTTTTAGGGTTTGTTGTATGTCTTCATGTCGTGAGTGGTATGTGATCAAGCATGTTGGAGATTATGTCACCTTTGGTGAATAGGGTTTATGTTCGCGTGTGATTGTTAAAGCCATGAAAATGTTTATGTTTGTAAAGTTTGGATCATGCCTTGGTAAATTTAGATCTATGCATTTATTCATGATTTGGATATTTTGTTGATTGGTGTAGAGTGTATATTCATGATTATGGTTAGCAATAGAAATTGTGATCATGGCCTTGTTGTCCTTAAGCTAATTAAATTAACCAATTATATTTCATCTATAAAAATAATTTATGCTATAATTTCTCCTAGTAATATAAAAAACAATAGGAAAATTGTGGATTTGGATTTTTATATAAAATAATGATATTTTAATCAAATAACTGATAACTTTCATTAAAGAAGTAAAATATATATTTTTTATATAAAATAGAATATATAGAAAATAATAATAAAGCCTTTTATATAAGTATTCATAATAGGTAAAATATTAATTTTATAAGTCTTATATTCAAAACCACTATTAAAATTTATTTATTATCTTTTAATCGAAACCACTAAAATTTACATATGACTAGTTTTAGTTACCAATTATTTTCTAACAATTAATTATTAATAGATTATTATTTTACATAATACCACATAGGACCCTTCATCAAATAAACTTTAATTTATTTATAGTAAGATTTAAACCTTCAATTTATTAGTGCCTATTTCCCAAAACCCTAATTATTTTAATATCAAACTAGACTTATCTTATGAACCATTTATTTGTTATCTTCCCTTAAATCTTGGGACACTAGGATCATAGTTGTAGCAAGTTAAGCTAGAATTATTTGTGGAAGTGAATTTTGGCTTTAGTTTAATTATGGCTCATGTTTAAGCCAGGCGAGGTTAGGTCAACTGTTGGAGACCTTTATTTTGAGCAAGGATCAGGTAAGCTCTTGCATAAAACTTGTTTAATGTAAAATGGTTATTATGGCAAGCCAAATGTGGAGTGCGTGGAGACTCACTTCTGTAAAGGCAATTGAGGATTGTATTCTTACTCATTTTAGTTAAACAAATTATTTGAAAATCAATAAGTAGTTTTACACAAACCCTAAACTCTTTCTAAAACCAACTTTGTCCCAAACTTTGGAAATCCTTAATTGCCATTTTCAAGTGGAGCTATGTTTTATTCAGTTTCTCCCAAGTGTGGAGCTATGTTTTATTCAGTTTTCTCCCAAGTGGGATAAATTACGTTGAGTACTTAATGAGGGTGAACTGCTAGGACTAGTCTTTGATGGGCTAGGGTAAGTCTCTCAGTAGGTGGTCATCTCTGAGTGGTAAGTCTTTCCCTGACAAGATGTCAGTTCAGTAGGTCGCGCCGGTCCGAGCTAGCAGTTTTCAGTCAAGTGAACTATGTGTTACTGGAATGGACTACCGATTTTGTTTGGGTGTAGAGATGGAGGAGTATCTCACCAGGTAGGTGGATCACCTACTTTTTATCAGTCTGCATAAAGTGTGGCATTCTGACCGTTGTATGGTTATGGGGCCCAACGTGTGGTAACCTATGACCACCTTTTTGAATGGTTGATTTATTTGTACATGTATGGTTGGAAAAGCCAAAACACCATTCTTGGTTTTGACTATTATTTATTGCTTGCCAGTATTTTTCTTATGAAATTCTTACACCTTACATTCATGGAATGTTTTCACTGAACACCCAAAGCAACACGGACTTACTGAGATTTTTATCCCATCATCCCTTTTTACTATGATTTCAGGTCGATCCTGCTATGGGGATGAGTAGCTAGTGTTGTCTGCCTTGGAAGAGATTCTGTTATCTATTTTTATGTAATGCTTTGGGGGAGTTGGGAGTGAATAATTTTTATTCTGGATTAATTTTGAATTCTTGGATTGTAATAATTTTTAAGTTTAAAGTATTATTTTTATTCTATTATTTTGATTATGTGACCTAGTTATAAAGACCTCTTGTCCTTTGGACGCGGTGACATCCCCGGCCCTATTGGGCCTAGGTAGGAGGGTGTTACATCAAAGTTAGTGGACTACTCACTGGCTAAAGGTAAGCCATTCCCCATTTAGAATTGACAACATAATAACCTAAACATGATGAGATTCCCATTCTCATCAATCAGTTAAGAACGAATGTTTATGTGTTAAGTAACCTGTGATTCATATCTTACTGTGAAAGACCTCCATTCACATGGACCACTTACTTAAACACAATGGATTATTTCCAGACGTAATTGTGCACACATAAAATCGTAAATTTACACACAATTTCTGAGAATAAATTCTTTTATTAAAATATTCGATTTTTACATCAGAAATTTAGTCTAAGAGGGCATATTTTCCAACTATCAAAGTATTGCAAGAGGCTGGTGGACACTGAATAGAACAAGACAAGATAGTTTGTCAAGGGGCTAAGGCAGGAATTGAGAAGGGCGTTGGCACCTTCTCCACCAATGACCTTCTTAGGGGCCGTAGACGCAACCACCCGGATAGAAAATGAGGACCGCAGTAGAATGGCACCGAGACCTTTCCAGCCACCAAGGCAACCGCAAGGACCTTTCCAGAGTCAGCAATCCAACAAGCGCCCCGCTAACCAGCAGTGGCAGAATCGGGGAAAATAAGGTCGGACAACACCAGCTAGTCCTACACAGAACCTTCTGTTATGCCGACAATGAGGGAAAAGGGACCACACAGAGAAAAACTGTTGGTCCAAAGGAGGTGAGCAGAAATGTTTCCACTGCAAGGACCCGAACCACCTGCGGAACGCCTGCCCTACACTTCACCGAGTAGAGCAAGAAAATCCGACTTAGATCCTGGGGGCCAATCGGGCTTATACCGTGGGAGCATCCGGGAGTGGAACACCAAATCCTCAAGTGAAAGAAAAAGTTTTCGCTCTCAACCGAGAGGAGGTTGGAACTGATGCAGCGGTAGTGGAAGGTACGTTTACTATCCAAGGACGTTCTGTCAATGCATTGATAGACCCTGGATCTACCCATTCCTATTTAAACGAGAACTGTGCATATTATTTGGGTTGGAATGGAGTAGAACTACCTTTTACTTTGTTGGTGAGTACACCTTTAGGGAAGATGGTACAAGCAGATTGGTATGTGCGAAATTGTAAAATTGAAGTGGGAAGAGAAAATTTGGAGGGAGATTTGATAGTAGTGGATATCGATGATTATGATTTGATATTGGGAATGGATTGGCTAGCGAAGCATGGGGCTAGGGTAGACTATAGGAATAAATCGGTTTAGTTCATTAGACCAAGGTGTGATGTGTTGGAATTCAACGGCAAGAGAGTAAGGGAATTGAAGTATTTAATTGCTAGGGCTAAGGCCCAGAAATTGTTGAAGCAAGGATGTCAAGGATATGTAGCTTATGTGATAAACAAGCCAAAGGACCAATGCACTCTGGAGGATACTGAGATAGAAAAGGATTTTCTCGATGTATTCCCCGCAAAACTCACTTCTCTATTTCCCAGCCGAGAAGTTGAATTCACTGTTAATCTAGTTCTAAGAGCGGAACTAGTATCCCGGACTCCATATCGGTGGCACCGGCGGAGCTAAAAGAACTAAATGAGTAGTTAGAAGAGTTGATGAAGTAAGGTTACATCAAACTTAGCACGTCACCCCGGGGGGCACTTGTGCTGTTTGTGAATAAGAAGGATAGGACTCAGAGGCTGTGTATCAACTATCGGGGCTTGAACAACCTAACGATCAAGAATAAGTATCCTCTACCGCTAATCGACGAGTTGTTTAACCAGTTGCAAGGATCCAGTTGTTAATCCAAACTGGATTTCAAACAAGGATACTATCAAGTGAGGATAAAAGAGGAGGATATCCCTAAGACGGCCTTCAACACAAGATATGGTCACTATGAGTTCATGATGATGCCATTCGGGGTAACTAATGTACCAGCGGTTTTTATGGATTTAATGCAACGAGTGTTCTGACACTACTTAGACAAGTTCGTGGTGGTCTTTATTGATGGCATACTCATTTATTCAAAAGTCTGGAGGAGCATGCAGAACATTTAATGCTAGTATTGGAGAAGCTAACAGAGCACAAGCTTTTTGCCAAGTTTAGAAAGTATGAGTTTTGGCTGGATAGTATGGCATTTCTTGGCCACGTGGTGACCAAGGATGGAATTAAGGTAGACCTAGCGAAGGTTGAAGCAGTTTTGGACTAGAAGCAATCAGAGAATATCACCGAGATTTGAAGCTTCTTAGAATTGGCTAGTTATTATAGGAGGTTTATCAAAGGATTTTCAACACTCGCATCGCCTATGACCTGACTGCTGAGAAAAGACGTACCATTTGTTTGGAGTGAAAAATGTGAGAAGAGTTTCCAAGAGCTGAAGCGGAGATTGATGACAGCACCGGTGTTGAGTCTGCCAGAGGGAGATAAGCCTTATGCATTGTATACCGATACTTCGAATGAAGGTTTGGGAGCAATTTTGATGCAAGACTGAAAGATGATCGCTAATACTTCTCGAAAGTTGAAGTCTCATGAAGTCAATTACCCCGCGCATGATCTAGAACTGGTTGCCATTGTGTTCGCTTTAAAGAAATGGCGGCACTACCTGTACGGAGTGGAATATGAAGTGTTCACTAATCACAAGAGCCTGAAGTATATTTTCACCCAGAAGGACTTGAATCTGAGGCAGCGAAGGTAGATGGAATTTTTGGAGGAGTACCATTGTCCAATCAACTATCTTCCCGGGAAGGCCAACATTGTTGCTGATGCCCTGAGCAGAAAAGTCAGTATGGCCAGACTAAGGGTACAGGAGACTTAAGTGGTTCAGGATGTGTTGGATAGAAGAGCAGAAGTGCAAGGGGAGAGAATTGTTGTTAGCAACCTGAAGTTGATACCAGATCTAAGGCGGGAAATTATTGAAGCTCAGCAAAGTAATGCAGAATTTCAGCTTTTCAAGGACAAGAAGCTCAAACGGCAAGGCAGTGAATTTCGGCAGGACGAAGCGGGAGTTTTATATTTTAGAGATCGGTTGTGTGTACCCGAAGAGCACCAATTAAATGATAGAATTCTGGAAGAGGCGCATAAGAGAAAGTACACCATTCATCCGGAGGAAGTCAAAATGTACCAGGTTCTGAAAAGGGCCTATTGGTGGCCCAGATGAAGCGAAACGTGGTTAAGTATGTCTCGACGTATCTCACCTGTTAGAAAGTCAAAGCGGAGCATAAGAAGTCAGCAGGACTGTTGTAACAATTGTCAGTACCTGAATGGAAGTGGGAGGAATTGACCATGGACTTCGTTACCAGACTTCCTATGTCAAGGACCCAAAAGGACGCCATATGGGTAGTGGTGGATTGACTAACCAAATTAGCACATTTCATACCAGTGAATGTAAGGGATTCCATGGAGAAGTTGGCTCAGACCTATATGCGAGAAATAGTCCGACTGCATGGAGTGCCTTCAAGTGTTGTGTCTGACCGAGATCTACTTCTCGATTTTGGGACAAGTTTCAAGAAGCAATGGGGTCGAGTCAGAACTTCAGTATGACGGCGCATCCGCAAACTGATGGGCAGTTAGAAAGGGTTATACAGATATTGGAGGATATACTGAGAGCGTGTGTACTAGATTTTAGAGATAAATGGATCGAATATGTGTCGTATACAGAGTTGTCGTACAATAATAGTTACCAAGCTTTGATTGGAATGGCCCCGTATGAGGCACTATATGGATGCAAGTGCCAGGTACCGCTATACTGGAATTGGTCAGAAGATGGTTATATAAGTAAATCTGGAGAAGTCTGTTTTCAGGAAATGTTGGACATGGTCAAGTTAATCAGGGAAAGGTTGAAAGCAGCCCAGAGCCGACAAAAGAGCTATGCAGACATTAGGTGGAGAGAGTTAGAGTTTCATGCAGGAGACAGGGTATTCCTAAGATTGACACCAAATAGAGGAATCTTGAAGCATCCGAAAGGTGGGAAGCTGAATTCGAGGTATTTAGGACTACTTTCGATAAAGGAGAGAATCGGGCCGGTGGTGTATCGATTAGATTTGCCAGATGGGTTGACAGGAATGCACAACGTGTTTCATGTGTCACAGTTGAAAAAGTACAATGACGATCCCGGTCATGTTTTGAATGATGAGCCATTGGTGTTGCAACCCGACCTGAGCTGTGGGGAGAAACCCGTGAGGATATTAGACCGAAGTATCAAGACTCTCCAGAACAAGCTGACCCTGATGTTAAAGGTGCAGTGGGAGCATCATGGCCCGCGAGATGCCATATGGAAAATGGAAGAGTGGGCTAAGCGGAAGTATCCCAATCTGAGATAGAGGCATACTTGAATTTCGGGACGAAATTCTCCTAAGAAGGGGAGGATGTGAAACCCCACCTAAAGCTAACCCTAGAGTAAGAGGGTCGGGATGCATATCATATTTTCTTGCATGAATATATATATATATATATATATATATATATATTGAACGATATGTGCTTTAGAATAACGATTTATAGTCTAGAAGGCTTAATTATGCTTAGTGAGTAAGAAGGGTAAAATGGTAATTTTTCTTGAGGTCAAAATAGGGAGATAGCTTATAGATTTAATAGGAAGAATATTTGAGAGAGAAAATAAGAAAAAGAATTGTTGTGGTTTAGTGGTTAGAGCTTTGGAAATAATCTCTATGGTATTGAGTTCAAATCCCATCATTTAAGTTTTTGCTATGATTATTTCTTTTTAGATTGAATTTTTTGCCCCTTGCATTCCATAAGTAGAAATAGGAGTGTTGTCCTAGGAGAGACATGAAGGGAATGTCCTAATCCTATTCTTATGTCCTACAAGAATTCTTAAGGGATTCATGTCCTTTTATTCCCTAGCTTACCTTAAATCATTTACCAATTAAGTTTGTTCAATTCATCAAATCTATATTTTAATTCCAGAAAACTCATCAAGGTTTATTGACCTTGGAATTTTGAAAATGGCTCTTAGAGGATAGAGTTTTGACTGAAAATAGGGAGGGAGTTAAGGAAGGTTCCCAAGAGAATTAATCTCCATGGTTGAACCTTTAAACTCCACTCATTAGTATTCATCTTCTTCATGGAAGCAATCTGAAAATTTTCCAGGTTCTTGGATAGTTTAGCCTTCGAAAACTTCAACAATTTTCCTTACTCAAATGTTGCCAGCAAAATGGCCAACTTGTTCAGTTTGATGACTGAAATCCTTTGCAAAAACCAAACTGCACAAAGCTGTGAAATCAGAAAAAAAATTCTGGATAGCTTCAATATTTAGCAGTCCAAAAACATGCTGTTTCTTCTACCCTTCAAACCAGTGGATTACCTTTGCCTTTCCCCCATAAAGAAGGCTGGAAACAAGCCTTAAAGGACTTTCCTATACATATCCAAAATCTCTGCAAATTGGTTGGAGCATTGCAAAAAAAAAAAAAAAAAAAAAAATTGCACAGAAATTCCAGCAAGCAATTCGAATATCAAGCCAGAAAAATTCCAGCCTTGCTCTCTCTTCAAGCCTTGTTCGAAAATCACAAACTTCTGTGAAGTTAACCTTAATCAGCCATGAACTAAACACCATTACCCTCTTCCACTGACCTGCACGATTGGACTCCATAGCCACTCCTTAAATTCCTCATTCAATTACTCCAACCAAGCTTTCAATTGAAGTTCAAAATTCCAGCAATTTCTCCATGAAAACTCCCTTGGATTAAGCTTTAAACAACCAGAAATTCTCCCACCATTGTACTCAGAATTTTGGCCAACCTATAGCTTCTTCAACTCTCATTCATTTCAGCAAAACCAGTCGGCAATTGTAACTTCCAAGAACCTCTATCAATCAAACTACATTACAATATCTTCTACCTTAAAACACTCCATAAATTACTCCATTTGAAATTCAAACAACCAAATTTCCCTCTTCTCCCTAATCTGAAAATCAAATCACAAGAATCCCTCAGTCATTTGGCCAAATCCCTTCAGCATTTCGTCCAGCTTTCTCTCCAATTCTCTCTATTTCTCCAAGAACACATACTACCGTTCTTCAAGTATAAGACCACTCTAAACACCTCTAAACCCTTCCAAAAACTCCAGACCACACCTACTCACTCCCTAGAGTCCATTTCTGGATTTTATATCATCAAATATTGAAAACAAAATCTGCTATCGGATCAAAAACCAGAATTTTTCTTGAAGTCTCAAGAACACTATCAAGGTAACCAAGAACAATTTTGTTCATCTTCTTTCCCTTCAATCTTTAACATGATATACTAATACTCTCTCTCTCTCTCTCTCTCTCTCTCTCTCTCTCTCTCTCTCTCTCTCTCTCTCTCTCAGCCGAAATGGTTTCTTCAACCACGACTATATTTCTTCTTCTTTCTTAGACGATTCAACCTCCTAAGTGTGTGGATCTCATTGAATCTTCATCGAGATAGTCATCAACCAAGTATTTCTCTTTAACCTTCTCTTTAATTCTAAAATCACGTCTCTTAGATGTTGTTAGAAAAAGATAGAATATCGTTGGGGATTGAGTATGTGCTTATGTATGAAGGAGTAGAGATTGGAGCATGAGGATGTTTTTCCATGGTTAAGTTTTATGATATTTCTTGTGGATCGATGCATGTTCTTCATGTCTTGAGTGAGTATGGATGTTTAAGCATGCTAGATATTATGTCACCTTTGGTGAATAGGGTATTATGCTCTTGTTTTCGTTGAAGCCATGAATATGATTATGCTTAGTAGAGATTTGGCCGTGTGATAGTAGGTATGGATTTAAGCCTTTATCCATGAATAGAATGGTTTGTTGATTGATGTAGGAGTTTATGTCCATGATTCTTGTTAGCAATAGGAAAATTGTGATCATGACCTTGTTGATCCTAAGCTATTTTAATTGGCCAATTTTATTACGTTAATTAAAATTAATATTATGATTTCCTCCAAAGATTTCGAAAACCCTAGGAAGTTGGAATTGGAATATTAAATGGAATAGTAATATTTTAGCCAAATAAATTATATTTTTTTTATTAAAGATAATATATATATATAAATAATTATATATAATAATAATAAATAAATAAATAAATAAAGCCTTTTATATAAATAATAATAATACTATTGAAATTTATATATTTATATATTGATCAAAATTTAATAAAATTTATTTATTATTTTCTATCTATTAATTATTAAATAAGAGATTAGTAATTATTTATTATTTATTTTAATAATATCATCTAGGACTTAGGATTCTTCATCAATTAAACCCTAGTGTGTTTATTAATAACAACACTCAAGATTTGTATTTGAAGCTATAACTTATTAGTAATTATTTTACAACCTCTAGTTATTTTCACTTATCAAGCTAGACTTATTTTATAAAACCCTTTATCATCTAGCCTTAAAGCTTAGGACATTAGGGTCATGATTGTAATAAATTGAACTAGGATTATTTATGGAAGCGAATATAGCTTGAGTATAACCATATGACTTGTGTTTACCCCAGGCGGGGTTAGGTTAGCTTTGGAAGATTTGTGAACTTGCAAGCAAAGGATCAAGTAAGCTTCTGCATAAACTTATTTGATGACAAAAGGGTACTATGGCAAGCCAAACGCGAAGTGTATGGACACTCATTTTGTAAAGGCAATTAAGGACTGTTTCCTTTCTTGTTCAGTCAAACAAATCATTTGAAAACCAAACAAGCAGTTTTGCACAAACACTAAACTCTTTCTAAAAACCCACTTTGACAAAAATTTTAGAAACCCTTAATTGCTATTCCAAGTAAAGCAATGTTTTATCCGTTTTCTCCCAAATGGGACAATCAACATTGAGTACTCAATAAGGGTAGGCTAGTAGTACTAGTTTCGAAGAGCAAGAGTGCCAGAAGATGAACTCAACTTAGAGAAGTGACGGTACTACTTAGGCATGCCGGTCCGAGCTAGCAAGTTTCAGTCAAGTGGACTGTGTATTTTCAGAGTGGACAATCGGTATGTTTGGGTGCAGAGAAAGAGCAATATCTTACTTAGTAGGCCGATCACCTACCTTTTTGTCAGTCTGCACAAAGTGTGGCATTATGACCGTTATATGGTCATGGGGCCCTGACCACCTACCATTTGAGTGGTTGTATTTATTGTGCACATGCATGGTTTGAAAAGCAAAACGCCACTCTTTATTTTAATCCTTATTTATTGCTTGTCAGCATTTTCTTCTATACAATTTTTATAACTTACATACATGAACTGTTTTACCTGAAACACTCAAAACACACACGAGTTTACTGAGATTTTTATCTCATCACCTTTTATGCCATGTTTTCAGGTCAGTCCTGCTATGGGGATGAGTAGCTAGATTTGTTGCCTGCTTGGAAGACTCTATGCTGTTTATTTTATATGTTGCTTTGAGAGATGATAGTGAACAATTTATTTTGAATTTGTTCTTGAATTTTTGTGTTGTAATAAGTTCAATTTTTAAAGTATTATTTTATTTTCGTTTGTGTGACCTAGTTATAAAGACCCCTTGTCCTTTGGACGGGGCGACATCCCCGGCCCTATTAGGCCTAGGTAGCGGGGTATTACAGAAGGTACTAGGCGCCAGGTTTACTCTGGAAAGCAAAAATCCTGTTCACGAATTTAGGAATTTTCCAAAGATTTCATCATTTTTTAATTCCTACTCTGCTAAGATCTCTCGAGCAACGAATTTCGCATCTAAAATGGCTATAAAACCAAGAGAAAACACAAGAGAATATATACATGTTGAGGTGGATTCAAAAACCAAAATTCTTAATCACTTGTTGAAGGAGAGATTAACCCAACCAAGGAGGATTATTCAAGAGAGTCTTCATGGGAGAAGAAATAGGCTTGTCTATGAGTGTTTTCTTTAACCTTTGTTTTCTTTTTCTTAAATGATTATGTATTCAACATTTTCACTGTAATATGACAATATTTTGCGATTCATGACTTATGTAGCAATTTAAGTACTTGATCAATTTTCTATCATTCTTGGTGTTTGATTACTTGTGATTATGGAGAAATTGATGAAGTTAGATTTTCTTCTAATTGACTTGGAAATTGACTTTAGTAGTTGATTTAAAGTTATTGATTTTATATTTGTTATTGCTTAACGGACTTGGGAAACGAAGTTAAGATCAAAGAACTTAAGTAATCAAAAGTTAGTTAATTTCCCCTAGAGCATAGGCTTGTTGGCAAATTTCATGTCTATAAGGAATTATGTTTAATGCATCTTTTGGTTATGTTGGTTTGATGGGAAAATCTGCTAATTTAATCAATGGGTAGTGATTCTATAGATTGGGAAAGAAATTGAGTCTATATAATTAAATTCATAACTTGGGAAATGATTGAACTTTACTTTATATTCATTCATGATGTCAAGATGATGATTAATTGAGATAGTTGTTAAGTGGTTCATTGTTATCTTTTCTAGGATAATTGTTTAAGTTACATATTTCTCATCCTTGAGTGGTATATATTTCATTTTTATTTATTTTATTATTTTGTCACTTTACTTGGGTCGGTTAAAAAATGAATGAAAAGTGATTAGTGTGTGCTTGTTCCTTTGAAAATCGATACTCGTTAATTTCTTATACTATGCTTGTGATGAGTATATTTGCTTGTATGCATATTTTGGGTTTATGTTTTAATTAAAATATGATTAATTGGGATGGATTTAAATTTGGTGATTTTTATACACCCAAAATTTACGCATCAAGCTCATTCATTAACTCTGTTAAACTTATGCTTAACTTGTTCATGTTGTAGTTCAATTTGAATTGAGTAAAAAAGCTTGGTAGAGATTCGAAAATCGTATCCACTAAACTCTCGGGGTCAATTACAACCCCCAAGACTTCTGCTTCATTGACAACTGCAATCATAATGAGTATATGCTCTCTGACTTGTGCTTTCTTAGCCATCTTGGTGTTGATGATCGTTCTAAAACACTACAAGAAAACAACAGTTAGCGACGGTCAAATCCGTCGCTAATCCGTCGCTAAATGAGTTTAGCGACGGATTCTTACCCTCGCTAAGACTGGCGTCGCAAATAGCGACGGACCAAAAATCCGTCGCTAATAGCGATGGATTAGCGACGGATATTAAGTAATGATATTTATAATTAAATTTGCAATTAAAGTCATCGCTAAATTTAGCGACAGATTAGCTATGACCAACGAATTTTATTTAAAAAAAATTAATTAGTCTAGACCCGGCGTAACCGGTTAGGCCCGACCATCGACCCGACCCGCCAGATAATTTTTTGAGATTATTTTGGACACGGGGCTCGAACCCGCGTCCTTGTTGTGGGAGAGTACGTGCTCCACCACTAGGCTATTGATATTCTTGTGATTTTTTGTTCTTTATATTAATTATATAGTTTTTTTTTTTATAAATTAGCGACGGATTAGCGAGGGATTCTGAAGCCGTAGCTAATCCCTTGCTAATTAGCTAGGGACAATAAGCTATAGCTAATCCCTTGCTAATTAGCGAGGGATTAGCTACGGCATTGATTAGTATAAGTGTTAATTATGATACGGTAGCTAATCCCTCGCTAATGAGCAAGGGATTAGCTGCGGCATTTTCAATTAATTTAGTGTAAGTTCTAATTACGTATGCCGTAGCTAATCCCTTGCTAATTAGCGAGGGATTAGCTACGGCATTTGAACAATTAATTAGTATTAGTGTTAATTTCATTTACTTAGCGAGGGACTAGCTAAACCCTCGCTAATTGGCGAGGGATTAGCTACAGCATTTGAACAATTAATTAGTATTAGTTTAATTTCATTTACCGTAGCTAATCCCTCACTAATTAGCGAGGGACTAGCTAGTCCCTCGCTAATTGGCGAGGGATTAGCTATGGCTTCTGACAAATTTTTAAAAAATAAATTTAAATTAAAAATTTTTGTTTGCCGTCGCTATTCCATCACAAATTAGCGACGGTAACAAAGCCATCGCTAATTTCCGTAGCTAAAGTGCATTTTTCTTGTAGTGAAAGCTTCCTGCCTTGGGGCAGGTTCTTGTCAGCGGACATCGTGGCTATTAACGTGCTAATGCCATAAGTAGTGGCCATGTATTCGTGTTTGGATTGGAGCATATTAGGTATAGAGGCCAACATGTAGACCAGAGCTATCTGGTCGGCCATCTTCCATGCCTTTTCAACCTCTCGATTCTCTTCGGTGGAACACTTCCATAAATTAATTGATATGAATCGACATTTATAGTTTGGATCCAGGGAGGGGGAAAATAAAAAGAAAAGGTATTCCAACAACTCAAATGTTAGTGTTGTGCTCTAGAGGCAATCACGTGTACCATGTATATTGCATATTAAATTAATAAGAGGCATTCTATATCTTTTAGTTTGATTTTTAAATCTAAATATGTATACAAACCGTTAGATAAAGTCCCTAGTACAACACAGTGTTAAGGAAATCATGATAGAGATCCTGATGTGCGATTCTTACTACAGTATGCATTGTTTGTACTTAAATAATCCCCAGTCATAGTATTAATAAGATGGGACATTATTAATACGCCAAGACTGGCACATGTTATATCTCTTGATTGGATCAAGCGGTGGTTCTCATATCCGTGAGTATTGGGATACTCAGGATTAACGTGTGGATGCTTGTTTTGGAACAAGTTCATTGGATGACCTAGCTACGAGATAATCACTTGGATAACTATTTAGTGCCAGTGATAGAATCTCATTATAGCAAGTGTGCAAGTATCCTTAGACTTGAGATCTCCAAGGTACTTTGTTTAACGAGCGTTGTACTTTGATTCTAATATTTGGAGTCTTATCTAGGACTGCCTATGGGATGGATACTGGGTACAACGTAAAGTAAACGAAAGTAGTTGAGAAAGTCAATAAAGGATTCACCACTCCTAATAGTAGGAGAGTATATCTCAAGGCCACTTGTAGAAATCATTACTCATGAAGTCCTTGGCCAGGGCGACTATGTGATGGAAATAGTTCCAATTGATACACATATCGAGTAATGGATTTCTTGAACAAGTACTAAAATATTCGGGGCCAGAATTAATAATATTCTGGAGGGAGTTGGCACTAATTCCATACTTTAGACCGAATGAGATATTGTATGATGAAAGGAGTTTATTGCACTGATAATTTGCTATTGAAAGGTTCATGTCAAGCCACTTGACTTTCTGGACTTTTGGGTGGTCAAGAGTCATTGCTAGATGTCGCTCTTGATATGCTAAATATGGATTTATTAATTAGAGAATTAATAAATTTAATCCTTTATTTTATTAAAGATTATTAATTCTAATATTGTTGGAATTAATTCATATTATGCTACCAATAAGACCAGGAAACCTAATGGGTCACACACAATAAAGGTTTGAATGCTCAAATATATTATTTGATAAGATTGTGGGGTTAATCAAGAGAAGGGAATGTATTTATAGGCGAATTATAATTTTGTTATAATTCATGGGACATAATTGTAATTAAGTAAACTTCAAGGACCAATTTGTTGAAAATTGGACGTTGAAGGACTAAGTTGCAATTTATGGTAATTATAAATCTATAAATATAAGGAAACGGTTTCCTTAGGGTAAGAGACACAGACTATTCACGCAATAACAGAGAAACCGTTTCTCTGCCTCTCTCTTGATCAAACGCTAGCCGTCTCTCTCTTATTAGTCAAACCCTAGCCTCATAAATTCTACTAGCATAGAATTGTGAGATTGTGAGCGTTCGACCTTGTGTGGATTATCATTAGAGGGAGTTCTTTCTTGGACTTTAGTTGAGCTGCTGTGAACCGGTTTTGTGATCTGGATCGCGCCTGTGTTCTTGGAATAAGAAAATTTTAAATTCCGGCTTCAAGAGGTAATAAGCGTGATCTTCTCTTTTTCCTGCTTCTACTGCAAACCCGTGATCCATGGCTTGGATTTCTTGCTATTTTCCGCTGCGTTTAATCTGTTAATTTAGAAATCCTACAGTGGTATAAGAGCCTACGGGTTTTGCGTTTTAATGGGATGTTTTATTGCTTTGAATTGTTCGAGCATGTAAATTGCATGATTATAGCATGTTAATTGTATGATCTTGTCTGATGGTTTGTATGTAATCGTCTGGGTTTTGTTTTGAATAATCCGGGTTGCAGAAATCGTTTCTGCGTTGTGGGTTTTATGCTTTCGAAAATATTGCAGAATGTTTCTGCGTCTGTGTTTAGGTTTTGGCTTCAGTTGATGTTTATCCTGTAATTAAGCCTTCCGTTTAACAATTTGGATTGTTAAATTGATTGTGAGAATGATCACAATGGTTTGTTAATAAAGATTAACAAAGATCAACGTCAAAAACTGGTTTTGATTGATCTAGGAACGGCCCCGAACTGAACAAAAATTTGCAGAAAATCGAAGCCGCACGCGGTGGTTTCTGTTCAGTGTTTAAAAAAAATGGGGGGGGGGGGTTCTGGAATAGAATTTTGAAAGGGAAAATCTCATTTGATGAGAGGTGGTAAAAATATATATATATATATATTTCCCCCTTGACCCCCGCCCGCTGACCGGCCAGCGGGACCTCAGTTATCGTTGCGTAATGGGACCCAGAAGCATTTTCTCAAAATTAGTTTTGAGACAATCAATTTTATTTTTCAAAATAGTGATTTTGAAAATTTAAAAATAATGTATTTTTCTAAAATGTTGATTTTAGAATTTGTTTTATTTTCCCAAAATAATGATTTTAGAATAATAAAAGTATATGTTTATTTTGTTTAAGCATAGTTAATGGCATGGTGTGTAACACCCTACTACCTAGGCCCGACAGGGTCGGGGATGACGCCCAGTCCAAAGGACAAGGGGTCTTTATAACTAGGTCACACAAAAGAAAATAAAAGTAATACTTTAAAATTGAACTTATTACAACCCAAAAATATATGAACAAATCCAAAATAAATTGTTCGCTACCATCTCTCAAAACAACACATAAGAAAAATAACATAAAGTCTTCAAAGCATAGGCAACAAATCTAGCTATTCATCTCCACAGCAGGATCAACCTGAAAACATGGCATAAAAGGTGATGAGATAAAAATCTCAGTAAGTCCGTGTGTGCTTTGAGTGTTCAGTGAAAACAGTTCGTGGATACAAAATATGAAAACTTTATAAGAGAAATATTGGCAATCATTAAACATTAGTAAAAAATAAGAGTGGTGTTTTCGGCTTTTCCAGCCATACATAATTCATAAGATCACCCACTCAAAAGAAAGGATTATGGGTTACCACACGTTGGACCCCATAACCGGATGGTCAGTATGCCACACTTTGTGCATACTGCCGGTCAGAATGCCGACACTTTGTGCAGATTGACAAAAGGTAGGTGATCGGCCTACCGGGCAAGATACTCCTCCTTCTCTATACCCAAACAACAACCGGGTGTCCATTCCGGCAAAACACAGTCACTTGACTGAAATAAAAATCGCTAGCTCGGACCGGCATGACTAAGTAGTACTGACGTTTCTCTAAGTTGAGTTTTATCTTTTGGAGGTGGCCTCCTATAATACCCCTCCCAAAACCATCTTTGACTATGGGGAAAAGTCATGCATTGCATAGCATCTTGCGTTTTGTGTGGTAGCTAGAATAATTTTATTTGCATGGATGCATGTGAATTTTTCCGTTGCTCTTGCATTTGAATTAATTGATGTGAAATAGTTGTGTTGTTAAAGATTTGGATAAGAGAGGTTCGGTCAAAGACTTGGAAGGATGAGTATTGGGGTGGTAAGAACTTCTTGTAGAAAAATTAGTATTGGAGTTGTTTTGCAATAGCGGGGAGGTTGGTGATTACCTTTGGTGACCCGAGTTCGGATCCTACCTTTTGTGAAGTTAGTTTCTCTTCTTGAAATTCTTTTCCTTAAACCATTTCTTATCTTGGCCGAAAAAGAATCTAGCTATCCTATAGAAATTTTAGTATTTTTACTCCAAGGAAATAAGTCTCTATATTTGTTTCCTAAATTCAAGGACTTTGATGTGAATAAAGTTCACCTTTAATTTTCAGCTTGTGTTCCTTAGGATTTTCGAAAAAACCCTAGCTAGTAATTAAAATATTAGCTTGATTTTAGCTAGATAGATGTTGCCATGGATAGGTGGAATTAATGAGTCCTTCTTCTAGTAGGAAATCTTGTTGATTTTTATCCTAGATTGTTAGCTAAAAATCTGGAAAAAAAATTCCAGCAAGTGCCGCCACTTCTTGGAGGACTTTTAGCTCAATCCAAACTCTTCTAGGACTAGAGGAAATCCTATCCAAATCCTTGATAAAATCAGATTTTATTTCAATCCAAATTCAACTAGGATTTTCTTCCTTTTCCTAGCTGAATTTCTGCAGCTTTGTATCAACACAAGTTGTCTGAAATTCCAGCCCTTCTTAGCTAGAATCCAACTCTGTAAATCCTAGCTCAAAACACCTAAATATTCCTCATCAATTCAGGGTACCTTAGCTGCACAAAACCAGAATTTTATTCACACAAAATCACTGAAATTCGTTCAGCTTGTACACAGAAAATTCGGTCAACTTTGTGCAGGAATTTTGGCCAGCCTTGAACTCCCACTCCAACCGAAATTCTGCACACATAACCCATTGAAAAAACCCCAGCTGATCAAGCTATTTTCAGCACCCAAAACCCTCAATTTTCCTCAATTTTCCAGACCCTCAGCTTGCACAAGATTTTTCAGTCATCAACATCCACACAAACTCTTCCTTGTTTGACCCAAAATTCTGAACACATTCAGCCTTCTTTTGAGCAGTACTTCAGCCAGCATAGAGGAGCAAATTGCAGAATATTTTCCTCCACTACACACTCCCAAATTCGGCCAGCATCAAAGGGCACAACAAGCTGAAATTTCGCCCTTGCTGTCCAAGAAACCTAAAGCCATTAGGAGTCTTTCTAAACATCACCATCTAACCCTAAGCCAATCTTCTCCAACTCTAAATCATAGCAACCGTCTACCCTCTCCATTCTACAAAAAAATTCCAGCGAATTCCCTTTGCAAATTTTCAAAAACTCAAGAGCTATTCCAAGCCAAAAATCGAACACACTTTAAGGTAAGCAAAAATCCTCTCAACCTCTTGATGTCGTTTCTCTAATGATTCTTTTCTCTTTCTTCTACCCTTAAATCACGCCCTATAGAGGCTGATTTCCTCTTCTTCCTTAATTTTCGGTCAAGAGGAGCAAAGGAGGTAGCTTCTCTCTTCTTCTCATGCGAACTCGGAACGATCACCATAGGAGCATCGAGACCTCATTACCCGGTAGTTGCAAGGTAAGGGAATACCCTCCCTTGATGCCGAAAGTAAAGCTTAATGGTGTTTATTAGCGAGATAAACATGTGGTCGTAGTATATGATCTTTGGGGATTGAATAGTTTACTTGGAATTAAATAGGGGATTGCGAATTGTTGTGAAAATAAATGGGAAAAGAGCATGTTTGAATTGATTGAGACCCTGATCATGATATTATATGGTTTAGATCAGGAGGATAATTGAGAAGAGCAAGCTGTGATTTTTATCTCGTTATCTGAGGCATATCAAGTAAGTCCTTGCATAAACTCTTTTATTAAATGTTGTGATGGTAAGTCCTTTTATAAACTGTTTTGTTAAAGGTTGTGATGGCAAGTCCATGTTGTGAAGCTTTGTAAAGCTATTGTTAAACTATGTTTGCTTAGGTTGTAAACGTGGATATTTATTTTTTAAACGGTTTTGTCCAACTAACGATTTTATCAAGAAAACTATTCTTTCTTCTAAATTTTTTGAAAACTCTTTTAAAGAAAACCACGTTTTACAAAGCCAAGGTTTGAAAATATTTTGAATAAGGAATTGACGGATATGTTCGTTGAGTACTCAATAAGGGTAGGCTAAGAATACTAGTCTTGGAGAGCTCAAGTAAGTCTTCTGGCAGGAGGCCACCTCCAGAAGATAAACTCTGCTTGAAAAGGCGACAGTGTTGGTTGGTCAGGCCGGTCCGAGCTAGCAGCATACCTGAAAGGTATTATTTATTTTCCCGGCATGGACACCCGGATGGTTTTGTTGGGTGTAGTGATGGAAGAGTATCTCACCCGATGGGCTGTACACTCACTTTGATCAGAACGCCCAACGTGTGGTAATCTGGTTCGGACAAGGTGCACAAAGTGTGGTGCCTTAGCCAATTTGTTCTCATGGAGCCCAACGTGTGGTGACATGACTTTTATCCGAGTGGAGGATTTATTTTGTACAAAGTGTGACAATGAGAAAAACCCACTCATTGCGAAAAGAGATTGTTTATGACTTGGCAATTGTTTTCTACAAATGTTTTACACTTTGCATACACGAACTATTTAAAACACCATGTGCACACACAGGACTTATTGAGATTTATTCTCACACCGTTTTACATCATGTTTTCAGGAGATAGACTGTGTTGAGTCAGCGGGGCATGTAATAGTTGAAGCTTTTGCTGTTTTCTCTATCCGTTCTAGGAGACATTTGTTGCTTATGCTTCTAAACAATATTTTGTTTTATTCCGTTTGGCTCCAATTTGAGCCTGATGTAATAAGAGTATTTCTTTATTTATCTAAGTTGATCCTTTTGGAGATTGCCTTTATATTTTATACCTTGTTCTAAAAACCCCTTGTCCTACGGGACGGGGCGACATCCCCGCCCTTTTAGGGTACGTAGTCGTGGGGTGTTACAAGTGGTATTAGAGACATGGTTTAGGTAATTACTTGACTTATGGGGTTCTATTTTCTTAAGTATTCTAACCTGGTGCTAATTTTTATCTTTTGTTTATAGGATGGTCAAAAGAGTTGTATCGGCTGTCAGAGATTGGCCTGCTGGTTGTGGGAATCCACCTGCCCCACTGGCCGTAGTTGACCCACCCGCGTCTGATTCAGAGAGAGAGCGTGAGCCGTCAGTGCTAGACGACCCGGTGGTCGAGACGGAGATGGAGGTCGAGAAGAGCCTAGGGGAAGATGAGGGAGATGAGAAGATGACGGAGTTGAGTGAGGGAGAGGTAGATGAGCTAGGGAATGGGGGAGACAATGAGAACGAGGGAGAGATGGTTGGGGTAGAAAGAGAGGACGAGGAGGTAATGGAGGTTGTCCCGGGAGAGAGAGACAGTAGGCAGTCAGCTCTAGGAGGGGTAGATAAGGGAATAAGGAAGCTAGAAGGGAGTCCTAAGGGGTGTGGACTCTGATATGGACTGGGTGTAGATGCCATGCTAAGGAGAAAGGGGTTGATTGATCCATCTGACTTGGGGAGTGAGAGGCCTACGCCTAAGGGTATAGTTAGATTAGCATTGGATGAGCTCTATGAGATGGCCATGAGAGCCAAGAGATATCGAGATGGTGAGTCAGCGCAGCCAAGTGGGAGCGTTAGTTTTGCGAGGAACTACATAGAGAGACCCGATAGTTCCGTGGGGTGGCTGGTGGAACCGGCCTCTGACGACTCCGATACCTCTGTTGAAACTAGGGAGAGTCGAACATAGAAGACCCGCAGCTTTTACTCTTTCTTTCTTTGGAATTTGCATACTTTTGTTTGTTTATCTTTTTCTTAAGGGAGCATGTGGCTCACAGGGCCTATTTATCATTTTAAATAAAAAGGGTATCGTATGAGATGACCCCTTCTTTTCTGCAAAGAATAGTTTATATGACAAGCATGAGTTTCGTTCATTACTTGATTTATCTCTGCACGCTATCATCACATTCTCTTTTAGATGAGTACATTGCTATCAACTGATCATGCACCTAAGCATATTCTTTTTCCCCTTGATAACTAACTGACCCTGAGTGAATGTGATTAAGATGGCACCAAGACGCCAAACAGTTGTGCATAGCAGAACGGTGTAGGAGAGTGCATCCTCCACCTCGGAGTTTGAACAGATGCATCGTTCCACCCCCGATGTGGAAGAGCACCTGCTAGGAGAGCAAGAGATAGCATCGGAGAGGTCACGGGATGTGACCATGGGTCAAGCTTTCGACAAGATGGCCTCGATCCTACAGAACTTGACCGAAAGAGTGGACAAGGTGGCCAGGAAACCACCGCGGGGAGAGGATGAGGCTTTGGAGCGTTTCCTGAAGTTCCAGCCTCCCACATTCCAAGGGGAGATGGAACAGGATGAGAAAGCCGAGCAATGGATTGAGCAGATGGAGGACATCTTCGCTACTTTGTAGTATGAGAAAGAGAGGATGGTGAAGTTCGTTGTTTTTCGGCTGAGAGGACCGTCCCGAGCATGGTGGCGGCGGGTACGGGGTAATTGGGACAAGAAGGAGCAGTAGTGGACCTGGGACGATTTTACGGAGGCTTTCCGGGCTGAGTACATTCCCCGATGGGTGGCTGAGAAGAGGGAGGACGAATTCCAAACCCTCAGGCAGGGAGGCATGACCGTGGCCCAATATGCAGCCCGATTCATGCAGTTGTCCAAGTACTGCGAGTGCTTGGTAGATACGGAGCAGAAGTGCACCCGGCAATTCGTGAAAGAGCTAAGGCCAGATTTGAGGAAGGCGTTGGCTCCATCACCGCCAACGTCGTACACTGCCGTAGTGGACGCAGCTTCCCAGACGGAGAACAAAGATCGGCACCGACCGGTGAACCGACCCTTCCAACCGAGTTGTCCACCTATGAGGCTTTCAGGCAATAAGCGACCTGCGGGTTCTATGCCGTGGGAAAATCGGGGTAAGCAGCCTCGAGTGCCTAAAGCCGAATCAATGCAAGGCAGCCTGAACTGCTGACTGTGTGGGAAGCGAGGCCACACCGAGAGAAATTACTGGGGTAGTGGGGGTGTGAGAAGGTGCTTCAACTGCGGAGACCCAGGACATCTGAGGAACGTTTGCCCTAAACCCTTAAGGACTGAGCAGACCGCGCCGACCCAGCCAATGGGAGGCAATAGAGGTGCCGCTGCTGGACCAGTCGGAGCAGGAGGCCAAAAGCCTCAGGTGAAGGCCAAAGTCTTTGCTCTAAACAGAGAAGAAGTCGGAGCGGATGCCGCCGTGATTGAAGGTAACCTTTCTATCCAAGGTTGTCTTGTTAATGTTTTGATAGGTCCAGGATCTACACACTCTTATGTAAGTAAAGTATGTGCTTCACGTCTGGGTTGGGAAGGAAATGAGCTACCTTATACCCTAGTATTTAGTTCCCCATTGGGAAATGTGGTGGAAGCAGGCAAGAAAATGGGAAGTTGTGGAGTTGAGGTTGGGAAGGAGATTCTGGAGGCCGACCTTATAATCCTGGCTATGGACGGTTATGACTTAATCTTGGGCATGGACTTGTTGTCGAAGCACGGAGCTCGTGTGGACTGCAAGATTAAGACGGTGCAGTTTGTGAGACCTGGACGGGATGTAATTGAATTCAATGGCAAGCGAACGAAGGAACTGAAATTTCTTATTGCTGGAGCTAAAGCCCGGAAGTTGCTCAAGAAAGGATGTGCGGGATACTTGGTGTATCTCCTAAACAAACCAGAGGACCAGTGTACCTTGGAAAGTACGGAGGTAGTGAAAGACTTTTCGGATATGTTCCCTATGGAGCTCACTTCCGTACCCCCCCCCCCCCCGAACGGGAAGTTGAGTTCACCGTGGATCTGATTCTCGGAGCAGAACCCCCTACCGGATAGCACCGACAGAATTGAAGGAGCAATTGGAAGAATTGCTAAAGCAAGGCTACATTCGGCTGAGTACGTCACCGTGGGGAGCCCTGGTGTTGTTTGTCAAGAAGAAAGATGGAACCCTGAGGCTATGTATCGATTATCGGGGACTGAACAATCTAACGATCAAGAATAAATACCCTCTACCCTTGATTGATGAGTTGTTTGATCAACTGCAAGGCGCTGCTTGCTTTTCGAAATTAGACCTACAGCAAGGATACTATCAGGTGAGGATCAAAGAAGAAGACATTCCTAAGACTGCATTCAACACGCGGTATGGCCAGTACGAATTTGTAGTAATGCCGTTCGGTGTAACCAATGCACCGGCAGTATTCATGGATTTGATGCATCGCATTTTTCAACCATACCTGGACAAATTCGTGGTTATATTCATCGATGACATTTTGATCTACTCCAAAAATTCAGAGGACCACGTAGAGCACTTAAGGTTGGTCCTAGAGAAGCTAAGGGAATTCAAATTTTACGCTAAGTTCAGTAAGTGTGAGTTTTGGCTGAGCTCAGTGTCTTTCCTTGGTCACGTGATATCCAAGAAGGGGATCACAGTAGACTCTGCCAAAGTGGAAGCCGTAGCTAACTGGAAACAACCGGAGAACATTACTGAGATACGAAGTTTTCTTGGGCTAGCCGGATACTATCGGCGATTCATAAAAAAAAATTTTACGCTGGCTTCACCGATGACACGACTGTTGAAGAAGGATGTCGTTTTTGCTTGGAGTGAGAAGTGCGAGAAGAGCTTCCAATAACTTAAGAGGAGGTTGATTTCAGCACCCGTACTGAGCCTGCCCGAGGCTGATAAGCCCTATGCACTCTATACAGATGCATCCAAGGAAGGAGTAGGAGTTGTGCTGATGCAGGAAGGGAAAGTCATAGCTTATGCATCTAGGAAGCTAAAGCCGCACGAAGTTAATTATCCCACGCATGACCTAAAGCTAGCAGCTATAGTGTTCGCCTTGAAGAAATGGCGACATTACTTGTATGATGCACAATACGAGGGTTTTACGGACCATAAGAGTTTGAAGTACATCTTCACGCAAAAGGACTTGAATCTCCGGCAGCGTAGGTGGATGGAGTTCCTGGAAGAATATAAGTGCCTTATTAACTATCATCCGGGTAAAGCGAATGTGGTAGCAGACGCTCTAAGTCGAAAGGTGAAAATGGCACACTTGAGAATACAGGAGATGTCGGCAGTCCAGGATATCCTGGAGAAAGAGGCGCAAGTGCAAGAGAGGAAGATCTGCGTGAGCAACCTGACCCTGAAACCCGATCTGGACCAGGAAATTGTATCAGGTCAACAGGGCAGCACAGAATTTCAAACTTTCAGGGAGAAAGAGATCGCGAGAGGAGGAAGCGATTTTCGGACCGACGAGAAGGGAGTATTATACTTTCGGGATCGGATATGTGTACCGGACATCCAAGACTTAAGGAAGAGGATACTGGACGAAGCGCACAAGAGCAAATACACCATACACCCTGGGGAGGTAAAGATGTACGAAGACCTAAAGATGAAATATTGGTGGGCTGGAATGAACAGGGATATAGTTCAGCATGTGTCAATCTGCCTGACGTGCCAGAAGGTTAAAATGGAACATAAGAAGTCTACAGGGTTACTGCAATGGTTACCGATTCCCGAATGGAAATGGGAAGAAGTGACCATGGACATTGTGACTGGCCTTCCGATGACCAAGTCACACAAAGATGCGATCTGGGTGGTAGTAGACCGATTGACCAAGACAGCGCACTTCATACCGGTAAACGTAAGGGACTCGATGGAAAAGTTGGCTCAGACATATACCCGAGAAATTGTAAGGTTGCATGGTGTACCGTCGAGCATCGTGTCGGATAGGGACCCTAGATTCACTTCAAGGTTCTGGGGTAAGTTCCAGGAGTCCTTGGGCACGACCCTGAAATTCAGCACCTCTGCTCATCCGCAAACAGACAGTCAACCCGAAAGAGTCATTCAGATACTGGAAGACATGCTCCGAGCATATATCTTGGACTTTAGAGATAAGTGGATTGAGTCTTTACCGCATGCGGAGTTAGCATATAACAACAGCTATCAGGCGTCGATCGGAATGGTGCCGTACGAAGCAATGTATGGGCGAAAATGCCAAGTACCGATATACTGGGGATGGACAGAAGAAGGGAACGTTAAAAAGACTGGTGAAGTATGCATTCAGGAGATGACGGACAAGATTAAGTTAATTCAGGAAAGGCTAAGGGCAGCGTAAAGCAGACAAAAGAATTATGCAGACACTAGGAGGAGGGAATTGGAGTTCCAAGTAGGTGACTGTGCATTCTTGAAGTTGACTCCTAGTAGAGGAATCCTGAAACATCCGAGGGGAGGGAAGTTGAGTCATAGGTATTTGGGACCATTCCCGATATTGGAGAAAATTGGACCGGTTGCCTACCGATTGGATCTACCTAATGGTCTAACCGGGATGCATGATGTATTCCATGTCTCTCAGTTGAAAAGGTACAATCCCGATCCGAGTCATGTACTCAATGAGGAACCGTTGGAGTTGCAATCCAATCTGAGTTATGTGGAGAGACCCGTCCAGATCTTGGAACGGAGTATTAAGACGCTCCGAAACAAGCAGATACCCATGGGGAAGATACTTTGGGATCATCATGGAGCACAGGATGCAACGTGGGAAATGGAGGAATGGTTAAGACGGAAGTATCTGGGTATGCTCAAAGGGTATGAAATCTAAATTTCGGGACGAAATTCTCTTAAGAGGGAGGGGATGTAATACCCCGCCCAAAACCACCTTTGACTATGGGGAAAAGTCATGCATTGCATAGCATCTTGCGTTTTGTGTGGTAGCTAGAATAATTTTATTTGCATGGATGCATGTGAATTTTTTCGTTGCTCTTGCATTTGAATTAATTGATGTGAAATAGTTGTGTTGTTAAAGATTTGGATAAGGGAGGTTCGGTCGAAGACTTGGAAGGATGAGTATTGGGGTGGTAAGAACTTCTTGTAGAAAAATTAGTATTGGAGTTGTTTTGGAATAGCGGGGAGGTTGGTGATTACCTTTGGTGACCCGAGTTCGAATCCTACCTTTTGTGAAGTTAGTTTCTCTTCTTGAAATTCTTTTACTTAAACCATTTCTTGTCTTGGCCGAAAAAGAATCTAGCTATCCTAGAGAAATTTTAGTATTTTTACTCCAAGGAAATAAGTCTCTATATTTGTTTCCTAAATTTAAGGACTTTGATGTGAATAAAGTTCACCTTTAATTTTCAGCTTGTGTTCCTTAGGATTTTTGAAAAAACCCTAGCTAGTAATTAAAATATTAGCTTGATTTTAGAGAGATAGATGTTGCCATGGATAGGTGGAATTAATGAGTCCTTCTAGTAGGAAATCTTGTTGATTTTAATCCTAGATTGTTAGCTAAAAATCTGGAAAAAAAATTCCAGCATGTGCCGCCACTTCTTGGAGGACTTTTAGCTCAATCCAAACTCTTCTAGGACTAGAGGAAATCCTACCCAAATCCTTGATAAAATCATATTTTATTTCAATCCAAATTCAACTAGGATTTTCTTCCTTTTCCAAGCTGAATTTTGCAGCTTCATATCAACACAAGCTGTCTGAAATTCCAGCCCTTCTTAGCTAGAATCCAACTCTGTAAATCCAAGATCAAAACACCTAAATATTCCTCATCAATTCAGGGTACCCTTAGCTGCATAAAACCAGAATTTTATTCACACAAAATCACTGAAATTCGTTCAGCTTGTACACAGAAAATTCGGTCAGCTTTGTGTAGGAATTTCGGCCAGCCTTGAACTCCTACTCCAACCAAAATTCTGCACACATAACCTACTGAAAAACCCCAGCTGATCAAGCTATTTTCAGCACCCAAAACCCTCAATTTTCCTCTGGAAATTTTTGTAGAATTACAGCAGCCAAAACAGTCCAAAACTTGTTACTCTTGCACAGAATTTTCGCACAGCTTGCACAGGATTTTTCAGTCATCAACATCCACACAAACTCTTCCTTATTTAGCCCAAAATTCTGAACACATTTAGCCTTCTTTTGAGCAGTTTTCGGCCAGCATAGAGGAGCAAATTGCAGAATATTTTCCTCCACTACACCCTCCCAAATTCGGCCAGCATCAAAGGGCACAACAAGCTGAAATTTTGCCCTTACTATCCAAGAAACCTAAAGCCATTAGGAGACTTTCTAAACATCACCATCTAACCCTAAGCCAATTTTCTCCAACTCTAAATCATAGCAACCGTCTACCCTCTCCATTCTACACGAAAAATTCCAGCGAATTCCCTCTGCAAATTTTCGAAAACTCAAGAGCTATTCCAAGCCAAAAATCGAATACACCTAAAGGTAAGCAAAAATCATCTCAACCTCTTGATGCCGTTTTCTCTAATGATTCTTTTCTCTTTCTTCTACCCTTAATTAAGAAGGTCCACGCGATTGAGAGCCTTGAATGATCCAACGGGAAAACGGCCATGGTTGATGGTTGATCACCCATTTTAGTTGGAAGAGAGAGAGAGAGAAAGAGAGTGAGAGAGAGAGAGAGAGAGAGAGAGAGAGAGAGCATTAGAACAGTACAATCGAATGGAAGAAGATGATCGAGAAGGTTGTTATTGACTTACCTTGTTGATGTTCTTGAGACCTTCAAAGAAAAGCTAATTTTGATCCGTTCGAAAATTCTTGTTTGCGAGGTTTTGTGTTATAAATACCAGAAATGAAGTTTCGAGATTAAATGGAAGTGATTTGGAGTATTTGAGAGTGATTGGAGGTGTTTAGAGTAGGGTTAGGCTTGAAGAAGGTTAGTGTGTGTTCTTGGTGTTCTTGGTGAAAATGGAGAGAATTGGGAAGAAGTGCTGCACGAATTTTGGTAGAGGGCTGGCCGAATGGTATGGAGTGAATGAGGGTTTCGGTTTTCAGCAAGAAGGAGAGAGAATGATCATATATATATATATATATATTTTTGTAATTTAAATGGAGGAAATGGTGGAGATGTTTAAGGCAAGAGGTTAGCTATGGTGTTTGATCAAGATAGGTTTCTATGGTCTTCAATGGTGCTGGCTGAACATGGTGGTTTTGCTGAATTGATGGAAGGTTAATGTTGCTCCAAGGCTGGCTGAAATGCAGTCTTAAATGGCAGAGGAAATTCTGGTTTATTTGCCTAATACAAGAGTGATTTTAATGGAGTAAAATGCTGAAATTATTTGAAGTTCAAAAAGAGTTTGAATGGAGTGATCTTAGGAGTGTTTTGTGGTGTGGCTATGGTGTCCTTATGCTCAAGATAAGTGTGGGGTTAATGGTGTTCAGTTTACAGCTGAGCAAGGTTAATTTTGCAGAGGTTGAAGGTGATTTTCAGCCTAGGCTAGAAGGGACCAAAGCTGGAAAAAAAATCTGCTTTCATGGTTGTTCTTAGTTTCGAAGATTGCAGATTTTTTTTGTGCAGAATTTTTGCACTCACTTGGCTTGATTTTCAGAGGTTCTTCTGGGGTGTTTGAGGGGTCTTCCAAGGATGGGTTTTCAGCCTTATTTCTGGACAAATACAGGGAAGTTTTGCTGGCTTGAAGATGAACTAAAAACAGCTTCATTTCATTGATTGGAAGTGGCGAAATGCCAAGAATTTTTCCTGGTTTGGTGCTGTTTGGTGCAGTCCGAAAATTGCACAATTTTTCCAGCTTCCAAGCCACATGAAATGACCATTTTCTTGGCAGCAAATGAATGGGTTTATTGGCTGTATTTTCAAAGAAACGGTCTGCAAATATTCTGGAAAATTTCCAGATTTTCTTTTACTTGAAGATGAACAACATGAATGTGAGTTTGAAGGTGCTATCATGGTGATTAATTTTCTCTTGGAAATCCTTCCTATTTCTCCTCCTACTTTCGGCCAACTTCCCAACCTCCAATGCTGATTTTTGAAATTCAAGGTGGAGGACTTATCACAGAATTTTTTTGGAATTTAAAAGAAAGGATTTAATGGTTTTGAATTATAAAGATGTTAGGACAAGCTAGTGGTAATAAAAAGGACAAGAATTCCTCTAGAATTCTTTTTAGGACATGAGGATAACATTAGGACATTCTCTTCATGTCTCCCCTAAGACAACATTCCTATTTCCATGAAATGCAAGAAAACAAAAATTCAAACTTAGTTAAGATAAGCATGACAAAAGCTTAAATGATGGGATTCGAACTCATGACCTTAGAAATTAATTCACCAAGCTCTAACCACTAAACCACACTAACTCCTGCTCTTATTTTCTCACCCACATTTGCTTCCTATTTAATCCTCAAGCTTTCTTCCTATTTTGACCTCAAGTAAAATTACCATTTTACCCTTCCTACTCGATAAACATAACTAAGCATTTTAACCTATAATCCACAACTCTAAAGCACATAGAATCATTTAAAAACATATATATTCATGCAAAATAATATGATATGCATCCCGACCCCCTTACTCTAGGGTTGGCTTTAGGTGGGGTTTCACATCCTCCCCTCCTTAGGAGAATTTCGTCCAGAAATTCAGACGCACCTTTATCTCAGATCGGGATACTTCCGCTTCACCCATTCTTCTGTTCCCATATGGCATCTCGCGTGCCATGATGCTCCCATTGCACCTTTACCATCGGAATCTGCTTGTTCCGAAGAGTCTTGATACTTCGGTCCAATATTCTTACGGGTTTCTCCACATAGCTCAGGTCGGGTTGTAGCACTAACGGCTCATCGTTCAACACATGTCCGGGATCGGCATTGTACTTCTTCAACTGTGATACATGGAATACGTCGCGAATTCCCGTCAACCCATCTGGCAACTCCAATCGGTATGCCACCGGCCCAATTTTCACTTTTATCGGAAACGGACCCAAATATCTCGGAAGAACAACACTCCTGCTCCGTTCTATCGAAATTCACTGCCTTGTCGTTTAAGCTCCCTGTCCTTGAAAAGCTGAAATTCTTCATTACTTTATTGGGCCTCAATAATGCCCTGCCTTAAATCTGGCATCAACTTCAGGTTGCTAACCCTAATTCTCTCCTCTTGCACTTCTACCCTTCTATCCAACACATCTTGAACCACTCGAACCTCCTGCATTCTTAGCCTGGCCATTCTGACTTTTCTGTTTAGGGCACCAGCTACAATGCTAGCTTTCTCGCTCAACACCCTTTGACCAACAATTGTTCTCTACATGACCCCTTTTTTTAAGTGCCGGCATAATGGAAGATCCTACGCAAGACCAACCAGTGCTGATCAGGCTTGCTTTCCTCAGTTCTGCCACTGCTGGTTGGTAAGGCGCTTGACAGACTGCTGCTTTTGCAAAGGCCTCGATGGTTGTCTTGGTAGTAAGAAAGGTCTTGGTGGCATTCGATTGCGGTCTTCATTCTCAGTTCGGGTGGCTACGCTCACAGTCCCCGAGTAGGTCGTTGATGGAGAAGATGCCAATGCCCTTCTTAACTTCTGCCTTAGCCCCTTGACAAACTACCTTATTCTGTTCTACTTGGTGTCCACCAATCTCTTACAGTATTTTGACAATTGGGTGAACCGTGCTGCGCACTGAGCTACCGTCATACCTCCCTGCTTTAGATTCTGAAACTCATCCTCCCGCTTCTCAACTATCCACTGAGGGATATATTCGGCTTTGAATGCTTCCACAAAATTGGCCCATGTCCAATTTTGGACAATTAGTTCCCAATCGTCCTGAACCCGTTGCCACCATGCCCGAGCTGGGCCCCTCATTCAGAATGCAGCAAACTTCACCATTCGCTTCTCAGTGTACTAAAGTGTAGCAAAGATATCTTCCATCCGCTCTATCCATTGCTCAGCTTTCTGATCCTGCTCGGCTTTTCCTAAGAAAATGGGCGGTTGGAATTTTAGAATCCACTCCAAAGCTTCGTCCTCTCCCTTTGGATTCCTCCGTTTAGTTAAAGTTTGAAAAATCTCGGTCATCTTGTTGAATGCTGGCCCCATTGTCACTCCAACAGGTTCTTTTGACCCCAATTCCAAATCTGGCTCATTCTCATCCCCCCGATTGGGTGACGGCATTTGAGTCGTCTCAACTCCCGGTGTCACAGGTTCTGCTTCCGGAACTCTTCTGCTTGATATGGCTACACGGCGCTTGGGTGCTATTCTCAACCATGCCCAGATAAATGAGTGTATGCATTCAAGTTTAAAACATTTTGAGCATGCATTCACATTCAGGTTTATGTAAAAGAAAATCAGATGCAATTTTTTTTTTTTTTGAAAGAAAATTTGATCATATTATTTAGGGGAAAACAAAGCAATAAATAAAATCATATTTCTCATAAAAAATAATACTTTCATAAAGAAGGGTTATCACACGCGATACCCTTTTATTCAGCACAACAATCGAACCCTACCAGCAACATGCTTCTTTGAAAAGAATAAATGAACAAAAGAATGCAAATCCCAAAAGAGAGAGAATCAGCAAATACTGCTAATCTTCTACACTCTACTCACCACTAGGGTTAGTAGAGGCATCTGGAACGTTAGAGGCTGGTTCCACGAGCCACCCCACGGAGCTATCGGGTTTCCCTACATAACCCCTCGCAAAACCCACACTCTCACTTGGCTTACCTAAGTCATCCTCATTGCCCTCCTTAGCTCTCACAGTTGCCTCATAAAACTCATCCAAAGCTAATCTAATCGCACCCTTAGGTGCAGGCCTCTCGTCCTCCGAGTCGAACAGGTCAAACAATCCCTCTCTCCTTAACTTAGCATCTACACCCAGCCCATATCGAAGTCCGCTCCTCTTAGGTCCCTCTTCTAGCTTCCTTTTCCCCTTATCTTCCATTCCTATAGCAGGCTGCCTAACTTCCCTTACTACCGGGGTATCTCCATCCCTCAACCTATAACCCCCATCACTGGACTCCTTAAGGTCATAGCAAGTAAAAGTCCTATCAAACTCACCTATCTTTAGGGTCCAAGGAGCCTCAATCGCATCCTCATCCTACTCCTCTATCCCATCTATCTCTTCCTCACTTTCATCATCACTCTCATCCCCAAACTCAACTGCCTCCCCTTCACCCAGCTCAGCCATCTCCTCATTTTCCTCGCCCTTACTAACAAGCTCATCAATCTCACCCTCACCATCCCCATCGTACTCACCTACGCCCCCATCAACCTCCATCTCTACCTCATCAACTAGGTCATCTAGCATAGGTGGCTCATGCTCCATCTCATCTTCACTCAAAAACCAACCTCCCTCAGACTCTGCCTCTGAATCAGACGAGGGTGGATCCGCTACAGGTAATGGGGCAGGTGGATCCCCGCAACCAGCGGGCCAGTCTCTGACAGCCGATGCAACTCTCTTGACCATCCTATAAACAAAACACAAGGATTAGAACTAGATCAAAATGCTTAGGGAATAAAAATCCAGAAAATCAACTGATTGCCTTAACCTAGTCTCTGATACCACTTGTAACACCCCACTACCTAGGCCCGACAGGGCCGGGGATGTCGCCCCATCCAAAGGACAAGGGGTCTTTATAACTAGGTCACACAAAAGAAAATAAAAGTAATACTTTAAAATTGAACTTATTACAACCCAAAAATACATGAACAAATCCAAAATAAATTATTCACTACCATCTCTCAAAACAACACATAAGAAAAATAACATAAAGTCTTCAAAGCATAGGCAACAAATCTAGCTATTCATCTCCACAGCAGGATCGACCTGAAAACATGGCATAAAAGGTGATGAGATAAAAATCTCAGTAAGTCCGTGTGTGCTTTGAGTGTTCAGTGAAAACAGTTCGTGGATACAAAATGTGAAAACTTTATAAGAGAAATATTGGCAAGCATTAAACATTAGTCAAAAACAAGAGTGGTGTTTTCGGCTTTTCCAGCCATACATAATTTATAAGATCACCCACTCAAAAGAAAGGATTATGGGTTACCACATGTTGGGCCCCAAAACCGGATGGTCAGTATGCCACACTTTGTGCATACTGCCAGTCAGAATGCCGACACTTTGTGCAGACTGACAAAAGGTAGGTGATCGGCCTACCGGGCAAGATACTCCTCCTTCTCTATACCCAAACAACAACCGGGTGTCCATTCCGGCAAAACATAGTCACTTGACTGAAATAAAAACCGCTAGCTCGGACCGGCATGACTAAGTAGTACTAACGTTTCTCTAAGTTGAGTTTTATCTTCTGGAGGTGGCCTCCTGCTAGAAGACTCATTCTTGCTCTTCAAAACTAGTACTACTAGCCTACCCTTGTTGAGTACTCAACGATAGTTATCCCACTTGGGAGAAAACTGGTAAAATATAGCTTTACTTGAAAATGGCAATTTAGGGTTTCTAAAGTCCCTGTCAAAATTAGTTTTAGAAACAATATAGTGTTTTGAGTAAAACTTCCTGTTGATTTTCAAATAATTGGTTTGACTGGAACAAGTAGGAAAACAGTCATTAATTGCCTTCACCAAATCAGTGTTCACATACTTTGAGGTTAGTTTGCCATAGTAACCTTTTACAACAAACAAGTTTTATGTAGGAACTTACCTGATCCTTTGCTTGCTCAAATTCAAAAGTCTTCCAAGGCTGACCAAACCCCGCCTGGGGTAAACACAAGACATAAGATTACACTCAAGCTATATTCACTTACACAAATAATCCTAACCCTAATGTTCTAAGCTTTAAGGCTAGATGATAAAGAATTTTATAAAATAAGTCTAGTTTGATAAGTTAAAATAACTGGGGTTTCTAAAATAATTTCTAATAAATTATAGACTCAAATAATAATTCTTGAGTGTTATTTTTAATAAATAAACTAAGGTTTGAAGATTAAGTCCTAAATAGTATTAATAAATGGTGATTTAAAAATAGCTTTATTATAAATAAATATTTAATTACAAATAACCTTTAATTAATTTTTAAATAGATAATAAATAATTAGTAATAAATAAAATTAATAATGAATGAATTATTTTAAATTTTAATAAATAACAAATAGATTTTAATATAAATAATATTTTATTTTGTGTAAAGGATTTATTACTATATATTATTTTTAATAAAAGATCTCATTTATTTGATAAAGAAAATATTAATATTTTAATTAATAAACCACTCCAAATCTCCTTAGAGTTTCGAATTTTATAGAGAAAAATATAGTAGTATTCTATTCAAGGTAATAAAATTTGTTAATGAATTTAACCTAGAATTAACAAGAAAATAATCTTACATCATGGTTTCCTATTGCTAGAAAAGATTCATGATCACATTCTCCATCATCAAACAATATATTAATCCATTCATGAACATACACTTGAACTATCTCATACCATCACATGGCCAAAATCCTACTAAGCGTAATCATCAATCATGGTTTCCATGGAAAACTAAGAACATAAAAGCCTAATCACCTTTGGCGTCATAATATCTAATCATGCTTCAAACATCCATAAAATTCATTAAGCATGAAGAACATACATTGATTCAAAAGGGAAACACATACATTCTAGTCATATACAACAATCATCATGTCCTAACTCCATCCCTTAATCCACATGTATATACTCAATCCGTTATCCATATTTCATTCTTCCTATCAATATCTAAGAGACATGAATACTGAATTAAAATAATGATTAAAGGAAAATACTTGATTTGATAAACACTTCGATGAAGAATTAAGAAGGTCCACGCGATTGAGAGCCTTAAATGATCCAACGGGAAAACGGCCATGGTTGATGGTTGATCAACAATTTCGGTTGGAAGAGAGAGAGAGAGAGAGAGAGAGAGAGAGAGAGAGAGAGAGAGAGAGAGCATTAGAACAGTACAATCGAATGGAAGAAGATGATCGAGAAGGTTGTTCTTGACTTACCTTGTTGATGTTCTTGAGACCTTCAAAGAAAAGCTAATTTTGATCCGTTCGAAAATTCTTGTTTGCGAGGTTTTGTGTTATAAATACCAGAAATGAAGTTTTGAGATTAAATGGAAGTGATTTGTAGTATTTGAGAGTGATTGGAGGTGTTTAGAGTAGGGTTAGGCTTGAAGAAGGTTAGTGTGTGTTCTTGGTGTTCTTGGGGTTCTAGTGAAAATGGAGAGAATTGGGAAGAAGTGCTGCACGAATTTCGGTAGAGGGCTGGCCGAATGGCATGGAGTGAATGAGGGTTTCGGTTTTCAGCAAGAAGGAGAGAGAATGATCAGATTTTTTTTTTAAATTTAAATGGAGTAAATGGCGGAGATATTTAAGGCAAGAGGTTAGCTATGGTGTTTGATCAAGAGAGGTTTCTATGGTCTTCAATGGTGCTGGCTGAACATGGTGGTTTTGCTGAATTGATGGAAGGTTAATGTTGCTCCAAGGCTGGCCGAAATTCAGTCTTAAATGGCAGAGGAAATTCTGGTTTATTTGCCTAATACAAGAGTGATTTTAATGGAGTAAAATGCTGAAATTATTTGAAGTTCAAAAAGAGTTTGAATGGAGTGATCTTAGGAGTGTTTTGTGGTGTGGTTATGGAGTCCTTATGCTCAAGATAAGTGTGGGGTTAATGGTGTTCAGTCTACAGCTGAGCAAGGTTAATTTTGTAGAGGTTGAAGGTGATTTTCGGCCTAGGCTAGAAGGGAGCAAAGCTGGAAAAAAAAATCTGCTTTCATGGTTGTTCTTAGTTTCGAAGATTGCAGATTTTTTTTTTTTTTTATGCAGAATTTTTGCACTCACTTGGCTCGATTTTCAGAGGTTCTTCTAGGGTGTTTGAGGGTCTTCCAAGGATGGTTTTTCAGCCTTATTTCTGGACAAATACAAGGAAGTTTTGCTGGCTTGAAGATGAACTAAAAACAGCTTCATTTCCTTGATTGGAAGTGGCGAAATGCCAAGAATTTTTCCTGGTTTGGTGCTGTTTTGTGCAGTCCGAAAATTGCACAGTTTTTCCAGCTTCCAAGCCACATGAAATGACCATTTTCTTAGCTGCAAATGAATGGGTTTATTGGCTGTATTTTCAAAGAAACGGTCTGCAAATATTCTGGAAAATTTCCAGATTTTCTTTTACTAGAAGATGAACAACATGAAGGTAAGTATGAAGGTGCTATCATGGTGATTGATTTTCTCTTGGAAACCCTTCCTATTTCTCCTCCTACTTTCGGCCAACTTCCCAACCTCCAAAGCTAATTTTCAAAATTCAAGGTGGAGGAGTTATCACAGTTTTTTTTTTGGAATTTAAAAGAAAGGGTTTAATGGTTTTGAATTATAAAGATGTTAGGACAAGCTAGTGGTAATAAAAAGGACAAGAATTCCTCTAGAATTATTTTTAGGACATGAGGATTAGATTAGGACATTTTCTTCATGTCTCCCCTAAGACAACATTCCTATTTCCATGAAATGCAAGAAAACAACAATTCAAACTTAGTTAAGATAATCATGACAAAAGTTTAAATGATGGGATTCGAACTCATGACCTTAGAAATTAATTCACCAAGCTCTAACCACTAAACCAAACTAACTCCTGCTCTTATTTTCTCACCCACATTTTCTTCCTATTTAATCCTCAAGCTTTCTTCCTATTTTGACCTCAAGCAAAATTACCATTTTATCCTTCCTACTCGATAAACATAACTAAGCATTTTAACCTATAATCCACAACTCTAAAGCACATAGAATCATTTAAAAACATATATATTCATGCAAAATAATATGATATGCATCCCGACCCCCTTACTCTAGGGTTGGCTTTAGGTGGGGTTTCACATGGTGGATGGTTATGGACTAAAACCAATTATATTTGTTCATGCATTTTTTACCGCTTTGTTTTAATGAAATAGGGCCTGCGTGTCTTGCCTTGTCTCAAATTCTGATGTAATTCTCTTCTAATCTAACTCCCCTCGAATGTAACTCGATGTTTCTCCTTTTAGGAAATTATGTACTTAGATTATATAGGTTAGATTGAGGTAGAATTTTACTTTCAAGATTTTGAAGATGGCGTTCAAAATAAGGCGAGATGGTAAGACCCTCTACTTATATCATGCATGAACACATAGGGTTGACCATATTAATTTTATTGGTGGCTCGAGGAAATTAATTTAGAAAGTCTATAACCATGCCACGTAATTGTTTATTACCATGTTTATCAATTTATGCTGCTTATTGATAAATTGTATGCATGCCTAACGATGAGACCACTAAAAGGAACAAATCCCTCAAATAATATTAAACCTAATTCCTTCCACTAATATAATAAGAACGAGAGTCCTTTTTCAAGACCAGGTTGTTGGGCAAACCCAAGCCTACTTGACATCGGGCATGTTCATGCTATAGAATTAAATTCCTTTGGAATTAAATTCCTGATTAATGGGTCGGGTTTAACTAAATTCTTTATCCCGGTTGGGCAAACTCAAGCATAAAGAAATTTAGAGGAAAAGTTGGGGTAGCCTAAAAGGCTTTAAGATTAAAAGCTGTTAACCACCCAATGATCCGGTAGTTACATACGATGTAATTGGTATTGGATACCTACTAATGAATTTAAGGATGGCTTGTTGGGCAAAACCAATGTTATTCTTAAGGAATTTAGATACCGGTCCACTAGGAAAGCTTCTAACGGGTTTTCCCGAATCAATAGTGGGGGCTATTAGTTTGAGTAAAAATAGTGGAATAATTATGCGCTTAATTAAAGACCTCATTAATTGCATTGCATTTGCATATACATGTTCTAATAATTCTATCTTTACATCTAGGTCATTTGCATCATGTCGCCAAACCTAAACTTGCGTAGTATCTTGGAAACAAACAAGCTCACTGAATCAAACTATTTGAACTGGTATAGAAACTTGAGAATCGTTTTCAAGTCGGAAAAGTTGCTCTATGTGCTAGAAGCTCCTATTCCGCCACCTCCAGATCAAGATGCTCCTGCTGAAGAGCATGTTGTCCACAAGAAGCACAAAGAAGATAGCAACATAGCATCTTGTATCATGCTGGCGTCAATGTCTCCTGAGCTGCAAAAACAGCATGAGCATATGGATGCTCAATCAATGATCCTCCATCTTAAAGAGCTGTTTGATAAACAAGCTTGAACAGAGAGATATGAGATCTCTAAACAACTGTTCCGTGCTAAGATGGTTGAGGGTGCTTCAGTGGCCACTCATGGGTTGCAGATGTTGGGCTACATGGAAAAGCTTGGGTCTCTTGGGTTCGTAATGGATCATGAGTTAAGTATTGACTTAATTCTACAATCATTACCAAGTAATTTTTCGCAGTGTGTGATCAACTACCACATGAATAATATTGAGACCACCATACCTGAGCTAATCAATCTGCTTAAGACTGCTGAGTCCTATATGAAAAAGGATGACAAGATAATCTTGTTAGTAGGTTCTTCATCTTCTAAGAAAAAGGTTTCTAAGAAGAAGAAGAAGAACACTCCTACTAAGCCCAAATGAGGTGTCAAGAAGAAAGAGGCTGCCCCTAAAGGCCCATGCCATCATTGTGGTAAAATGGGCCATTGGAGGCGTAACTACAAGGCCTACTTGGAGACTGAAGGAAAAGAAGGAGAAGCTTGCAAGCACTTCTACTTCTAATCCTGGTATGTTTATGATTGAGATTAATACTGCCTTTAATAATGAGATATGGGTATTGGATACCAGTTGTGGATCTCATTTATGCAATAATTTGTAGGAACTAAAGGACAGTAAAAGGTTAGAGAAAGGTGACGTGGACCTACGAGCTGCAAATGGAGCAAAGGTTGCTGCACTAGCTGTGGGGACTTATCATCTCAATCTGCCTTCTGGATTAGTTTTAGAACTACAAAACCATTATTTTGTACCAGTTTTGTTGAAAAACATTATCTCAGTTGCTTGTTTAGATTTATTCGGATTTCATTTAAGTTTTAAGAATAAATGTTGTTCTTTCTCATTAAATGATATTCATTATGGTTCTGCAACTTTGATCAATGGTTTATATGTTCTAGACATGTATAATCCAATTCTCAATATAAGTAAAAAGAAACATAAAAAGGATAACATAATCTCATCTTACTTATGGCATTATCGTTTAGGCCATGTAAATGAAAAACATGTGTCTAAGTTATACAAATTGGGTGACTTAGGGTCATTTGATTACGAATCATATGACACATGCGAATCTTGTTTACTTGGAAAAATGGCTAAAACTTCTTTTTCAAGAAAAAGAGAAAGAGTAAAAGAGTTATTAGAACTCGCACATTCAGATGTATGTGGCCCAATGTCAATACAAGCAAGAGGAGGTTATCAATACTTCATTACCTTTATTGATGATTATTCTCGATATGGGTATTTGTATTTGATGAAATACAAATCTGAAGCCTTTGACCGTTTCAAAAACTTCAAGAATGAAGTAGAGAAACAACTTAGCAAAAGTATTAAAGCTCTTAGATCTGATCGAGGAGGTGAATACTTAAGTTAAGAGTTTCTAAGTTATCTAAGAGATAACGGAATATTATCTCAATGGACTCCACCATATACACCTCAACATAACGGTGTATCTAAGAGAAGGAATCGAACCCTTCTAGACATGGTAAGGACCATGATGGCTTTTGCAGACTTACCAAAATCGTTTTGGGAGTACGCACTGGAGACTGCTGTTTACATTTTAAACAGAGTTCCGTTAAAAACGGTTGATACCACTCCTTATGAGTTATTCTTTGGTAAGAGACCAAAGTTATCTCATTTAAGGATTTGGGATTGCCCTGCTTTTGTTAAAAAGGTAATGTCAGACAAACTTGAAAGTAAGTCTGACAAATGTTTGTTTGTTGGATATCCAAAAGAATCGTTTTAATATTACTTCTATCTTCCTTCTGAAAATAAAGTTTTTATTTCAAAACATGTTGTCTTCTTAGAGAAGGAGCACATGTTCAAAGAAGATAGTGGGAGCAAGCTTGAACTTGGTGAAGTTCAAGAAGAGTAAACAAATATTGATCAACCATCTGAACCTGTATCTATTCAAATAGATGAACCTTCTAACACACAAGAGCTTCGTAGGTCAAGTAGGATACGAGTGGCACCTGAGAGATATGGATTTCTCATAAGTGACCATAATGACGTATTACTCATAGATGACGATGAGCCTACTACTTACGAGGATGTTTTGAATAGTTCAGAATTTGACAAATGGCTTGAAGCTATGAAGTCAGAGATGGATTCCATGTATGACAACCAAGTGTGGACTTTAGTTGATCCACCTGAAGGAATCAAGCCTATAGGGTGTAAAAGGGTTTTCAAAAAGAAAACTGACATGGATGGTAATGTGGTTACCTATAAGGCTCGCTTGGTAGCAAAAGGTTATCGTCAATGACAAGGTATTGACTATGACGAAACTTTTTCACCGGTTGCGATGTTGAAATCCATAAGAATACTCCTAGCCATGCCGCTCATTACGATTATGAAGTCTGGCAAATAGATGTGAAAACAGCTTTCCTTAATGGAAACCAAATTGAGGAAGTGTATATGACAGCCTGAAGGTTTCATATCCAAAAATAGCACAAAGGTGTGCAAGTTGCAAAGGTCCATTTATGGACTTAAGTAAGCATCTAGGAGTTGGAATATCCATTTTGATGAGACAATTAAAGATTTTGGTTTCATTCAAAACATGGATGAACCTTGTGTGTACAAGAAGGTTAGTGGGAGTAAAGTTGTTTTCCTATTTCTTTATGTAGATGACATATTGCTTATAGGAAATGATGTTTCCACTCTTCAATCAGTGAAGATTTGGTTGTCCAAGATGTTCTCCATGAAAGACCTTGGAGAAGCAACCTATATTCTGGGAATAAAAATCTATAGAGATAGATCAAGAAGGTTGCTAGGTCTTTCACAGTCTACATACATAGACAAAGTGTTGAAAAGGTTCAGCATGGATCAATCCAAAAGAGGATTTTTACCTAGGACACATGGTGTAAGCCTTTCAAAGTCGATGTCTCCAAAGACAAAAGTTGAAAGGGATCACATGAGTAGAATTCCATATGCTTCGGCAATTGGGTCTATTATGTATGCAATGATATGTACTAGGCCCGATGTATCGTGTGCTCTTAGTTTAATGAGCAGATACCAATCTGATCATGGAGAGGGTCACTGGGCGGCTGTAAAGAATAACCTTAAGTACTTACGAAGGACTAAGGATGCATTCTTGATATATGGAGATGGTGATTTACAAGTAAGATGGTATACTGATGCCAGCTTTCAGTCCGATAAGGACGACTTCAAATCACAATCTGGCTACGTATTTACATTAGGTGGTGGGGCAGTTAGTTGGAAGAGCTCCAAACAAGAGACTACTGCCGATTCGACTACTGAAGCAGAGTACATAGCAGCTTCTAAAGCAGCTAAAGAAGCAGTATGGATCAAGAAGTTCATCACTGAACTTAGAGTGGTGCCCAGCATTGTTGATTTGATACCTTTGTATTGTGACAACAATGGAACCATTGCATAGGCAAAGGAACCACGGTCTCATCAACGATCCAAGCATGTACTTAGACACTTTCATCTGATTAGAGAAATCATAGATAGAGGAGATGTAAAGATAGAGAGGATTCCCACGGATCAGAACATAGCTGATCCACTCACTAAAGCGCTTTCCCAGAAGAAACATGGTAAACATGTTAAGTCATTTGGTATTCGATACATGAATGATTGGCTCTAGTGCAAATGGGAGTTTGTTAGTGTTGTGCTCTAGAGGCAATCACGTGTACCATGTATATTGCATATTAAATTAATAAGAGGCATTCTTTATCTTTCAGTTTGATTGTTATATCTAAATATGTATACAAACCATTAGATAAAGTCCCTAGTAAAACACAGTGTTAAGGAAATCATGATAGAGATCTTGATGTGAGATTCCTACTACATTGTGCAGTGTTTGTACTTAAATAATCTCTTGTCATAGTATTAATAAGATGGGACATTATTAATACACCAAGACTGGCACATGTTATATCTCTTGATTGGATCAAGCGGTGGTTCTCATATCCGTGAGTATTGGGATACTCAGGATTAACGTGTGGATGCTTGTTTTGGAACAAGTTCATTGGATGACCTAACTACGAGATAATCACTTGGATAACTATTTAGTGCCAGTGATAGAATCTCATTATAACAAGTGTGCAAGTATCCTTAGACTTTAGATCTCCAAGGTACTTTGTTTAACGAGCGTTGTACTTTGATTCTAATCTTTGGAGTCTTATCTAGGACTGCCTATGGGATGGATATTGGATACAACGTAAAGTAAACGAAAGTAGTTAAGAAAGTCAATAAAGGATTCACCACTCCTAATAGTAGGAGAGTATATCTCAAGGCTACTTGTAGAAATCATTACTCATGAAATCCTTGGCCAAGGCGACTATGTGATGGAAATGGTTCCAATTGATACACATATCGAGTAATGGATTTCTTGAACAAGTACTAAAATATTCGGGCCAGAATTAATAATATTCTGGAGGGAGCTGGCACTAATTCCATACTCTAGACCGAATGAGATATTGTATGGTGAAAGGAGTTTATTACACTGATAATTTGCTATTGAAAGGTTCATGTCAAGCCACTTGACTTTCTGGACTTTTGGGTGGTCAAGAGTCATTGCTAGATGTCGCTCTTGTTATGCTAAATATGGATTTATTAATTAGAGAATTAATAAATTTAATCCTTTATTTTATTAAGGATTATTAATTCTAATATTGTTAGAATTAATTCATATTATGCTACCAATAAGACCAGGAAACCTAATGGGTCACACACAATAAAGGTTTGAATGCTCAAATATATTATTTGATAATATTGTGGGGTTAATCAAGAAAATGGAATGTATTTATAGGTGAATTATAAGTTTGTTATAATTCATGGGACTTAATTGTAATTAAGTAAACTTCAAGGACCAATTTATTGAAAATTGGACGTTGAAAGACTAAGTTGCAATTTATGGTAATTATAAATCTATAAATATAAGGAAACGGTTTCCTTAGGGTAAGAGACACAGACTATTCACGGAATAACAGAGAAACCGTTTCTCTGCCTCTCTCTTGATCAAACCCTAGCCGTCTCTCTCTTATTAATCAAACCCTAGCCTCCTAAATTCTACTAGCATAGAATTGTGAGATTGTGAGCGTTCGACCTTGTGTGGATTATCATTAGAAGGAGTTCTTTCTTGGACTTCAGTTGAGCTGCTGTGAACCGGTTTTCTGATCTAGATCGCGCCTGCGTTCTTGGAACAAGAAAATTTTAAATTCCTGCTTCAAGAGGTAATAAGCGTGATCTTCTCTTTTTCCCGTTTCTACTACAAACCCGTGATCCATGGCTTGGATTTCTTGCTATTTTCCGTTGCGTTTAATCTGTTTGATTAATTTAGAAATCCTACATCAAAGGTGTTGCATATTGGTTGTTTGCATACCTGTTGTTAGGAAGAATAGCTTTTCCTTTTGGGGGCGGAAGTTCCTCGATCCATGCCCTTCTATCTTTAAAGTGGAGTCCCCTCCCCGATAACAAGACAGGTTTTATATAGGACATACTTACACTCCTCTAGAATGAGTATTATGTCTAAGTTCATTTTCCAATCAATATAGTTTTGTCCTGTTAATTTATTCTCACGGAGAATAATAGCTAAAGGACTGAAAGAACCTCCACCAACCATTTCTGAAAATTCAAAATAAAAGACAATTCTCAGTTTGTGAAAAATAAACAATTTGTGCATTTTATCCTCATATTGAATCTGATAATAGTTAACCCTATCACTATTATCTCTAATATAATCAAATTGGTTTTTAGGAAAACTAACATAGCTTATTGAGAAGATTAACAGTTTCCTAATCTAAGTGTGTTGGCCACCACAAATTGACTACCGTTCTCGGTAATGGTTCAGAAGATAACTCCGTTGAGGGGATGGCAGTTTTTTTTTTTTTTTTTCATTTTCTATGGACAATTCTCACATTATGACCTCTAACATGGGCTGGCCGATCACGGTATTTATCCCAGGTATCAATTCTGTCCATTCATTAGGTCTAGATCCTTGTGGAATCTCAATCGTATACAGGTTCACTCCTAGGGTGATGCGAGGAGAATTACGATCTCTAATAAGGACTGTGATAGAAGCCGTGGGGCCGTTGGAACCCCTCTCCCACTTAGTCTTTTAAAACAAGGGTTTTCCAAGAAAATATCCTATTAAGTATCCCTTAGCTCTTGTAAAATTTCTAAACCTATAAATCCCTATGTCAAGGTAAAATCCTTTAAGAGATTTTCTATAGAATACTTTTACTTATATTTAAGAACTTAATGATTTCAAAAATTCAATTTTAAAACATTAAGGAGACTTTCGTCTAAAGTTTTATTTAAGAAAAAATAAATTTTCTTGTGAAAGAAATTAAAATGGTTGTCCCTTTTCACTTACAAAAATATCTAAATCCAAAATATTTTCCACGTCAGGGATAAAATCGTTTCAGAGAATAACCAATAATTAATTTTTACTTTTAACCTAAAATAACCACTTAATTTTGAGAAAAATGTTTTTCCTTGTCATAAAATTCCCAAAGACTTTGGTCTTTGAGAAAACGTGCACATAGGTTACTAAAATAAAACAGCATGCTAGAAAACTATAAACATTTTTATCATTTTTTATTCTTTCAACCTAAGTGTCCAAATAAAGAATCAAGAAAATTAATTAATTAATTAATGATCTTATTTAATCCTAAATCTCTCACTATTATTTTTCATACAAAATATTCCAAGAATATTAACTAAGCAAAAAATAATTTCTTTGCCTGGTATGGAACCCAAAATGTAAAAGAAAAATTGCATGAAATTACAAGGAAAAAATTAAAATTTCTCTCAGTCTTCATGCACCTGCCACACTCTATTACTGCCTTGGACCGACCCACCTGTGCCCGAAATCAAAACTAAACCCAAACTGCAACAGCCAACCCACGACCCGGTCAAGACATGACCAAGCTGCGGGAGGCTTAGGCCTTGCCTCGGCCAGCTTGTATGCCCAAGCCACAACTTGGCTTGGCTTCTGATGGCTTCTCCACTTCTCTCTCATAAAATTTCTGGCAGCTCGGCCTTCTCCTGAGCCGATACTATTCACCTTTCTTCTTCATTTCATCAGTTCTCATCCGTGGCATTTACCGACGATAATGGTTTACAGATTTCATTCAAAATTAAATAAAAAACAAAACCAACACTCGCCTATGCCTTTTCAAAATAGGCTTACACGATTTAACTATAAAACTATGAAAATTACAGTAAAGCTATGTCTTAACCGCGAGATGTACAAAGAAACTACCTATAATAGAAAACATAAAGGATCGTAGGATATGATCTCAAGCAGTCATCTAGCCAATTTTAGTTATCCTAAGCATGCTCCTAAGCTGTTAAATGATGGCTTTGATACCACTTGAAGATGGATCGTGGCCTCAAGAAGCAATTAAATAATCAAACGAATGTAGAAAAGTAGTACACAATGGAAGAATGTTTATAGCTCTACATTTATATTCGATCGATGGCTTAGGCAAAACTGATGGAACTGACACTAGTTCACTTGTTGATGCTTTGGGTTCTTGTCCAGTGAGTCTGCAACTCCGTCTCATCCATGTTTGCCTTTTGACCTTCCAGAATATATCCTCTGCCTATTAGGCTAGTGAACGCCAAAGACTAGTAAAAGAACGTTGGTCTAATCTTCCTTGACGGCATGCTAATAAGCAGTATCAAAGAAAAAAACTGGTTTTCTCGATTCTTGAGAGCTAGGAAGACGATCACCAAAACAATTGAGAGGAAAAAAAAAAAAAAAAAAAGAGGCCACAACCCCTCTGACTCCAGTCAATTAAGTAGTAGCCAACCAGAAACCCCGAGATCACCGCAATATGTATATCTCTGCAGAGTTTCAAACTGCTTCATCTACAGCCTAGACTTATTAGAGTGGGCTTAGTAAGCTAGGCTTGGGCCTGGCTATTGAAATTTATGGTCCAAGCTATTTGGGCCAATAACTTAATTAATTAATTAATCTAGGATTTAAATATAAACCCATAAATAATTAATTAAGCCTACAAAGAACCATAAATCTATTATGACTTTTACTTAATTTAGACCTATGCCAATTCTTAATTATTCAATCTGGGATTATGCCTTGAATAATTAATTAACCAACTAAAATAAGCTATAGCATAATTATCTCTTTGGGCCTTTTAATTTTATTCTAACCCAATAAATAAATCAAGCTACCTGAATAAAATAAAACATATTTAAACAAGACTACTTCCTTAACCCCAAAACATCAAGACTTATGGGCTATTCCGGGGACCAAAAGACACATCGCAATTGCTAATAAAATGACCAAAATATTACTGCTATGTAAATATTTATATTTTGTATTCTAAATATTTCTTAATATCCACATGAGGAAATATTGACCACAAGGACAATTCTGAGTTAGCAAAGTCTCTAACCTACAGGTGTTATGACTAAAATACCCCTCTACATATCACCGTACATTTAGAGAGGAAGAGCGTACTAACACTTTTCTAAAAGACATCTACCATCCTTAGTTCTCTAGTCCAATAATCCACGACTTCCTAAAATGTTTTCACTTTTCAAGAGAGCTACCTTTAAGTAAACATCCAAGTCATGTTCTCCAGGGTCCTGGATTATTAGATCATTCGAACAGTCATATAGGGCGATATAGCGTAGAAGCTATCTTGTACAAGTCTGTCTTAGCTAACTTGTCATATATACCCAACATATAAGTGTATTGGTCCTATTATAGAACTTTAATTGTAGCATATCAAAGTATATACTTCCAGTTTCACTAGACCACCAACCCATACTTAAACCGCAGGGTATAAGTCCATACTATAGCAGTAGTAGTTTAAGTTTCTACCAATATGTACTTTTAGAAACCACTACTGTAGTTCCAGTTTTATGTATTCGAAATACACTTATGTTATGAAGTGAGAGGACTATTCACTGGCTAAAGGTAAGTCATTCCCTATTTGGAATCCATAACCCAATAATCTTTTGATGTTGAGATTCTTATTCTCATCATTCGGTTAAGATCAATAGTTTATGTATTAAGTAGCTTATGATCCATACCATATTGTGCAAGATCTCTATTCATATGGATCGCTTACTTAAACACACTAGGTCTTTTCCAGTAAAATCATGCACAAAATAAAATGCGAAAACATAAATAATTTATGAGAATAAAACTTTTATTAATTTAGTAAAAATTACATCAGAAATACAGTCTTAGTGGGCATATATTCCAACAAAAATCACTATGAGAGAACCAATTAATAGAATAAATTTTTCAATCCTAAACAATCACTTTAACATAATAATGCCTACACAATCAAATACTATGAATAAGAATCAATATATCTTAAAAGCCATTTAATTACAAGACAAAATCCATGGTTTGAACTTTTAATTACAACTAAATTATTAAATTAACAATTGCCAATTGTAGATTTGATGAGACTCCACTTCATCATAGGGGTCAAGATCAAGGAGGGGGAGGCGTGACCGTGCAAGGATAAGGACCAATGACAAGATCTAGGACCAAAAAGCTTCAAGATGATTTTCAATTGCTCATAAAACCATGCTTGAGGATGAAAGAGGGTTGGAAGGTTCGGGAAGCTAGCCAAGAGTTCATTTTGATGACTATCCAAGAAGGACCCTAACAAGAACTCAAGCCGGCAACAAAGATGGACAAAATTTGATCAAAAGGTGGCCTTCTAGCAAACAGCCAGCGCCGACTTCAACATGCACAGCGACGGCCCGAACACAGCACACAACCGGCACTGGTTTTTTCTCCAGCTTTCCTCCATTTTAAATGTTTTGTAAAGACCTATTAAGGCCTTAAATTGTATTAGAACCTCAAGGATTACTTAGCTTGGGTTAGGGTAGTATAAATACAACTTTTAGTGATTTGACAACACAGTTCACACACTTTATTCAAATTTGAAGAGAGAATCTTGAGAGGGCCTAACTTCCTTGTTCATCTTGATCAAGACCAAGATTAAAGCTTAGTCCTCCTTATGAATGAGTTTACAAAATCTTTTAGATAATCCAATGTGGTTTCTTTCAATGGGCCTTAGTTATTTTGCTCTTCTAAGGTTTGTTTGAATTCCATTACTTGCGTGCCTATTTTCTCTATTCTTTTGTTCATGTTTGCTTTTGTTGCTTCAAGGATATTGGAGTGAGATTATAGTAGAATTTTCTACTATTTTTGAGTGTCTTTGAAGCCTAGTTCTTCAATTGTATGATAGAGGGTAGGTTGTTAGTTTAATTTCTCTTTTTTATCTCAATAAATTCACTGTTTTGGTCATGTGGGAAGAGCTAAACTCATAATCAACTAAACCACCTACAACACCAAGAAAAAGCTCACTCAAGATCATATCAAAGAGTTTGGTATCAGAGAAAGGAAATCAAAGCTTTGAAGCAAGAAAATGAGCCCTACAAAGTTGAAGAAAAACAAGAGAAATCCCGTAACTCAAAAACATACTACAAAAAGGTCATGAAATCTTTTTTACACCTTGATTTTTATTTGGGGAAATTTCTTCTTGATGTTAATATAATCCTTGGGAACAAATTTTTCTTGTGTTTGTGTTGAAAATTGGCTTGAATATGGGTAAAAATGTTGGTTGTTCTTAAGTGACTGGATTGCAACAAGGTATTTGATAAATGTTCCATGAGAACGCTTTTGGCTATAGTTGGGAACATTGATTCTTAATTTTCATTCCTTGGGATATTAGGACTTAGTATACCACTCTATTATAGAATTCCATGCTCATTAAACTCAACTTTACTAGTGCACACTTGTGATCATCTTGTTCTTTATAATCCTAGCTCTAGTTGTTCTTGTTTCTCTTTTCTTGCTAACTCTTGTTTGTTTCTTAGTTAGAAGTGTTTCTTTGTGCATCTAGTGTTTGTTCTTGTGTTGATTGAGTCCACATTTCTTGAAATTTTTGATTAAAAACTTGTTTGCTTGAGGTGCCCAACAAGTGTTTGTTGAAATTTCCCTAAAACCCCCTAATTGAAAAAATCCATTGATTTGTGTGATTCACTAAGTTGGACTAAATCTTTAGCTATTGGGGAGAATTGGGATTGAATAAAAAGGCTTGAGTATTGAGAAAAAGGCAAGAGGGTAAGACTATTACTAAAAGAGCCTGAGAGAGCAAACATGAGCATGGAGTCGCCAACCTTTGAGAGCCAACACGCAAGGAAGCGAAGTGAGGACCTATTTTTCTTTCTAATCTCTTTGTTTTGCAGCCATAAATAAGTAAATATTCCACCACCATGGCCCATGATCAAGAGATCTCTAGGCCTAACCCAAGTAGATCTAGTAGACCTCAAGAAGAATAAATTGATGCTAGGATTTTGCATGATGACTTGCTAACTATGATAAGGACTATGCAAAGTGAGGTTCAAAACATGACAAGGGAATTGATAAATCATCTTGGACAGTCTTCTATCGTTGCACAAAGGAAAGGCCAAGAACGATTTGAAGTACCTAACCTTAGGATAGGGGATGGTGATGCCCATACACCTCCGTTAAATGCCCAACAAGGGGAAGAGTGGGATGAACACTCTATTGGGGGATTCCAACAAGCTCCTATGAGAGGGGGAAGACATGGTATGAGAGGGGGTGAGGTAGGGGTCAAGGAAGGAATGATGGAAATAACCTAAAGGGGTTAGAAAGAGAGTATGAGGGAGTTGATGAATAGTATAAGGGGGAACAAGTTGAAGCCTTTGGGGAACACAATAAAGTATGGGGCAATAGAGGAGGTAGGAGAGAAGGAAATGATAAAGAGAGGGAGTTGAACTACATTAAATTGAAAGTGCCCATATTATATGGCAAGAGTGACCCCGAAACATATTTTGAGTAGGAGAGCAAGATGGAGATCTTCCTAGAAAGTCATACCTATAATGAAATGTCAAAGGTGGGGTTGGCTATCTTGGGATTTTCGGAGTATGCTTTGGTTTGGTGGGAGTAAGTTAGTGCACAAATGAGACAAATATGAGTGGAAATCGTGGCTAGTTGGAACTTGTTAAAAGATATGATGAGGGCTAGGTTTATACTATACCATTACTACAATGATCTTTACGAAAGGCTCCAATCACTCAAGCAATGGAACAAGAGTGTAGAAGATTACCACAAAGAGATGGAAGTAATGTTGATGAGAGCTCAAATCAATGAGAATCCTAGGGCAACAAGGGCAAGGTTCTTGGGAGGCTTAAATATGGAAGTTGCCAATTTGGTAGAATTGCACCCCTATGAACGTTTGGAGGATATGGTACATGCTATGAAGATTAAGAGGCAATTAAAGAGGAGGTCATTTACTAGACCACCACTTCCAAACCCCAACACTATTAGCAAGATGCCAATTAAGAATGATCAAGCCCCTAAGCCATTCCAAAGGGACTTCAACAAACCTAGAGAGGATTGGAAGCCTAGGGAGGATTGGAGACCTAGGGAAGGTTGGAACAAGAACAATGGAAAAGCCATGGAGAGGCCACAAAGGAATAGGGATGTCAAGTGTTTTAAGTTCCTTGGATATGGACGTACTTCCCATGAGTATCCAAGTAAGAGAATTATGTATACTAATCCCTATGGTAAGGTTTCTACCGATGAAGAAGAAAAAGGGAAAAAGGTACCAAGGAGACTAAGAGGGAAATGGGGAAGAGGAAAGTGATGAAGGAGAAGTTGTTGGTCAAGAATACTCTTTGGTGGGACTCACAAAAAGATCATTAAATTCACAAGCCATTGAAGATTAAGATCACCAACAAGGAGAGAACATTTTCTACACTAGGTGTCTAATCAACAAGACCCATTGTAGTGTCATTATGGATAGTGGGAGTTGCACTAACGTGATTAGTGCAAAGTTAGTTGAAGAATTGGACATGAGATGGATTAAATATCTCATGCCCTACAAATTGCAATGGTTAAGCAATAGTGGATAATTGAAAGTAAACAAATAAGTTTTGGTGTCTTTTCATATTGAAAAGTACAAGGATGATGTGCTCTGTAATGTGGTACCCATGTAAGCGAGTCACTTGCTCATAGGGAGGCCTTAACAATATGATAGGTATGTAAAGCATGATGGGAGGAAGAATACTTATTCCCTACTCAAGGAGGGAACTAAGTTTACCCTCACCCCCGTGGCCCCTAGTAAGGTGAACAAAGATCAAAGAATCATGAAGGAGAAAGAAAAGAAGACGGGAGCGCAAGATGTTGAGAGAGAGGATGGACAAATAAGTACCTCTGACGATTAAGGATATGAGTGAGCGAGGACAAGAGAGGGGAGGTGAAAGAAGAGTGAATTACTTTGCAAAAGAAAGTGAGGTCATAAAGGCTATAGAAGCTAAGGAACCGATTATTCTTCTTTTATGCAAAGGTTCTTATGTTACTACTAACGATTCTACATTATCTTTGCCTAATGAAATTGCATCTATTCTTCAAGAATTTGAAGACGTTTTTCCAAAGGAGGCGCCCGAAGAACTACCACCCATTAGAGGGATTGAGCATCAAATCGACTTTATGCTCGGAGCCGTCATCCCCAACCGACCGGCATATAGAAGCAACTCGGATAGGGATACTAAATTCCTTAGCCACTTTTGGAAAGTATTATGGAACAAACTTGGTACTAATCTCTTGTTTTCAATAGCTTGTCATTCTAAAATGAATGGACAAATGGAGGTGGTCAACTGAACACTCACCCAACTCTTGCGGACCATAATCAAGAAGAACTTAAAAAATTGGGGGGAATGCTTGCCACACATTAAGTTTGCTTACAATAGGGCTATTCACTCCACCACTTCTTATTCATTTTTTGAAATTGTGTATAGTTTTAATCCTCAAATTCCTTTAGATTTGGTTCCCTTGCCTATAGGTGAACGGATGAACCTCGATGGAGCTAAGAAGGCGAAAATGGTAAAGGCACTTTATGAGAAGATGAAAGCAACCATTGCAAAACGAAATGAAGAGATCACCCATAAGCGTAATCAAGGAAGGAAAAATGTGTCATTTGAGCCAGGCGATTGGGTATGGGTGCACCTTCGCAAGGAGAGATTTCCAACAGAACGACAGAATAAACTAGATCTAAGGGGGGATGGTCCATTTCAAGTTTTCGCCAAAGTTGGAGATAACGCTTATAAGATAGCTTTACCCAGTAAGTATCATGTTAGTGCCACTTTTAATGTTAGTGACCTCTCTCCCTTCGATATAGATGATGACAATGATTCGGAGACGAATCCTTTCCAAGGAAGGGAGATGATGAGACTTCGTTTCACCATGGTGGTCAAGATCAAGGAGGGGGAGGCGTGACCGTGCAAGGACAATGATCGATGAACGGATCTAGGACCAAGAAGCTTCAAGATGATTTTCGATTGCTTATAAAACCATGCTTGAGGATGGAAGAGGATTGGAAGGTTGAGGAAGCTAGCCAAGAGTTCATTTTGTTGACTATCCAAGAAGGACCCAAATAAGAACTCAAGCCGGCAACAAAGACGGACGAAATTTAACCAAATGGTGGCCTTCCAAAGGACAGCCGGCACTGGCCCAAGTAGCCAAACGGGCACCAGCTTCAACCTATACAATGACGGCCCGAACATAGCGCACAACCGGCGCCGGCTCTAGCCTGGCTACCCTACGTTTTTTATGTTTTCTCCAATTTTTCTCCATTTTAAATGTTTTGCAAAGACCTATTAAAGCCCTAAACTGTATTAGAACCTCAGGGATTACTTAGATAGGGTTAGGATAGTATAAATACAACTTTTAGTGATTTGACAACACAATTCACACGCTTTATTCAAATTGGAAGAGAGAATCTTGAGAGGCCCTAGCCTCCTTCTTCATCTTGTTCAAGACTATGCTATGGCTTAGTCCTCCTTATGAATGAGTTTATAAAATCTTTTGGATAATCCAATGTGGTTTCCTTCAATGGCTCTTAGTTGCTTTGCTCTTCTAAGGTTTGTTTGAATTCTATTACTTGGGTGCTTATTTTCTCTATTCATTTGTTCTTTTTTGCCTTTGTTGCTTCAAGGATATTGGAGTGAGATTATAGTAGAACTTTCTACTATTCTTGAGGGCCTTTCAAGCAAAGTTCTTCAAGGGTTTGATAGATGGTAGGTTGTTAGTTTAATTTCTCATTTTTGTCTCAATAAATTCACTGTTTTGGTCTCATGGGAAGAGCTGAACTCATAATCAACTAAATCACCCACAACACCAAGAAAAAGCCCACTCAAGATCATATCAAGATTACAGAGAAAAAAAAAGAGAAAACTCATAAGCAAGTAATTCCCTTTTTCTTCAAAGCACCTTTAATTGAACAATCCTCCAGGATTTCTCCAAAGTTGCTATTAATTTATCTCTCTCTTGGTGATTTCTTGCTCTACAAGAATTTTCTCTTAGTTCGGCTACCCTTAAAACCATTGGATTTCTTCTTTGGGGTAAGAGATTGGGTATTTAAAGGACTCCACAAGCCACAGTAGCAAAAATTACAAAATAGAGGGTTTTGTGATGTTAGGCAATGCCGCTTGAGTTAACTTGGATGGTGTTGCTAAAGGCTTTTTTTTTTTTTTTGGTTCAGATTTATGGAGATGGGTAGTGCCACCTATCCTAACTTAGGTGGCACCACCTCCTCTCGGTATTTTGGTAGTTTGAAATCTCTTAAATTAAGTGTCACCATTGATGTTGGTTTAAGTGGCCTCGCTTAACTTCCTGTTTGGCTCCTTTTTACCCTCTTTTCATCCTATCTATTCCATATATCATCAAATAACAAACCTACATAAAATAGGTGAAAAGGTTGGAATAAGTCGTAGTTATCTAAATCAGTTTTCTTACCAAATATAACATAAATGGGATCGATAGGGGCTAAATTCTTCTATATTTTCTAATCCATTAGTGTAATATTTGTTATGAAATCATATTCAAATGACTAGCACACTTCTCTTTTTACCTTCTTTTGTGTAGAATTGATGATATGGAAGGATATAAGGAATGTTAGTAAAAAATGTGCAACAGAGTGTGGAAAAATGAGCAAACTAGATACAACCTAATGCTCTTTGGTGCAGGGGAACCAGTGCTGGCTGGGTTTTAGTTAAATAGGAGAAAACAGAGGAATTTAAGAAGCAAAACAAAATATAACCGGTGCTGGCTAGAATGGCTTAGTTGGCACTAGCTAGTCACTACCTAGAAAAGATTTTGAACGCCAAGTAGTGCTGGCTCATCACTAGTAGATAGGGTTGGCTGCTATGCATTTTCCTATGCAGAAAAGGGTTTTGCGGAGCAATTTCTGGAAAGAAAAATAACTATAAAAGAAGGAGAATAGGAAACCCGAAGAGGAAGATTATTTTGGGCATAAAAAACCCTAAGAGAACTCCTAGGGAGTTCAAGGAAATACTAAGAGGAGAAGAATCAAAAGAGAGTCCTGAAGGAGAAGAGGAGAGTTGATTGAGGGGATTTCAAGGAAGAAGAAGAAGAAGAGGCCTGCTTATCTATGAGTTCTTTCTTTTTCTTTTCTTTTTATTCTACTTTAGCAATATTAATTCTTAATGCTTTTAATTCTAGTTGAGAGATGAACCCTAAGTGTATAGTTTTGCATTGAATTACTTTTAGATTTATTGAACTCCAATTCCAAATATTTGATTACTTGAGTTTATTGAGTTGAATTCATTGAGACTTGATAGGGGGCTAAATTTATCACTATTTTTCTAAGTATTTGAGGTTAATTTGAGATACTTTTTTATGTAATAACTAGGTATATTCCTTCTTATTTAATATTTTTCTTGTGAAAAGTGTTTTTAACGAATTTTTGCAGAATTGAGTGGATTTTGAGCAAATAGTTAAAAATTACAGCTTGCACCTGGCGCCAGGTTAGCAACTGCACCAAGCTCCAAGTCCAATCTGGAAAACATAGAAAACAGAGCAAAATTTAGAAGTAGAATAGACCTGGAGCCAGGAAAGTAAAATGGCCCCCGGCACTAGGTCCGGCCTTGATACGCGATTTTGTGCACAAATTTGGTATTTTTTCGAAAGATTTTGATATTTTTCGAATCCTATTCGGCTAAGACTCCTCAAGAAATGAATTTTGGCCTTAAAGAAGCTTATTTAAATAAGAAAAACACAAGAGAAAGTAGTGAATTCAAAGATCCAAGCTAGCTAAAAATTTCTCAAAGACAAATTCACTACTTAAAGGAGCATTGTTCAAATGAGATTTTCAAGAGAAGAAGAAGGGCTTGTCTATGCGTTCTATCTTTTATCCTTTTTTTACTTTTTAGAACAATGATGTGCTTAATTTTTTGATTGTAATTGGATATTATTTTGGAGATTATGATTTTGAGTTAATTGGGATTTTTGATCAATCTATTGTTACCCTTGGTATTTGATTACTTGTCATCATTGGTTATTGATGCATTTTTTTCTAATTGACCTTGAAAACGATGTTAGAAGCCCATTACATTGATTTCATATTTGTTAGATCGTAATGGATGGGGGAAATAAAGTTAAGATTAAAAATTAAAGTGATCAAAAATTGGTTGATTTACTTAGACTGTAGGGTCATTGGCTAATTTCATATGTAACAGGTATGGGTTTAATGCATCTTTTGGTTGTTTTGGCTTGATTACGAAATATACTAAATTAATTAAGAGATAGTGGTTCTATTGATTTGGAAAGAAGTAGAGTTTACATAAATGATTTCATGACTTGGAAAATGATTAAATTTTACTTAAATTCCTTCATGATGCCAATATGACAATTGATTGTGAGAAATGCTAAGTGACTTAATATTATGTTTCCAAGATGATTGTCTAGTTACATGAAATTGCATCCTTGAGTTATATATGTATATTTTACTTATTTTTTTTTTTTAATTCTCTTCTTATTTTATTAGCTAAACAATAAAGATTTTGTTAAAGTAAGGTGGGAGGCTAAGTTCATGTGGATTTGAAACTTGCTATTCCCTTTACTAGATGATTGGTATACTTGCCTATATGTATGGTTTTAGTGATTAGCATTTTAATTAAAACTTGATTGATTGTGCATTTTGTTGATAATATTTTTACACCAAAAAACACGCATCAAGTTTTTGGCGTCATTGCCGGGGATGGGCACTATCGAAAATACTTGAATCTTGTTGATTTAGTCTTTGTTGTATTTGTAAATATCACTAACTTTTTTGTTTAGGTAGTTTGTGAATATTTCTAATTTGTATATTTTTCTTTTCTTTGTTTTTCTGTTATTTTTATTTGTTTTTTTTTTATTTTTTATTTAAATTTTATTTTTCTATGAGGGCGAGGTTCAAAACATCATGATGGACAACTATTCTTGGGCACAATGTCAAAGGAGCTACAATGATGATATATTGACAAGGTTGCATGTGTGCATTGATACTTTTAGCGAGATGATATAAGAAGTATCAATATATTCTTTTGTTGCCAATACAAATTCATCCATAAAGTAGCACGATGAAGTTTCCCAATGATTGAGTAACCAAAGAACACAACTAGCCAAGTTGGTTGAAGATGCCATAAGGGCCCATACGCTTGAACAAAATGACCCCCAAGGAGAGGACAGAGGATATGAGGAACAATTGCACAATGTGATCGGAAAATTTTTGATTTTATTCTATGCTCTCATATTTGTAATTTTTCTATGTCGCATAAATTTATAGCTACCTCTCAACTCACAGAGCCTAATGATACTGATAAACCTAAGAGGGGGTGAATAAGATTTATGGTAAACAAATGTAAACTTTAAAAAATCTTCTAAAAATCTGAAGGTAAGAACCAACAAAGTGAGTGAGCTAAAAAAAATATTATCCGTGCAACTTTGAATGTGCCGCTAAAGAACTTTCAAAGCTCAACTAAATGATGAAAAGAAGATCTATATTAAGATGGGTAAATTAAGCAGCAATAACATATTCACCAAACTACATAAAGTCTTTGATTAAATTGATGAATGCAAGGAGTGTAATGCTTATGTTCACAATGATAGATTTACTTCGCAATTGAAGGAGTATAGATAGGAGTCTTTTGAATCAGCACTAAATGATGAAAAAATGGTCTATTTTAAAGATGGGTAGTTAAGAAAATAATTGCAGACTTACTATAGAATAATAAAGTCTTTAAAGCTAATCAATAACTACAGAGATAAAGATGGAACTCTTTAATCTGATAACCAGAGAAAATGCAATGACAAAGTGCAGATAAAGAGCTGAAGAAAAGACTCAAGGATTTATAATGGTTCAATCCTTAACTGATCTATATTCACTACTTTAAGTACCCTTTTAAGGATTTCAGCACATTCACTAAAACGTTTTTGCAAATAAATGGTGGTAGACAATATTAATCTTAGACAAGAGGATCACCACACTTGGTTTTACACCCAACCTCTTTAAACTCAACAATCAAGGCTCACGCTAACTAGGTTTTACTTCCTTAGTCTTGATACAAAATAAATAAAGGCTTACCCCAACTGGGTTTTACTTCCCAAACCTTGATATAAAACAAATCACAAAGAAAATGCAAAAATAGCTCACAGATTGAGCAGATATAAACAATCTAAGAACCTGTACATTTTTACCTTTCGAGCAATTTTAATTTCATTTTGAAGCACAATAAAAAGGGAAATTTTTATATTCTAAAGTGTAAGAGTGTTTTTGAGAAAGATAGCATAAAAATCTACCTCAAAATCGAGTTTTGAAAGCTTTTATAGGAGCAAAAAGTAAGATAGCAATGCCTAGTAATGGCTAGTTTTTTGCTATCAAAATTTTCAGATTTTTGGACTCAAGGATTAGAAGAAGGTGCATCCAAAAGGTAAGTCCAAAATGGCACTTTTTAGGCAGAAACATTTAGACACTGTTCCAGCGATTTGGATGAAGCTTTTGGATACAGAGTCCATCCAAACTACGCAATCCAAACATCTGAAACACTTACTTTTTGAAATCATCATTTTTTTTCGGTGTGCTTCAAGGTAAAGAAGACATAGGAATTTACACATAATACCTTGACAAACGATTCCTAGTCTAAACTTCTTTTAAAGACTTCGCGATTTTGTGAGCTCTTAAGATGATAATATTCTTGACTTAAATTCCTTTGCTCAAGAGCTACTCAACATCCTCATTTGCATGCCCTGAAAGAAACTGAAGATCAAATATGTTCTATCACATGTAGATATACAAGTTAGTCTTCATCAATGGTTGTTATAAGTCAAAACACAGGAGAATGTCCTTTGGGCTAACAATCCCTCCTTTTTGAATGATGACGAACTTAATCGGATTGTGATATAAAAATAATAATATGTACAGTATGGACATATTAGACTGAGAGAAACAAGAATATTTTTCATAAAAAAGAATTCTCTTGTTATAGGACTTAAAGAGTGCTTATGAGATTAAGATAAAAGAATTTAAGCATGTACTCATAAACATGGCTCAATGAGCTTATGGCCTAACCAACCTCCTTATCCTCCTTCCTTTTATCTAGAGGACTATTTCTTTAAGGAAATAGCCAAATTATGATCACAAAAGAAATATATAGTTTATGTACATAAAGGAGTGTCGAAGATAAGTCGTCAGATGTAATACTCCCCCTTTTTATGTGCATTTATGAACATAAGATATAGAGTTATGAAGTGTATTTTAAAATTTTCAAAATTTTGGACTTTCAAAACATGCATCCAAAATGGGATAAAATGAGGCAGAATATAGGCCTTTTAAAAAGTGCATTTTTGGACTGTTATTTTGGATTGAAGAAATGCAAGTCCAAACCAACCCCTGTGTATGTGCATCGTAAAAAAATAATTTTCACAAAGTTAGATAAGAGGTTTTCAACCCAACCTAGTTTTCTCAAGGTATTTCAATCACAAGGAATTTTCTATGCAACCAAAAAAAAAAAAAAAAAAAAAAATCTACACAATCTTATAAGCATAAATATCCTTATCATCTGAATATTTTGGCATAAAGCGCATCACAACCATTTTCGTAATCACATGACAGTGCTAAGTGAAATAAGGCATATTTCAAGTTCTCAATCCATATTCAAGAGAAAAAAAATGAGAGAGAAATCATTCAACCAAATCACAGAAAAATGCACACCAAATTCATAAGCACAATGTTCTTCATAACTGCAATTCAACCTCTGTCCATAAAATCACATCAAAGTTTTTTTAAAAAGTTATATCAAATTCACTTAGACAAACATCTAAAACTCTCAAAACAGTTTTCCAGATTCAACAGACAATAGACATTCAAAACCAGTTCTATCATAATCTATCAACATAAACCCATCACGATAGTCATATAATTTTCTCAAAACATAATTCAAACAACAGTTATGTTGTTTTCAAAACAATTCATAGAATAATTTCTTCTTTACTCAAGGCGCAATAGTCATCAAAGCCACAATCATACTCACTAATAAGTCACAAATCACATTTCAAGTTCACAATCCATATTTTTAAGGGCAAAACCAGTGAGAGAGATATCATGATAGAAATCCAAATTTGAACGACACAATGTTTGATCAACCCAAATCTTAACAATGTATATCATAGAATCATGAGCTCCTTAAGAAATTATAGTCTCCATAACCACAAGCCAAATTTAGTCACAACCCAAATCATCCAAATTTAGCACAATACTATAGCAAATTCAGCTCCTACTCATATAGTCACAATCCATATTTATTTTTCCCCCATTGTCATCAATAAAAAATAATAATAATCAGCAAAGACATAATCAATAGTAAATTTGGAGTAATATTAGGAAAATGCCCAGAACAGGGACAACAATACACAATAAGCAATATTAGCAATAACAATAAGTAATAGGAAACTAGCAGTAATATCAGTTAAAGACCAAAATAAAGGTGTTCCTAAAAATATAGTACAGAGAACATGAAATTTGGAAGAATAAAGTTGTGTCATCAGAATAAAAATTGGCACAAGAGGTCATCAGTCATCGGTCGTCATGTGCCACATATCATGGAATGAGAATAGTCGCAGGTTTAGCACTGGCAACCTTTTTTGAATATTGTCTAACAATTCTACTGGACTTATGTTTTACCATGACATGCTTCTGTCTTCAACCAGATGAGTTGCCAGATGCAACTAGTTTATCTTGCTTGGGAACTTCCTTCTCAACAATGGGTGCAACAGTTGTAGGTTCCTTGGTGTGCAGAGATGGGACATTAGTAATATCAGTCTCTTCATGGTTCTCTTTCTCACTCTCCTTCTCTGGCTAAACATCAGTTTCTTCCTGTGTTGAAGGAACGATAGGTTCAAGCACTAGCACAAGTAGAGGAACTTGTTCAGTCGAATGGCCTTCAGCTTCATATTGCTTTCCTTTCACATTTGTCAGTCTATTTCCTTTTTTTTTTTTAAGTTCACCTTTGACTTCTGCACTCAGACTGTCTAGCTTCGTGGATAGCAAATTTATAGTGTCCAAAATACTCTGATTTAATCTACTTTCCTAAGTTTTTTGCTTCCCTCTACTTGATGTTTCCCCTTAAGTTTCAGTCTCAGCTTTTCTTTTTGTTCGTCCTGATGTAGCAGATTTTCCTTAGCCTTCACTAATTTTTCTTCCTCTTCATCAGTGGCCTTTCTAAGTAATATCCATTGGTTCTTCGCTTGAATGGAAACCATTTTCTCAAATAAGTCTCTGTTTTAGACATTTACCTTATAGTGCTTAGGGGCAGGCAACCGTACTCAAATTAATATTGAAGTACTTGAATAGCTTGGCAGGAAGGTTTCCAAAAAGTAGTGCTTTGTTTGATGTGTTTCGAGATTAAGTCATCAATTTCACAACCAGAAGCCCAAAGTTAATTTGTTTTCCTTCTGACAGAGCCAACATCAATCACCATTTGTAGAATACTTATAGAGGTCTTGTGACCAAGACTATGTATCACCATAGTTGAGACCATGTGATGTAGCAATCTCCCTATTCCATTTAACTATTTGGCATTTCAATCACTTGAATTTCTTAAGCTTTTGGCACCAGTAAATTTCATCTCAAATTAACTCAATAAAAATTTCAGAATTTTTCAGAATTTCAAAAAATTGTACTCCACCATCTCTGACATAAAAATAATTATGTTTAACATATAGTGGTCGAACTTGAAATTCACTTGTCTAACTCTAGATGTATACTACTACACAATAAACTCGTTGACTGTTTCCTCATGTCATCCTTTTCTCAGATTCACATAAAATTCCCAAACTAAGGTGGTGTAAAGTTTTTCATCAATAGATAGTAGAGCACTCCATCCAAGAGACTCAAACATACTAAGAATCAGTTGAATAGTTTAAGAAAGACTTAGGGGCAACACGATATCTAACAGTCATAGTTCTATTTCTAGATACCCAGTCATCAAATTCATCTTTTTTTGAGTTGATAAATCGAGGTACCTGAGTGTTCGTGCTTTCCTCTTCTGGAGGTTGTTTTGATTATATAATTTGAGGAGTTGGTTCATCAATGGCAACTCATTTTTCCTTCCTTTTCGCAGATATCGATCCGACCGCAACTAGTTTCTTTTTCATTGTCTTGCATTTATTTATCTCTTTTGTTATTGGCTTGACCCCTTTGCTGGGTTTGGAGTTTTACTCATGGCGAATAGGATTGAATGGTTTAGTTTTTCTATTTCTTTTGGTGGGAGAACGAATGCCAGAGGAAGAGAAAAGTGCAAAGATAAATGACAGCTTTTTGATTTTTTGAAATGAGAAGAAGATTCAAATAGATTTAAATTCTTTTTGGGGTTTACGAGGTATTGAAGAGTATAAGTACAATTTAGTACATTTGAGAAATGTGATTTTTGAAAATATGTAAAGATATTCTAATAAGAAGAGAGAAAGTGTTGTGGATAAAAAAAAAAGGTCGGGAATATTTAGAATTTAAAAGATTTGAACATTTGGACACAAATTGTCCATCTAATTTCCTTGTCCAAAAGGTGTGTCACACGTGATCAAAAGATATTGTGACTTTTGACTTAAAATATGGTTCAAATACTACATCCAATATCTCTATCCAAAATCAGACGATTTTCAGGAATTCTACAAAAATAAACAACCAATCTCTGACAAAATTGTTAGTCACATAATCTGGTAATTTCCAAACCTCTCCTCAGATGATCGAATCATTCTTCAGCTAGTGGTTTGGTGAATATATCTTTTGAGTAGTTCCTTGGCACACTTGGCTTGATTTAGAAGGATACCATCTATGGTTTGCTTCATTTGTAATCTAAGGAAGAAATTAAGTTCTCCCATTATACTCATCTCAAACTCTTGCTGCATTATCCTGGTAAATTTCTTGTAAAGAGAATCATTAGTAGATCCAGGGATAATATCAACATAGATTTGAACAGTAAGAAGGTCTTTAGAATTTTCAGATTTATTGAACAAAGTAGTATCAATCAATCCTCTTAAAAAAACAAAAGTTTTGAAAGTAGAAATCTACTAAGTCTTACATACTAAGCATGAGGACCTTATTTTAAACCATAAAGAGTTTTGAAAAGTTTAAAGACATGGTTTGAAAAATATTCATGAATAAAACTAGGAAGTTACTCCATATATACTTCTTCTTCAATAAAACTATTTAAGAAAGAACTTTTGACATCCATTTGATAGAATATAAAACATTTGAAAGATGCAAAAGCAAGTAACATTCTAATGGATTCTAATCGAGCAACAGGAGTAAAACTTTTATCATAATCAATGCATTCTTCTTGATTAAATCCTTGGGCAACTAATCTGGCTTTATTTCTAATAATAATGCCATGCTCATCAACTTTATTTTTAAACCCCCCCCCCCCTTCATACCAATTACGGGATGGTCAAGTGGTCTAGGGACAACCTTATAAATTAAATTCCAGCTCTTCTTGCATGGCCATAATCCAAAAATTCATCACGTAAGGCTGCATCAATACAATTAGGTTCAGTGCTAGAAAGTAGATCAAAACTTATCAACAAAATATCATCTAGTTCTGACTCTGCAGCTAGGATCACTAATGATCTGTTCTTTTGAATGGACAGTTTTATACTTCCAAACTTTTGGCAGATTCTGATCAGTGTTCTCGACACTTCTTTGCTCGCTATCTTTAGCTTGTTGTTCCTCTAGCCCTTCTTCTTTGGCATGGTTGCCAATTGATGGAGCTTCATGATGTTTAATGCCATTTTCTTTTGAGCTACCTACATCATCGTTATCTTTTTGTGTAAAAGAAAAGGTCCAAGTAAATGTCGAAAAATCATCTATCAATACATAAGTATACCTCTTACCATCTAGGTTAGTGGTCCTCATTGGTCAAAACAAACCCATATGTATTAGCTTAAGAGGTTTTGAGATTGAAATCATTTTCTTGTGTTTGAAAAATGTGTCGGTTTATTTTCCAAATTGGCAAGCATCTCATAATTAGTTTTTATCAAATATCACTTTGGGCAATCCTCTAAGAAACTCTTTTAAGGACAATCTATTTAGTACATCAATAGAAACATGGTCTAACCTTCTATGCCAAAAATAGACATCATTATTTACATAGAGGCACCTTACATCATGAGCAATAGGATCCTCAAGATATAATGCATAGACATTACCAATGCAGTTGGCAACAAAAAAAATGATTTCATCATTAGAATTATTTATGATAGTGCATTAATCTTTTCAAAATTAACCTTGCAACCATTTGTCAAATAAAGGACTATTACTGAGCAAGTTGTACTTCAATTCATCAATTAATAATACTTGCTTGATAATGATGGAGGATCCTTTACGAACATTACCTACACCGAGTATTTTTCCCTTTTTTTTATCTCCAAATGTGACAAATCCATCATTTGCAGCTTGAATGTCATCTATTAGTGCAGCATTTCCAGTCATGTGTGTTGAGCATCCACTATCCAAGAACCATTTTGTGGAGCTCAATTTTTGCCGCTGATGTACCTATTCATGAGATGGAAGAATGACTTTTGGTACCCACATTTTCTTGGGTCCACGGAGGTTAGTAATGGTTCTTTTAATTTTCCAAACTATTTTTGCATCGGATTCCACTTTCTTCCTAACATGACATCTAGATGTTTTGTGTCTAGATTTTTCACAATATGTGCAACAAATATAAGTCATGTATGATGAAACAGCTTTCACAAAGTAGGATTTGTAATTTCTAGTTTTGTTTTCATGCCTATAGCCGAACCTATTTCTGTTTCAAACTACGTGTTGTGCACTAAGTAATTTTTCAAGGTTGTTTTTGCTAGTTATGAACTTCTCAATGCATGTGGTGAAGTCATCAACTCTATTTTTTATGTTGGTCATCAGCTATTTTTTTTTATGTTATTAAAATCACTGAGCATATTTTAAAGAGAAAGTACTTTGTCACACAAACATTTGTTTTCAAGTATTATACATTACAAAGAAGCTAGGATAACATCATTTGCAATATTTGAGCACATAATGGAATCAAGTAATGCTTTGTTCTCATTTAATAGCTTAGCATTATCTTCTAACAAGGAATCAATTTTTATTTTCAATTCATTGTTTCTTCTAGATAACTTTTTAAGTACACGAAACATGTCAAAAAGCAGTTCATTTGGATCATTAGGCTTCTTACAATTAGAATCATGCAATTCAGATATCAAATTTGGAGAAGTAGGATTTACCTTATCGTGCATGGCCATAAAGTGGATGTTTGCTTTCTCATTTTCAAATTTTCAACTTTCTTCTGTCTCAGATCCAGTTCGGTCCCAAGTCCCAACCAGTCCTTTTCTTTTCTTAATGTTGTGCTTGCCTTCTTTTTCTTTAGCTATTGGGCAATCAGCGATAAAAATGCTCCATACTCTTGCATTCATAGCATTGAGGTTTGAAGGACGAAGTTTGTCCTTTCTTTTTGACAATCTTCTTCTTTTTGCTAAAGTTATCTTTTTTGAACATTTTTTTGAATTTTCCAACTACCATAGCCAATTCTTCATTTTCTAGATCAGTACCACAACCACTTTCAGATTATTCACTAATAGCTTCATTATTTCCAGCCTTTAAGATTATTTCTCTTTTTCCTTTGCCGTCATCATCATGTTCTTGAAACTTTTTAAGTTTCATTTCATGGGTCAAAAGAGATCTAATCAGCTCTTTCATTGGTAAGCTATTTAAATTCTTAGATTCCTCCACAGCCAAGGTTTTTGGCTGCCAGCTTTTTGGCAAAGCATCAAGTAACTTTTTGTTTTGCACATTGAGCAACTAGATTTTCCTATATACCTTCAATGCATTCATGATGTTTATGAATCTGGTAAATATATCAGTTATATTCTCACTTGGCTACATAGTGAACAACTCTTAATCACGGACTAAAAGTCCTAGCTTTGATTCATTTACTTGATTAGTTGTTTCATGGGTGACTTCAAGTAATCTCCACATTTTGCAAGCTAAATCACAACCATTAACTTAATTGTATTTATTAGCATCAAAAACATAACATAATATATTCATTACCTGAAAGTTTAGAGTCATTTCAAAATATCCTCATTGTCATATTCATCACTCTGTTTAGGCACATTTCTGCCTTCAGCAAATTTTGATGGAACAAATGGACCATTTTCAATCAAATTCCATAGCTCAAAATTGATTGAGCAAACATAAATCTTCATTATATTTTTCCAGAATGTATAATTACTTCCACTGAAGACCCTTCAATGTAAGGTAGAGCAGGTATGTTTGTCATATGGATCCTTGCTACAAGGTTGTTAAGCCAAAAATAATGTAGACCAACACTCTGATATCAATAAATAAACCTTAGAGGGGGTGAATAAGGTTTATGGCAAACTAATGCAGATTTTAAAAAAATCTTTTGAAAATCTTAAGGCAAGAACCAACAAAGTGAGTGAGCTAAAAAAAAATATTGTCTGTGCAACTTTGAATGTGCTGCTAAAGAACTTTCAAAGCTCCACTAAATGATGCAAATAAGATCTATATTAAGATGGGTAAATTAAGCAACAATAATAGATTCACCAAACTACTTAAAGTCTTTGATTAAATTGATGAATGCAAGGAGAAGTGTAATGCTTGTGTTCACAATAACAGATTTGCTTCGCAGCTGAAGGAGTGCAGACAGGAGTCTTTTGAATCAGCACTAAATGATGGAAAAATGGTATATTTTAAAGAAGGGTAGTTGGGAAAATAATTGGAAACTTACTATAGAACAATAAAGTCTTTAAAGCTGATCAATAATTGCATAGATAAAGATAGAACTCTATGATCTAAGAACCAGAGAAAATACAACGACAAAGTGCAGATAAAAAACTGAAGAAAAGACTCAAGGATTTATAGTGGCTCGATCCTCAACTGATCTACACCCACTACCTTAAGTACCCACTTAAAGATTTCAGCACATTCACTAAAACCCTTTTCCCAAATGAATGGTGGTAGGCAACACTAATGTTACACAAGAGGATCACCACACTTGGATTTACACCAAACCTCTTTAAACTCAACAATCAAGGCCCACCCCAACTGGGTTGTACTTCCTTAACCTTGATAGAAAATAAATCAAGGCTCACCCCTACTGGGTTATACTTCCTTAACCTTGATAGAAAATAAATCAAGGCTCATCCCAACTAGGTTTTTCTTCCCAAACATTGATACGAAACAAATCACAGAGAAAATGCAGAAATAGCTCATATATTGAGCAGATATAAACAATCTAAGCAGTTGTACCTTTTTACCTTTAGAGCAATTTTGATTTCACTTTGAAGTACAATGAAAAGGGAGATTTTTGTATTCTAAAGTCTAAGAGTGTTTCTGAGAAAGATAGCACAAAAATCTACTTCAAAATCGATTTTTGAAAGCTTTTATAGGAGCAAAAAATAAGACAACAACAACAACTAGTAACGTCTATTTTTTTGCTATCGGATTTTCTAGATTTTTGGACTCAATTATTGGAAGAAGGTTCATCAAAAAGGTGAGTCCAAAATAGTACTTTTTTAGGTAGAAACATTCAGACACAGTTCTAGAGTTTTGGACAAAGTTTTTAGATGTAAAGTCTGTCCAAAATACTCAATCCAAATATCTGAAAGACTTACTTTTTGTAATCATTTTATTTTCATGTGCTTCAAGATAAAATAAAAATAAACCACAAGGTAATGGAGATATAGGAATTTAGACATAATACCTTGACAAACGATTCCTAGTCTAAAGTTCTTTCAAAGACTTCACGATTTTGTGAGCTCTTAAGATGACAATATACTTGACTTGAGTTCCTTTACTCAAGAGCTACTTAGTAGCCTTATTTCCATGCCTTGAAAGAACTGAAGGTCAAACATTTCCTATCACATGTAGGTCACATAAGTTAGTCCTCATTAATATTTGTCATAACTCAAAACACAAGAGAATGTTCTTAGGGCTAACAGATACCATTGATGATGTGTTGAGTTTACTATACCTCAAGGAGTTGGATTTTTCAACACTACATCATAAGAAGTTCTTAGAGGACAGTGGTAATTTATCCCCTTCACCCCATTCAAAGGGAGGTAACTTAGTTTTTAGACCATAATTAGAAAAGCAAGAATTTCTTGATTCTATCTTTAAAATCTAAATTATAAGGTATAAAAGGAAATTTTAATTATGACAAATCTTCTGAAGAGATGAGTGGTGATTCTAATAATTATACATTTTTCAGACATAATTTTCATCTTTATGTTAGGAGCTTGATTTGTATCTCTAAAAAGATGCTATAGAATGGGGGTCGCGCATTTACATTCATTACAACTGATAGGGGCTAAATTGGTCATACTTTGCTTAGTTATTTGAGGCTCTTTTGTAATACATTTTGTGCAATAACTAGTCATATTCTTTCATATTTGAGATTTTACCCTTGGAAAGGTTTTTTGGTCATTATCTCAGGATTTTGGGTAAAACAAAGCAAAACTGTCGTGAAGCAGAGCAGAGGCAGTGCCAGCTAGAGCCCTAGAACCAGCGCCGGCTGTACACTGGTTGCACAAACTTCAAAGTGATGGAAAAATTGTAGAAACAGAGTAGAATAGAACCTAAGAGGCGCTGACTGTAAGGCTGGAACCGGCGCCAGTCATATTCGGGAACTTATGCACATAATTCGGAGAAAAATCGGCGAACAAGTGGAGAAGCAGAACATAGGCAGCACCGGCTCCGAAGAACCAAGGCGCCGTCGGCTGTGGTTTGTCCTTGAGGTGGTGCAACGATCTTTCTATGTGTTTTTGGAAATCTGAGGAGTTTTAGTATCTTCCAACTTCTACTCGGCCAAGAACTTTGTACCTACGAGTTTAGGCACTTCTTTAGCCCATAAATAGATGAAAAACACAAGGGAAAATGAGAGAATTCATTGATCATCATAGAAAATCACTCAGTCCAAGGAGGAATTCTTCAAGTTCAAGGAGGGTTGTACAAGAAGGTCTTCAAAGGAAGAAGAAAGAGGCTTGTCTATGAGTGCTTTCTTTACTTTGTCTTCTTTTTCTTGACAATGATATGTTTATTATTTTCTTGAAATTTGACATTGTTTTAGAGATTCATGAATTTTAGAGTTATTTGATCTTTTGATTAATTGATTGTTCTTCTTGGTATTTTATTACTTGGGCATAAGACGAGATTAATTGGTTGTTTCTTTTCATTAACTTGCTAGACCAAAGAGGTTGATGGAAGTCGCTGTAACCCCCCACTACCTAGGCTCAACAGAGCCGGGGATGTCGCCCCGTCCAAAGGACAAGGGGTCTTTATAACTAGGTCACACAAAAGAAAATAAAAGTAATACTTTAAAATTGAACTTATTACAACCCAAAAATATACATGAACAAACCCAGAATAAATTGTTCACTACCATCTCTCAAAACAACACATAAGAAAAATAACATAAAGTCTTCAAAGCATAGGCAACAAATCTAGCTATTCATCTCCACAACAGGATCGACCTGAAAATATTGCATAAAAGGTGATGAGATAAAAATCTTAGTAAGTCCGTGTGTGCTTTGGGTGTTCAGTGAAAACAGTTCGTGGATGCAAAATGTGAAAACTTTGTAAGAGAAATATTGGCAAGCAATAAACATTAGTCAATTATGAGATCAACCACTCAAAAGAAAGGATTATGGGTTACCACACGTTGGGCCCCATAACCGGATGGTCAGTATGCCACACTTTGTGCATACTGCCGGTCAGAATGCCGACACTTTGTGCAGACTGACAAAAGGTAGGTGATCGGCCTACCGGGCAAGATACTCCTCCTTCTCTATACCCAAACAACAACCGGGTGTCCATTCCGGCAAAACACAGTCACTTGACTGAAATAAATTTGCTAGCTCGGACCGGCATGACTAAGTAGTACTGACGTTTCACTAAGTTGAGTTTTATCTTCTAGAGGTGGCCTCCTGCCAGAAGACTCAATCTTGCTCTTCAAAACTAGCACTACTAGCCTACCCTTATTGAGTACTCAACGATAATTGTCCCACTTGGGAGAAAATTGGTAAAACATAGCTTTACTTGAAAATGGCAATTAAGGGTTTCTAAAGTCCATGCCAAAATCAGTTTTAGAAATAGTTCAGTGTTTGAGTAAAACTGCTTTGAAAATTTTCAAATAATTAGTTTGACCGAATCAAGAAAAGAAACAGTCCTTAATTGCCTTTACCAAATCAGTATTCACATACTTCGTGTTTAGCTTGCCATGGTAACCTTTTACAATAAACAAGTTTTATGCAGGAGTTTACCTGATCCTTTGCTTGCTCAAATTCAAAAGTCTTCCAAGGCTGACCTAACCCCGCCTGGGGTAAACACAAGACATAAGGTTACACTCAAGCTATATTCACTTACACAAATAATCCTAGTTCAACTTATTACAATCATGACCCTAATGTTCTAAGCTTTAAGGCTAGGTGATAAAGAATTTTATAAAATAAGTCTAGTTTGATAAGTTAAAATAACTAGGGGTTCTAAAATAATTTCTAATAAATTATAGACTCAAATAATAATTCTTGAGTGTTATTATTACTAAATAAACCAAGGTTTGAATTTTAAATATTATTAAGTCCTAATACTATTTAATATTAAGAAATTTAAAAGTAGCTTTATTATAAATAAATAAATAATAAATTAAATAAATAATAATTTTTAATTAATTTCGAAGAGATAATAAATAATTAATAATAATTAAAATTTATTAATAAATTATTTCAAATTTTCATTTAGTAAAAAAAATATTAATAGTTTGATTTAATATTCTAATCCAAATCCCCTAGTGTTTCGAATTTTTGAAGAAAAAATATAGTAGTAATTTTTTTAACTTATGTAATAAAATTTGTTGAGGAATATAACCTAGAATTGACAAGAAAATAATCTCACATCATGGTCTTCCTATTGCTAGCAAAAATTCATGATCTCATTCTCCATCATCAAACAATAAATTAATCTATTCATGAACAAACACTTGCACTATCTCATACTATCACATGGCCAAAATCCTACTAAGCATAATCAATGATCATGGTTTCCATGCAAAAAAAGATCATAAAAGCCTAATCATCTTTGGTGTCGTAATATCTAATCATGCTTCAAACATCCATAAAGTTCATTAAGTATGAAGAACATATATTGGTTCAAAAGGGAAAACACATATATCCTAGTCAAATACAACCATCATCATGCTATAACTTCATTCCCCTAATCCACATGCATATACTCAATCTCCCAATCATAATCCATTTCTCTATCATCAACTAGGAGACATAATTTCAGAAATTAATAAGAGAAATTTAGGGATGAATACTTGATTGTCGAGTCCTTCGATGAAGATAAAAGAAGGTCCACGCGCAATGGAATGACTTGAATGGTCCAACGAAACAACATCCATGGTTGATGGTTGTTCAACCATTTCGGTTAGAAGAGAGAGAGAGAGAGAAAGAGAGAGAGAGAGAGAGAGAGAGAGACGTTAAAATGATATATTCTAATGGAAGAAGATGAACAAGAAGGTTGTTCATGACTCACCTTGTTGATGTTCTTGAGGTCTTCAAGAAAAGCTGATTTTTGATCCAGTTGAAAATTCTTGATTGCGAGATTTCGCGTTATAAATGGCAGAAATGAAGTCTAGGGATTAAGTAGAGATGATCTGGACTTTTTGAGAGTGATTGGAGGGGTTTAGAGTTGGTTTAGGCTTAAAGAAGTTTAGTGTGTGTTCTTGGTGTTCTTGGTGTTTGTAGGTGAAAATGGAGAGAAATTAGAAGAAGTGCTGCTGGAATTTGGTAGAGGGCTGGCCGAATGGTAGAGTATGATTGAGGGTTTTGGTTTTCAGCAAGGAAGAGTAAGGGTGATCAGATTTTATTTGAATTTTAAATGGAGAAAATAGTGGAGATGTTTAAGGTAGGTGGTTAGCAATGGTGTTTGATCAAGAGTTGTCTCTATGGTCTTTAATGGTGTTGGCTAGAACCAGACTATTTTGCTGAAATGATTGAAGGCTAAATGTTGCTCAAGCTGGCCGAAATTCAGTCCATAAAGGCAGAGAAAATTCTGGTTGTTTCGGCTTAATGCAACAGTGATTTATGGGAGTGAAATGCTGGAATTTTTTTGAAGTTCAAATGGTGTTTGAATGGAGTGATCTTAGGAGTGTTTTGTGGAGCAGCTATGGAGTCCTTAAGCTTCAAGGTAAGTGTGGGTTTAATGGTGTTCAATATATGGCTGAATAAGGCTCAATTCTACAGAGATTGAAGGTGGCTTTCGGTCCTAGGCTAGAAAGGAACATGGCTGGAAAAAATTCTGTTCAAGTGTTCATGGCTTTTCCGAAATTGCAGATTTTTGGTGCAGGATTTTCGCACCGTCTTGGCTTGGTTTTTCAGTGGTTCTTCAGGGTTTTTTGAGGGTCTTCCAATGGTGGTTTTTCAGCCTCATTTCTGGAAAAATGCAGAGAAGTTTTCTGGCTTGAAGGTGAACTAAAAACAGCTTCATTTCCTTGAGGAAAAGTTGCGAATTGCCCAGAAAAATTTCTGGTTTGGTGCTGTTTTGTGCAGTCCGAAAATTGCACAATTTTTCCAGCTTCCAAGCCACTTGAAATGATCATTTACTTGGCAGCAAATGAATGGATTTATGGCCTGAATTTTCGAAGGAAAGGGCTGCAACAAATTTGGAAAATTTCCAGATTTCCCTACCACTAAAACATGAACATCTTGAAGATGGATTTGAAGGTCTTTCCCTGGTGATTGATTTTCTCTTGGAACCTTCCTATTTCTCCTCCTAATTTTTGGTCAACCTCCCTTCCCCAAAGCTGATTTTCGAAATTCAAGGGGAAGAAATCATCACAGAATTTTTTTGGAATTCAAAGAAAAAGATTTAATGGATTTTAGCTTATTTGAATTATGAAATTGCTAGGACAAAGCTAGAGGTAATAAGTTGGACAAGAATTCTTCTAGAATTATTTTAGGACATGAGGATAAGATTAGGACATTCTCTTCATGTCTCCCTTAAGACAATCATTCCTATTTTCATGGAATGCAAAAAAACAAAAATTCAAACTTAATTAAGATAATCATGATAAAAGCTTAAATGATGGGATTTGAACTCATGACCTTAGAGATTAATTCACAAAGCTCTAACCACTAAACCACAACAACTCTTGTTTTTATTTTCTCACCCGCATATTCTTCCTATTTAATCCTCAAGCTTTCTTCCTATTTTGACCTCAAGCAAAATTACCATTTTACCCTTCCTACTCGATAAACATAACTACGCATTTTAACCTATAATACACAACTCTAAAGCACATAGAATCATTTAAAACATATATATTCATGCAAAATAATATGATATACATCCCGACCCCCTTACTCTAGGGTTGGCTTTAGGTGGGATTTCACAGTTGCAATTGATTAATTTCATATTTATTGGCTGTTAACTTGCTAGACCAAAGAGGTTAATTGCTGAAGATGGAGTAATTAAAGGTTAATTGATGTTTGCCAGACCAAGGATTCATTGATTAATTTCATGTTTTAAATTTGCCAGACCAAGGAAATTTAATCAAGGATGCATCTTTTGGATGGATTAGTTGAGATAGACCAAGTGATGCTAACTTATCTAGAAGGTAGTAATTAGTTGAGATAGACCAAGTGATGCTAATTTACCTTAATCCTTAATGATGCCAAGAAAATGATTGGTTACGATAATGGTTAGGTACTTTGAGATCATGTTTGTCTACACAATGATTTGAGTTGCATACTTCTCCATCCTTGACGAGTATATATTTCGATTTTTGTTTTGTTTTGTTTCGGTTTGGTTTTATCGAGTCAGTTAAACAATGAAAGAAGGGTAATTAATGTCTATTTGTTCCTTGATGATCGACACTCGTTTGAACCCTATGCTCAGTTAATGATGAGTAAGCTTGCTCATATGTGTGATTTGGGTTTAACGTTTTAATTTAAACTTGATTGGGAATGTGCTTAGTTTTGTATGATTTTTATACCCAACTCTGGACACATCAGCAACTAATATTTTTCATGAACTCTGCAGTTTTCAAAACCCTCTCTTATTTCTACATTCATTATGTCTACCTTTTTTAATGAGCATTAGTTTCTTTTACAAAGCTTTGATAAGGAAGCATGGTCAGTGGAAAGAGTTTGTATCTTTGTTTTGTGTTTGGAGTTGTTAGGTGTTATTTCCCCCAACTAAGACAAATATTTTCCACCTTAACTGTGAAGGAGTAAGTCGTGTCTTTATTTGCTTCTCTCTCTTCCAACTTTTAATAATTATTGGAGCATTATTGCACTTGGGGAGTATTGCTTAACTTTCTACCTTGATGTGTACGAATTTGGATATAAAAAATCATAAAAAAAATAAGCACATTCCAAATCAAGTTTAAATTAAAACGTTAACTCTAAATTACACATATGAGCTAGCGTACTCATCATTAAGCATAGCATAGGGTTTAAAACGAGTATTGATCCTCAAGGAACAAGTACGCAGTAATCACTTTTCTTTCATTATTTAACCGACTCAATAAAGTAAAAAAGAATAAAAAGGAAAATAAAATAAAATAAAATAATATATACATGTTAATGATGGAGAATTATGTAACTCAAACCATTATTTTGACAAACATGACCTTAAAGTACCCAATCATTATCATAACTAATCATTCTCTTGGAATCATGAAGGATTAAGATAGATTAACTTCTTTTCCAATCCATGAAATTACTATCTTGTAGATAAATTAGCATCACATATCCTATCTCAACTAATTCACCCAAAGATGCATTAAACACAATCCTTGATTAAATCCCCATATCCTGGCAAATTTAAAACATGAAATTAACCAATGAATCCATATTCTGGCAGACATCAATTAACCTTTAATTACACAGTTCTTAACAATTAACCTCTTTTCCAAGCATGTTAATAGACAACAAATATGAAATTAATGTATTGAGACTACCATAAACTCCTTTTCCAAGCAAGTTAGTAGAAAGAAACAACAAATTAATCTCGTAATCAGTATAAGTAATTAAATACCAAGAATAGCAATCAATTAATCAAAATATCAAAGTAACTCTAAAAATCATGAATACCGAAAACAATGTCAAATTACAATAAAACAAGTAATACATCATTGTTCAAGAAAAGAAAATAAAGTTAAAAGAAAGCACTCATAGACAAGCCTCATTCTTCTTCCTTCATAGACTCTCTTGTACAATCCTCCTGGATTTGATGAATTCCTCCATGAACTTGAGTGATTTTATATTTTTCTCCTTGAATTCATACATTTAAATTGTGTTTTTCCTTTATTTATAGGCTTTAGAAGTGCCTAAATTCGTCCCTCTAGAGTTTTTAGCTGAATAGAAGTAAGAAAATACCAAAATTCTAAAAATTGCCAAAAACACGCACGAAAATCGAGGCACCACCTCTGTACCAATACACAACCAGTGCCGCCAGTCCTGCCTAGGGTCGGCACTAGTTGCATTTTGTCTCTCTATCCGTTCATCGATTTTTCTCAATTTTCGTGCTAAGTTCTTCCAGGTCGCATGATAGGGGCTAAATTAGTCAAATTTTTTCTAGTTATTTGAGGTTCTTTTCTGATACATTTTATTTAATAATTAGTCATATTCCATCATATTTGAGATTTTACCCTTGGAAAAGTATTTTGTTCATTACTTCAGATTTTTGGGGTGAAACGGAGCAAAAACGTCGCAAAACAAAATAGAGGCGGCGTCGGCCAGAACAGTAGAACCGGTACCGGCCATGCACTATTTACACGAACTTCAAAGTAATAAAAAATTATCAAAATAGAGCGGAACAGAATGGAACCGGCACCGGCACTTGTAGCTAAGGCGGCGCCCGCTGTACTCTAGACTGCATGGTGCTGATATCAAGAAAAAAATTGGTGAACAATTGGAGAAATAGAACACAACCGGCGGCGGCTCCAAGAGCCAAGGTAGTGTAGCTCCGAGAGCTAATGTGGCACCGGCTGTGCCCTAAAGTTAAGGCGGAGCTTTGATTTTTCTATGCGGTTTTTGGTAATCTGTGGAGTTTTAGTACTTTCCAACTTCTACTCGACCAAGAACATTATACCAAGGAGTTTAGGCACTTCCCAAGCCTATAAAAAGATGGAAAATACAAGGGTAAAAGGGAGAATTTATCGATCATCATAGAAAATCACTCAAATCAAATGAGGAATTCTTCAATTCATGAAGGGTTGTGCAAGAAGGTTTTCAAAAGAAGAAGAGCGAGGCTTGTCTATGAGTGCTTTTGTAGCACCCCTTACTACGTACCCTAAAAAGGGCAGGGATGTCGCCCCGTCCCAAGGACAAGGGGTCTTTAAAATAAGGTACAACATAAAGACAAACCCAAGAAATCAAATTTAGATAAATAAAGAAGGCTCTTATTACATCAGGCTCAAACTAGAGCAAAACTAAATAAAAGCAAACGTTGGTTCCAGAAGCATAAATCAACATTTGCCTCTCAAAACATAACAAAAATAACAAAAGCTTCAACGATTACACATCCCACTTGCTCAGCATAAACAATCTCCTGAAAACATGATATAAAACAATGTGAGATTTACATCTCAGTAAGTCTTGTATGTGCACATGGTACTTTGAACAGTTCGTGTATGCATTGCTGAAAACATTTACAGAAATATTTGGCAAGTCATAAATAATTTTTCTTTACAAGGAGTGGGTTTTTCTCATTGTCATACTTTGTACAAAATAAATCCTCCACTCGAATAAACAGTCATGGTGCCACACTTTGAGCCCCATGACAAGAAAATGGTCAAGGCACCACACTTTGTGCACCTTGACAGGATCAGATTACCACACTTTGGGCGTTCTGATCAAAGGTGGGTGTATGGCCCACCGGGTGAGATACTCCTCCATTTTTTCACCCAACAAAACCATCCGAGTGTCCATGCCGGGAAAATTAAGAATACCTTACTAGATACAAATGCTAGCTCGGACCGGCCTGACCAACCAATACTGTCACCTTCTCAAGCGGAGCTTATCTTCTGGAGGTGGCTACCTGCCAGAAGACTCACTCACTCTCTCCAAGGCTAGTATTATTAGCCTACCCTTATTGAGTACTCAACGAATATAACCGTTAATTCCTAGTTTATAATAATTCCATACCTTGGCTTTGTAAAACGTGATTTTCTTTTAAAAGAGTTTTCTAAAATGTTTAAGAGAAAGAATAGTTCTTGATAAAGGTATTAGTTTGACAAAATCATTTAGAGAATGAACATCCATGTTTACAACCCAAATAATCATAGATCAACAATAGCTTTACAAAACTTTACAACATCCGACTTGCCACCACAAGCATTTAACAAAAAGAGTTTATGCAAGGACTTACTTGATATACCTCAGATAAACAAGATAAAATCAATTGCTTGCTTACTTCAAACAATCTCCTAATCTAGAATCACATAATATCATGATCGGGACATTATCATCTCAAACATGCATATAAACTCAGTTATTCCCCCAAGCATATCATGACTCATCATCTAGCCTTAAATAAACCTCTCATTCCATGAAATAAACATACCATAATCATATACCCATCTAAGACATGAGAAATATATCAAAAAGGTATCGACTTAACCATCAAGATTCACATCCATCATTATCACAATAAAACATAGCATTACTATCATCGAATATGCTTAACACAATACTCATCTCAAAATATTCATTCATCCCACCAAACCCATTCATCATGCTAATATACTCCCATAGACATCACCAATCATATTAAACCTTAATTTCGTCATCAAAGATAAGAATTTCCTTACCTTACAACAACCGGATTAACAAGATCCCGATGCCCCTATGGTGACCCTCACGAGTTTGCTTGAGAATGAGAGAAAGCTGTCTTCTTTACTTCCTCTTGATCAAAAATTGAGAAAAAAGATGAAATCAGCCTCTATGTGGCGTGATTCAAGGGAAGAAAAAGAGAAGAATCAATGGAGGAAAGGAATCAAGAGGTTGAGAGGTCTTTGACTTACCTTAGGGAGTGCTCGATTTTTTTGGCCTAGGATCACTCTTGAGTTTTCGAAAATTGCAGAGGAAGTTTGCTGGAATTTTTTGTGTAGTAAGGTTGGAATAGGCGGCTGTGGTGGTTTAGGGTTAGAAGAGTTTGATTTAGGGTTAGAAGGTGATGCTAAGAAGGACTCCTAATGGCTCTAGGTTTCTTTGGCAGCAATGGCGAAAAACTGCAGCTTGCTACACTTTTATTGTTGTCGAAATTGAGAGGAGTTGAGAGCAAAAAAATAGTTTGAAGTTTCTCTCCTAAGCTGGCCGAAAACTACACAAGGGAAGGGTTGTGTGTGTTCAGGTTTTTGTCCAAAACCAGAAGAAGTTTGAGTGAGTTTTGACAACCAAAAAATCTGTGCAAGATGGGTGTGTGTGCTGTGCAAAAATTGCTAAACAAAAGAGGGAAAATTCTGGGCTATTTTGGTTGTTGTTCTGCTGCAAATCAGAGAGGAAAAGTGAGGGATTTAGGTGCTGTAAATTGGCTTAATCAACAAGGAGTTTTGGTCTATCTTGGAGTGCAGAATTTTGTTTGATACGGAGTGCACAAACTGACCGAAATTCTGTGCACTATGCTGGCCGAAATTCATGTGCACAAGCTGGCCGAAATTCTGGAAATTGTAAGGGATAAAAATCTGGTTTGAGTTGCTAAAATAATCTGGATTGGTGAGAGGTGTTTTAGGTGATTTGAGCTAGGTTTAGAAGAGTTTGGATGCCCTTAGGACTGCAGGATTTTTGTGCAGCTTGTGCATGCACAAGGCTGACCGAAAATCGGCAAAATATGAGGAACAAAATCTAATTTGTTTTAGGATAGAATAAAATCTAGTTAGCATGAAGATTTAGGATAAGATTCCCTAGTCTTAGGAGAGTTTGTGTTGAGTTAGGAGTTCTCCAAAGGTGGCGGCACAAAGCTGGAAAAATTTCCAAATTTAGCTAGGGTTCTATGTTCAAAAGCAACAAGATATTTTTCTAGGAAAATAACAAATTAATTCAAGCTAACTAATATAAAATCTAATGAATTAAAAACAAGCTGGAATTTAATTGCTCTAGCTAGAATTTTTGAAAATCAAAGAGGATAAAAGCTGAAAGAAAAGTTAGTCTTTATCCTTATAAAAAATCCTTGAATTTAGGAGATAAATATGGAGACTTATCCCCTAAGAAGATGGCGCTGAAATTCAAGAGAATAGCTAGGGTTTTTTTCGGCCAAGGCATGAAGAAATCTAGAAAAAAAAATCAAAAAGAAAGCTAAGATTCGCAAGAGGTAAGGTTTGAACTCGAGTCACCGAGGGATAACCGCCAACCCTAACCGCTATTCCAAATCAACTCCGATGTTAATATATCTCTAAGAAATTCTTTTCACCTTATCTCTCATCCCTCCATTTCCTTACTAAATTTTTACCCAAAACAATTTCCAATCAATGCGACAACACAATTATTTCCCTCAAATAAATTAATGCAAGAGCAACCTTGAAAATCACATGCACCCATGCAAGCATAATTTTTAAAACATCATATGAAATGCAAAATACTATGCAATGCATAACTTTTTCCCCATAGGTCAAAGGTGGTTTTGGGCGGGGTATTACAACTTTCTTTTACTTTGTTTTCTTTTTCTTGACAATGATGTATTAATTGTTTTATTGTAATTTGACATTGTGTTAGATAGTCATGATTTTTAGAGTTATTTGATCTTTTGATTAATTGATTGTTATTCTTGGTGTTTAATTACTTGGGCGTATTATGAGATTGATTAGTTGGTTATTTCCATTAACTTGCTTGGACAAAGGGATTGATGGCAGTTTCAATTCATTAGTTTCGTATTTGTTGGCTTTTAACTTGCTTGGACAAATGGGTTAAGAGTAGGAATAATGTAGTTAAATGTTAATTGATGTATGCCAGGATATGGATTCATTGGTTAATTTCATGTGTAAATTTGCCAGGAATGGAAAATTAATCAAAGGATTATGGTTAATACTTCTTTTAGGTGAATTAGTTGAGACAAGATGTGTGATATTAATTTGTCTAGAAGATAGGGATTCATAGATTGGACAAAGAAGTGAACCTATGTTATCCTTTATGATGCCAATGGAATAATTAGTTATGATAATGATTAAGTACTTCAGGATCATGTTTGTCAAAACAATGGTTTAAGTTACATACTTCTCCATTCTTGACATGTATATATTTTATTTTATTTTATTTTATTTTCCTTTTTATTTCATTTTTTACTTTATTAAGTCGGTTAAACAATGAAAGAAAGGTGATTAGTGCATACTTGTTCCTGGAGGAACAACACTTGTTTGGACCCTATGCTATGTTAATGATGAGTGCGCTTGCTCATATGTGTAATTTGGGCTTAACATTTTAATTTAAACTTGATTGGGAATGTACTTATTTTTATATTATTTTTATACCTAAATCGATACGCATAAAGTTTTTGGCGCCGTTGCCGGAGAACAATATCATGAAAGCTGGGATTTTTTTTATTTAACCATGTAAATATGTAAATATGCAAATATGTAAATATGTATACTTATTCTTTCCACAAAAAAGGTGCTATCTTTTGTATTTTGTGTATTTGTGTATACTTTTTTAACCTAACCTACTAACTTTGACTATGTTTTATTAACTAACTTTGTAATTTTGTAATTTTGTTTTCATCATTAATTCTATTATCTAACTTGCTTCTTGTTTTCTTAGGTGTTATCCTTGGTACATGACCTAAAAATCCAAAGGCGAGATAGTCGATTTTGACACTGAAATCGAAAGGACGCTGTCTAAGATTCGCCGGACAATCCAAAGGAACTTGATCGTCGACATGGATGGTGCTCAAAATAATAATGCTGGGAATGATAGGAGGGTTATGGATGACTTTGTGAAATCTACAATCTCGGGCACAGGCTCGAGTATCACCAGGCCTAGGGTAGATGCAAACAATTTCGAAATAATGCCCAACATTATCCAAATAGTTCAAAATATGGTTCAATTTGATGGGCTACCGGAAGAAGATCCCAATGCTCATTTAGCTAGTTTCCTTGTGATTTGTGATACTTTCAAGATGAATGGTGTTTCTGAAGATGCCATAAAGTTAAGAATTTTTCCTTTCTCTGTGAGGGATAGAGCCAAATCTTGGTAAAGTCTTTACCTACAAGTTCCATCACTACTTGGAATGCCTTAGCTGAAAAATTTCTGGCTAAATATTTTCCTCCAGCTAGGACAACCAAACTTAGGAACGAGATATTTGCCTTCCAACAAGTAGATTCTGAGCCTTTGTATGAAAGTTGGGAGAGATTTAAGGAGATGTTGAGAAAATGCCCACACCACGGATTTGAGCTAGGAATGCAGATGCTTATCTTTTTGAATGGCCTTATGTTCGTAACACGGCAAGTGGTGGACTCTTCTGCAAGGGGTTCCATCAATCATAAGACCCGGAATAGGTATTCGATCTTATTGAAAATTTGGCTTCTAATAACTAGTCTTGGGGAAGTGCAAGGTCTAGAGCTCGTGTGCAAGGAGTACACAAAGTGGATACTGTGGCAGCATTAGAGGCTAAGGTGGACGCCTTAACCCAAAAGATGGAACAGATAGTGATGCCTCAAGGCCAGGTGTTAAACATAAATTGTGATTTCTGTGGAGAGAGATACCCCAATAATGAATGTCAAAATATGGGGTCACTCCAAGAAACTTTGGAATAAGCGACTTTTGCAAGTAATGTCCAGCCAAGTAACAACCATTATAGCTCTACCTATAATCCTAGTTGAAGAAATCACCCTAATTTCTCTTGGAGTAATGGGAATCAACCTAGGCAGGGTTCTTTCAATTTTGGAGGCAATCAAAGGAATCAAAACCCCATGACCAATACTGTAGCACCTTCAAAGCCACCATTAGAAGAGTTGATTGGCCAATTGCTAAGTACAATGGAGACTAAGTTTCAAGGGGTCGATGTGACAACACGGAACCTAAAGGCCTCCATGCGCAACTTGGAAAACCAAATTGGTCAGTTAGCTAAACTACTGGGAGATCGTCAAGCTGGGACATTGCTAGGAAATATTGAGAAAAATCCACGGGATCAAAGCCGTGGAAAGCATTGAAGCTATATTTTTCGTTTACTTTATTTTCCATTTTGTGATTGAGACAATTTTTACTCTCATCGTTTCGATTGATTATTTTTCATGAATTATAGTGCATTGCTCATCATTATTTCGCGTTTCTCATTTTTTCTTTCTTGAAAAAAAAAATTTGGAGAACCGGACAGAACCAGGTCGGTGCCGGCTCCAAGAGCTAGGACCGGTGTCGGTTCCTGTCAGGTACGCGCAACTTATAGGCCATTTTGGCCACTTTTTCTTCGAAATCTCCAAACTCCCTCTCAAATTCTCTCTAACCCACACCGACTTCACATCTTCCACTTTCTAAACTTTGATTTTTCACCTCCTAAATACTTCTATAACATCCATCTACCTCTCTTTTGTTGATCCTACGGATCAAAATCCTCAAATTCTTCCATTTTTTTTACAACAACATCACATTCAATCCACAAGTTAGGAGCTTAAATTTGTGCAAAAAGCTTATATCTTTTGCTTGCCCATGCATACATGAGCACAAAGGTATGATTTTTATTCAATTCCCACAGTTAAAATGGTGTAGATGATTTTTTCTAATCTTAGGGACAATTTTGGCCGAAAATTGGGATTATGTATGCTAGCTTAAATTGTACATTACTCCTTGAAGCTTCATGAGTTAGATTAGATTAGGAGTTAATGATTCTTTAATACTTGATTCATGCATATGATCATTGGGTCTTCATGCATATAGTTAAAGGTGGAATTATGGCTATTTGTGATGATTGACTATAGGCTATATATGGAACTTGCATTATTTTTCACATAATGCCATGATGATACCTTCATTAACATGATCATGTCTACTTGCATGCATTGAGGATATTTAACACGTTTATGCTTTACAGTAAACTCTACATGTATTGTTGCAGGTTGTGTTGAATTGAGTGGAGGGGATTGAATGGATTGTTGGTTGGAGTGTGATATGTATTGAAGAAGTTTAGGTTTTGTGGATTGTGAGATTGGTTAAGGGTTGAGTGAGATTTGAAGAGTGTATTTGTAAAGGGTAGTTACATCCCATTTGACATCATTGAGCTCAATTGTTCTCTCTTCCTATTTCCACCTCTCCTTGATACCATGTCTAGAGTAAGGGGTCATTCTTCTAAAAGGGCGAGGGCTTCCTCTTCCTCAACCCCTTCATCTGTCAATCCTTTATTCCTTAGACCTACTGAGTTTATTGATGCATCTTGTGAGGAATGGTACAACAGGAGAGAATCCAATAAAATCATTGTCGAGCGTACTTTTTCACCCACCCTAGACCGTGCACTCAAATTGGGAATGATGTTTAGAAGGCTAGGATGGGGTTTGATTGTACAACTGAAAGGGAAGTATTATCCAGTGCTCATCAAGGAATTTTATGCTAATATGGTTAATAAAGGCAATATATATCTTTCCCATATTGAAACGAGAGTGAAAGGAATCCCCATTGTCATCACCTAAAATCAATTAGCTAATCTCCTCCAGGTATTTGACAATGATTCTTGGCAAGGGATAGACGTGAATAATCAAAAAATTCTTTCTGACCCGAATTGGGATGCTAGCAGGACTAGAGCCACTAGGTTTGTATAAGTATAATGCGTTTCAAGCCAATAGTTTCTATTCAAACAATGATCTTACTGCCAACTTTAGAACTCTAGTCTATATGTTTTGGTTCAATGTTGTAACCCGTGCTAGTGGTTTCAATGAGGCCTGACTTATTGACAGTTATATTTTGCATCGGATGATGAACACACTGCCTATCCCTCTTACACCTTTGATCATCCAATCAATTAGAGATGTTGTTCATCACCGTCTTTCTACAAAAGCCTTCGTTTTTCCCTTGGTTATAATGAAAATTCTAAAAGACTTTGGTGTTAGTCTTGAGGGAGAACTGATGAAGGTTACCACTGAGCATAATATGGTGACTGAGCAAACTCTGATGAGTTACAGGTACAAGTACAATCAGGAGTTGAAGAAATGGCTAACTCCCTTCGAGGTCAGACATCCTGGTCAGGTAAGGCCACCCACTATAGAGGAGGAGCCCCCACCACCACCAGCACGTGCACGAGCTAGCAGTTCTCAGTCCCGACACCGAACTGACTTTGAGACTACCGTGATAGGACTACTACACCAACAAATGGATGTGCTCCTACGCTTGCAGAGTACTATGGATGACATGATGAGACGGCAAGCTACTAAGAGCAGCAATTGGCCGAATTGAGGTAGCATTCTTTTGGGCCACATGGTGGTGAGGGAACTTCTACACCAGCTGATGATGATGAAGATGATGATGATGACGAGGATTGATGATGATTGTCTGCATTTTCTCGATCACTCTTGTTTTTCCTTTCTCTTTTAATATTTTTTTTTCCATAGTTTTTGCTTTCTTCCTTTGTTTGTACTATACTATTTTTTCTTTTATTTTTGATTTATTTTCTTTTCTATTTTTTATGCTTTGGTGTGCTCTTTTGTACTTTTTTTTTTAGGTACTTTGCCAATGCCTCGTTTTTCAAGCATTCAGCTCTTGTACAGCATAATGCCCAATGAATAGAAGTTTATTTTTCTTCTCTCTTCTCTTTTCTATTTTTGGTCCTATGGCTTGTTTTATTCTCTGTTATATTTATTTAGCTATTGAGGACAATGTCTAGTTTAAGGGTGGGGGAGTGATTTGATTGACAATTCTTCTATGCATATACTTTAGCCTTTTTGGAAGCAAACATTTTGAGCAAAATTTTCAAAAATTTCTCTGATTTTCTTTGAGATTTCAAGTTGTATTTTTAATGCATGTCATTATGATGGATTATAGAGCATCTATTCAAGATCATTTATGGCTTATGCATGACTTTTTGCACTCACTTGGACGAAGTAATTCTTGACCTAATGCTTTGCATTGTTCGTAAACCTATTTTTCTACTAAAATTCATGGAGCATTCTAGAACTTACTTGAATACCTCTCGAGGCGAAATAAGAAAGATAATCATGATTTAACTTAGGAATGACGGTGATAGGCCTTCTTTGGATAGTTTAAGCTTTTCAAGCCTACATATTGTTACATTATCCCTAGTGCCTATTTTGAGCCTAAACTGTTGATTTCTTTCATTAAAACCCGTTATCATATTTTGTCCATTGCTTGTTTCTGAGAGTTTGAATAATTTTCCAAATCTTTATGCTCTTGATGGATGAAAGTATATGTAAGAGAATGTTGAGGAAGAATACTTGAAAAAGATCATGACTTTTTACTTTCAATCATGTATCAATAGTGAATTGAGCTGGAAAGAGAAGAAAAAGAAAAGAGAGATTGAAAAGAAGAGAAGAAAAGATACAGCTGCTAGAAAAGATGGAAAGAAAGAAATTGAGAAAGAAAAGAAAAGCATCAGTAAGAGTGAAAAGAAATGAGAAAAGAAAGAAAAGAAAAGTTTTTGAAAGGAAAAGAGAGACGAAAGACCACAAAAGCGATGGTAATTGAGCTATAAAAGTTAAGTTCATATAAAGTACTTGACACCATTGCTGAAAATTTGAGTGACCTTGTGAAAGAAATAGAGAAGAGTAGATGAGAAGAAGGAAAAAAAAAAAGAAAAAATGCAGCATTTGCTTTAGTTGAGTTGTGATTGCTGAATAAGGTTATGGTTTGATTAATTTCTAGAATAGGAGAGTAAGAAGAGTTGGAAATTATTGATTCATTTGTTTATCCTTTTCTTGCGAACTCTCAGCTTTTATCTCCTATATCCTTCGTTTGATAAGCTACATTACATGCCTTTAGCCTTACATTACAAGCTTGAAAGTCCTACTTGACCTAAGTAGAATCATGATATATCTTGGATTAGTGGAGAGAGTGTATGAAAAGTAAGCCTATAGAATGCATATTCTTTTTGAACTAAATTCTTTCCAATGGTTTGAGAATATTGTGAACTCCTAAGATGGTTCTACTAAGTCATTTATTACTTACACAAGTCTTGCATTTGTTGTGAAAGATGTAGTAGCATTTGTTTTATGCTCTTGAATGAAAAAAGTGTTAGAGATATTGTTTTGAAATTGATTGAGTGATTTGGTGAAACCTTGTGTTTTCCTACTTGTCTTTGATACTTTGCTTGAGGAAAAGCAAAGAGCTAAGTTTGGGGGAATATGATAGGAGCTAAATTAGTCAAACTTTTCCTAATTATTTGAGGTTCTTTTATGATACATTTTATTCAATAACTAGTCATATTCCTTCATATTTGAGATTTTACCTTTGAAAAGATATTTTGTTAATTATTTTAGATTTTTGGAGTAAAACGAAGCAAAAATGTCACAAAAAAGAATAGAGGCAGTGCCGGCCATGCACTATTTACACGAATTTCGAAGTGACGAAAAATTTGTCAAAATAGAGCAGAATAGAATGGAACTGGCACCGGCTCCAGTAGCCAAGGTGGCACCGACTGTACTCTAGACTGCATGGTGCTGAAATGAAGAAAAAAATCGGCGAATAATTGGAGAAACAAAACACAACCGGTGGCGGCTCCGAGAGATAAGGCGACACCGATTGTGCCCTGAAGTTAAGGCGATGTTTTGATTTTTTTTATGCGGTTTTTGATAATATGTGGAGTTTTAGTACTTTCCAACTTCTACTCAGCCAAGAACATTACACCAATGAGTTTAGGCACTTCCCAAGCCTATAAATAGATGGAAAACACAAGGGTAAAAGGAAGAATTCATTGATCATCGTAGAAAATCACTCAAATCAAATGATGAATTCTTCAATTGAAAGAGGGTTGTGCAAGAAGGTTTTCAAATGAAGAAGAAGGAGGCTTGTCTATGAGTGCTTTCTTTTACTTTATTTTCTTTTTCTTGACAATAATGTATTAACTATTTTATTGTAATTTGACATTGTTTTAGATAGTCATGATTTTTAGAGTTATTTGGTCTTTTGATTAATTGATTGTTTTTCTTGGTGTTTAATTACTTGGGCATATTACGAAATTGATTGGTTGGTTCTTTCCATTAACTTGCTTAGACAAATGGGTTGATAGCAGTTTCAATTCATTAGTTTCGCATTTGTTGGCTTTTAACTTGCTTGGACAAAGAGGTTAAAAGTAGGGACAAAGTAGTTAAAGGTTAATTGATGTCTGCCAAGATATGGATTCATTGGTCAATTTCATGTGTAAATTTGCCAGGAATGGAAATTTAATCGAAGGATTGTGGTTAATGCATCTTTTAGGTGAATTGGTTGAGACAGGATATGTGATATTAATTTGTCTAGAAGATAGGGATTCATGGATTGGACAAAGAAGTGAATCTATGTTATCCTTCATGATGCCAAGGGAATAATTAGTTATGATAATGATATAGTACTTAAGAATCATGTTGGTCAAAACAATGGTTTAAGTTACATAATTCTCCATCCTTAACAAGCATATATTTTATTTTATTTTATTTTCCTTTTTATTTCATTTTTTCCTATTTTATTTTAAGTCACAATTAGTGTATACTTGTTCCTGGAGAATCGACGCTCGTTTGAACCCTATGCTATGTTAATGATGAGTACACTTGCTCATATGTGTAATTTAGGGTTAACATTTTAATTTAAACTTCATTGGGAATGTGCTTATTTTTATATGATTTTTTACCCAAATCGATACGCATCATCGCAGCCGGCGCCACTTCTGGGCTCTTAACCGGCGCCGACTATGTTCTGTTTAGCCCCTGTTTCGTTGATTTTTCATCGCCTCGAAGTGCATGCCAGCAGCACGTGGCCGGCGCCTCCTGTCCTGTCCTGTCCTGGCCAGCGCCGCCTCTAGTCTGTTTAGCGATGATTTTGCCTTATTTTACCCCTAAAATATGAAATAATGCACAAAATATCTTTCCAATGGTAAAATTTCAAATGTGAAGGAATATGACCAGTTATTGCACAAAAAGTATCACAAAATGGCCTCAGATAACTAGAAAATATATGAGTAATTTAGGCCCTATCACATTCCCCCACGATTAGCTCTTTGCTTGTCCTCAAGCAAAGTATCAAAGATAAGTAGAAAAACACAAGTTTTCACAAAATCACTCAATTAATTTCAAAATAATATTTCTAATTCTTTTTTTATTGAAGACAACAAAACATATGCTTCTATACCTTTCATAACAAATGCAATACTTGTGTAAGTGAAGAATGACTAGTAGAACCATCCCAACACTTAACATCATTCTCAAACCATTGGAAAGAATTTAGTTCAAATATATATATATATATATACATTCCATAAGCTTACTTTTCATCCACTCTCTCCACTAATCCTAGACATATAATGATTCTACTTAGGTTAAGTAGGACTTTTAAGATTGTAATGTAAGGCTAAAGGGTTTGTAATGTAGGTGTTAAACGAATGATATAGGAAAATCAAATATCAAAGAAGATTCGAGTTTGCAAGAAAAGGATAAACAAAATGTACAAATAGATTCTAAACTTTTCTTGCTCTTCTATTACAAAACCAATCAAAAACCCATAACCTTGTATAGTAATTATATTACAGTTCAAGCAAATCTTGCATTCTTTTCATCAATAGTTCTCAACGCATCAATCATATTGCACAAGATCATCAAAATTTTAGCAATTCTTATTCCAGCTCAACCAACATTCTTCTTGTGCTCTTCTTTTCTTTTTCTTTCAGCTTTTCTTTTCTTTTTCTCTTCTTTTCAAATGCTGTTTTTGTTTGTTTCTCAATTTTTTCTTTCAACATTTTCTAGTAGCTTTTTGTTTTTCTCAATCTTTCTTTTTCTTCCTCCTTTGTCCTTTCACAATTCCAACTCAACACATGATGCAAGACTGAAAGTAACAAGTCATAACATTTACACAAGCATTCTCCGTCATAATTTTTCTACTTGTACTTTTATCCATCAAAAGCAATCAAAGATTTGGAAGGTAAATCAAACTCTCAGAAATAAGTAATGGACAAAGTATGATAACGGGTTTAAAAAAGAATTAACAATTTAGGCTCAAAATATGCACTAGGGATAATATAAAATAGGTAGGCTTGAAAAGCTTAAACTATTCAAAGAAGACTTATTACCATCATCCCTAAGTTAAATCATGAATATCTTTCGCATTTGATCAAAAACTACTTAGTCCAAGTACGTACAAAAAGTCATGCATAAGGCACAAATGATATAGAACATATGCTCTATAATCTAGCACAAAGACATGCATTAAAAATACATCTTGAAAGCTCAAAAAATTAGAAAAAATATTTGAAAATTTTGCTCAAAAGATTCAAAGAATTTCAGAAGAATGAAGCATAGAAGAATTCTAAGGTTCAAAGAATTTCAAGAAGAATGAAGCATAGAAGAATTCCTATTCTAACCACTCCTCCACACTTAAACTGGACATTGTCCTAAATGGCCAAATAAATAGAGTAAGGAAATATTGCCACGCGACCAAAAATAAAGGGGAAAAGAGAAGAAAGAAAATACTTCCATTGCATTGTGCATTCTCCTACAAAAGAGTTGAATTCCAGCAGAAATGAGCATTGTTGAAGTACCTAGAATGAAAAATACACAAAAGAAACACACCAAGGCATAAAAACTAGAAAAGAAAAATAAGCAAAAAGTAAAGAAAATAGTACAAAAAAGAAAGACATATTTACAATTTTATGGATAACCTAAGAAGTTTTAATCTGCAGTGTCAAAAAGCATATCCACCTGATCTGTGTTGCGAAGAATTTCACCAACATATTGTTTCACTCGATTGTCATTGACTTTAAAAGTGCACCCAGTGGGGTGAGTAATTTCAAGGGTTCCAAAAGGGGATATTTTACTTACTGTGTATGGTCCCGACCACCTTGATTTCAACTTACCTGGAAAAATTCATAAACGAGAATTGAATAACAACACTTGATCACCTTTCTCAAATTCGTGTTGTTGAGTGGTATGCCTATCACGCCATTTTTTGAATATCTTAAGTAATTTGTCAAATTGGGCATCTTTTCGGGCTTTGTGTATACGGATAGGATAAGGAATTTGAGGCTAAAAAGTTGAATTTCTAGTGGGATTTTCGGGAGAAGGGCAGGGTGCAACCGGCGCCAGTTCTGGCACCGGTTGCATGCTGGACTCTTTGTTCTCAGGTGTACAGGGTAGTCGGCATCGGTTCTCTTCCTCCAGCTAGTGCCAGTTGCAGTCTGCAATGTCTGGCAACTCCTTTCTACTCCGTAATATGATAGTAGCTATTTCCTTTTTGTCTATTGGTGTTAGTTCTTGAGACTTGAACACCATGTCAGTCAAAAACTAGATTTGTCTTTCCATATTATGGATCATCTCCTCAAACTTCTCAAATGTGGAATCTATTTCTTGGAAGCATTTTGTGACATGGATAGCAAATTTTCCAATCACTGTCTCTAGCTCTGCTAATTCTGGTGCTTTAAGTGTTATCTCGGAAGAGTAATGGGGGTACTGCCCCTCATTAAGCCTCCTCTAGTTCCAATTCGCCATTTCACCTAAACATAGAAGATAGTTAGATAATGGAATTCAAAATTCAAACAAAATTAAAAGAATAAATTAGTGAATTAAACATCAGTCAATGTTAGTAGATTAGATTACAAAGATACACAAGATACAAAAGATGGCACATTTTTTGTAAAAAGAACAATTGTACAAATTTACATGGTTAAATCAACAAAATCCAAGCTTTCTTGATATTGTTCCCCAGCAACGGCGCCAAGAACTTGATATGTACGAATTTAAGTATAAAAATTCATTCAAAAAAAAAGAAATTACATTCCCAATCAAGTTTAAATTAAAACGTTAACCCCAAATTACACATATAAGTAAGCATATCATCATTAAGCATAGCATATGATTTAAAACGAGTATCGATCCTCAAGGAACAAGTACGCAGTAATAACTTTACTTTCATTGTTTAACCGACTCAATAAAGTAAAAAAGAATAAAATAAAATAAAAGAATATATACATATCAATGATGGAGAATTATGTAACTCAAACCATTATTTTGACAAACATGACCTTAAAGTACCCAATCACTATCATAACTAATCATGAAGGATTAAGATGGATTCACTTCTTTTTCAATCCATGAAATTACTATCTTGTAGACAAATTGGCCTCGCATATCCTGTCTCAACTAATTCACCCAAAAGATGCATTAAACACAATCCTTGATTAAATCCTCATATCCTAGCAAATTTAAAACATGAAATTAACCAAAGAATCCATATCTTGGCAGACATCAATTAACCTTTAATTACCCAGTTCATAGCAATTAACCCCTTTTCCAAACAAGTTAATAGATAACAAATATGAAATTAATGAATTGAGACCACCATCAACCCCTTTTCCAAGTAAGTTAATAGAAAGAAACAACAAATTAATCTCGTAATCAGCATAAATAATTAAATACCAAGAATAGCAATCAATTAATCAAAAGATCAAAGTAACTCTAAAAATCATGAATATCGAAAATAATGTCAAATTACAATAAAACAATTAATACATCATTGTTCAAGAAAAGAAAATAAAATTAAAAGAAAGCACTCATTGACAAACCTACTTCTTCTTCCTTCGTAGACTCTCTTGTACAATCCTCCTTGATTTAATGAATTCCTCCTGAAACTTTAGTGATTTTTGTGTTTTGCTCCTTGAATTCATACCTTGGACTTGTGTTTTTCCTTTATCTATAGGCTTTAGAAGTGCCTAAATTCATCCCTATAGGGTTTCTGACCGAATGGAAGTAGGAAAATACCAAAACTCTGAAAATTACCAAAATTGTACATGAAAATTGAGGCACGGCCTCTATACCAGTGCACAGCCCGCGCCGCCTGTCCTGCCTAGGGTCAACGCCGATTGCATTCTGTCTCTCTATTCGTTCACCGAATTTTCTCAATCTTCGTGCCAAGTTCTTCTAAGTCGCAGACGGCGCTGCCTCTGGGCTCCCAACCGGCGCTGGCTGTGTTCTGTTCAACCCTTATTTTGCCTATTCTTCATTACCTCAAAATGCGTGCCAACAGCACATGGACAGCACTGTCGTCCTGTCCTGGTTAGTGCCGCCTCTAGTCTGTTTAGCAACGATTTTGTCTTATTTTTCCCCTAAAATCTGAAATAATGCATAAAATACCTTTCCAACGGTAAAATCTCAAATATAAAGGAATATGACCAGTTATTGCACAAAATGTATCACAAAATAGTCTCAAATAACTCCGTTGTCATTTAGGCCCTATCATACTTCCGTTGTCATTTTTTTTTTTTTTTTATCTCTTTGGAGATGCTTTCTTATGTTTATTTTTTGCCAAAAAGAATATTATCCGGTTTAAGTGTGGGGGAGTGGTCTGGTGACATTCTTTGTCTAGGTTTTTATTAATCATCTTGGTGTTTTCTTGGTATTGAGCTACTACTTTGGAACAATGCTCCAATATGATGAACCTCAGTACACGTGTTGGAATGAATTCGCAATGGAAGCATTTTCTTTTCTCTATTTTCTCCTTTTTTTTTTATTTTGGTCTTCTTGGCTTTCTTTCTTTGTTCTATTTTTAGCCACTGAGGACATTGTCCCATTTAATTGCGGGGGGAGAGTTTAGGTATTTAAGATATTTTCCATATCATTTTTATGTTAAATCTTTTTTAAAAAAATTTTGTGGTTTTCATTATGTAGCAAGGTTGTCCTTATTTTTCTTACTTGGATATGAGTTTTGTCATTTATTTGGTGGATTTTTATGAAATTGGTTTATTGAATAGAATATTTTCAAGACTTGAAAATTTGGGTTAATCTTGTTTATGCATTAGTGCTTGAGTATTATTTGACTCATCTAGTTTGAATGTGGTGGATATGATGAATGTGGGGAAAATTGCTCGTGAACTATTGTATTATGGGTTTAAAGTTTGCTTAGCTTTGAGTTGTGATACGGAATGTGAGGAAAAACATCTTTGAGTGGAAAGATTGTGAACAAATTGTGAAAAAAGAATGATTATGAGTTGAAGTAAAATGAGATGATTGTTGTTTTTTCTTTATTAGTGAGAAAAGTGTCTTTGCATGTTTATGGGGGTTAATACAGATAGTGAAGAGAAATCTACTTTCTTGAGGCTATTAATTCCCAAAAGCAAAAGAGAAGAAAGAATGTTGAAAAAATAATAAGTGATGACTAAAAGGGGACCAATACGATGTGTGAAAAGAAATCTATTTACTTGAGGTTATTAATTCCCTAAGTCATTGAAAATATTGGGAGAAAAAATTGGGGTGTTTTCCTTATATCATGACTTGAGTTGTGCAATTTTTTTATTTATAATACTTGAGTTGGCAGATAGTTTAACTTGTATGATTCATGTTATCTATGTTCTTAAAGGTGAAATAATTTTCTTAGACTAAGATATAAACTTGATTAGTTTAACTTCAAAAGTTTTGTAATGACTTATCAAATGCTTTAAAGTTTTAATTATTTTTAAATGGTTTCATGAATGGCAAGAGTTTTATCTAAAGTTTGAAGGGAAATTATAATCCTTGTTATGTTTCAAATTTTTGGAATGAATAAAAGCTTGTGTCTTTTTGATTATTTTCTTAACTTAAGTGTTTTGCTTGAGGATAAACAAAAGTTCAAGTGTGGGGGTATATGATAGGGCCTAAATTTATCTCTATTTTCCTAGTTATTTGAGATACTTTAGATGTAATAACTAGGTATATTCCTTCCTATTTGATATTTTATTTATGAAAAGTATTTTTGACGAATTTGTGTAGAATTGAGTGGATTCCTAGCAAAAAGTTAAAAATTCCAACTTGCTCCTGGCAGCAGGTCTGGCAACTGCACAAGGCACCAAGTCCAATCTAGAAACTAGAGGAAACAGGGCAAAATTTAGGAGCAGAACAAAACAGACCTGTCACCAAGTGGATCAAATGGACCCGGCGCCAAGTTCGGTCTGGACAAACGCGATTTTGTGCACAAATTTGATATTTTTCAAAGGATTTTGATATTTTTCGAATCATACTTAGTCAATACAACTCAAGCAATGAATTTTGGCATCAGAGAAGTTTATTTAAACAAGAAAAACACTAGAGAAAGTAGTGAATTCAAGGATCCAATCTAGTTGCTTATTGTTCAAAGATAAATTCACTACTCAAAAGGAGCATTGTTTAAAGGAGGTTTTCAAAAAAAGAAGAATGACTTGTTTATGAGTTCTATCTTTTATTCTTTATTTACTTTTCTAGAACAATGGTGTTTTTAATGTTATTATTGTAATTGGATATTATTTTGGAGATTATGATTTTGAGTTAATTGGGATTTTTGATCAATCTATTGTTACCCTTGGTATTTGATTACTTGTAATTATTGGTTATTGATGCGTTTTCTTCTAATTGACTTGGAAAACGATGTTAGAAGTTCATTGCATTGATTTAATATTTGTTAGATCTTAATGGACTTGGGAAACGAAGTTAAGATTAAAGAACTAAACTGATCAAAGATTGGTTGATTTCACCTAGAGCATAGGAACATTGACTAATTTCATGTTTATGAGGTATGGGTTTAATGCATCTTTTGGTTTTTTCGGCTTAATTAGAAAATCTGCTAAATTAATCAAGAGATAATAGTTCCATGGATTGAGAAAGAAGTGAAGTCTACATAAGTGATTTGACACCCTGCTACCTCTGTACCCTAAAAGGGGTGAGGATATCGCCCCGTCCTTAAGATGAGAGGTCTTTATAAGTAAGTAATAGAAAATATAAAATGAAATAACTTAATAACGGATTTATTACAATCCCAAAGTAATACTTTTATAAGTCTTGAAACAAATAGATGGTAATTAAAATCTCTAACAAATAAATACATCAGGATAAATCTTCTACGCTCGTGGCAGCATAAGTAAATCGACCTTCGAAGCAGGATCGATCTGAAAATATGATATAAAAGGTGTGAGAAATATTTCCCAGTAAGTCATTCATGTGCCCATGGTATTTCAGGAAAAATAGTTCATGCATGCAAGTTTTGAACAAGTTATAATTAAAAGTCTGTAAGCCCAAAAATTTATCTTTGAACATTGAGTGGTGTTTTATCAGTATTTGTAAAGTATAAATGCTCAACTTGAAAAGAAATAACCACTCTAATAAAGTTGACTATGAAGTCAGGCATTATGAATAAATATGGCACCATACTTTGTGTACCATGTCAAGAGAATGGTTAAGATGTTACACTTTGTGCATCATGACAAGAGAATGACCAGGATGCCACACTTTGTACATGCTGATACAAGGGGGATGTACGGCCCACCGGGTGAGATACTTTTTCATCTCTACACCCAGACATACCAGGTGTCCACTCCGAAAATAAACAGTCCACCGAAACTGTACTGCTAGCTCGGACCTACCTGACCAACAAGAATTGTCATTTTGTTTAGGCAGGGTTCACCCCTCAGAGGTGGCCTCCGACTGAGAGACTTACCCTACCTTTCAAAGACTAATCCTAGTAGTCTACCCTTATTAAGTACTCAATGTTATGCTTTTTCCACTGGGAAAATGTAAAATCAAGAAAGAGCTTTTTTTGAAGTAGCAATTATGGTTTTTCAAACAACTTTAGGTAAAATATTTTTTAAGAAAATTTTATTGTTTTGCTTGGAAAATTATTTGCTTGATGAAAATTATTTTATTTTAGAAGAAGGAATATATTGTCCATAATTACACCTCAATGTACATCTTCTATGATAATCAGTGCATTTGACTTGTAGAAAAGCATTTGTTCACAAACATATTTATGTAAGGACTTACCTAATCTCTTACTTTTCCTTGATACAATAGCTTTCCAAGAGAGTTCAAGGCAACCTAACTCTACTTAGGGTAAATACAGGGTCAAGTCCAAACATCCAGGCAACACTTGCTTTAAATAAATAATTTCTAGCCTAACATGTATAAGCTCAACTAGATACAACAACATCTAGTTAAGACAACTGTGAAACCCCAGTCGAAACCAACCTTAGAGTAAGGGGATTGGGATGTATATCATACTTTATTGCATGTTTAAATATATTTTTATATGATTTTATGTGCATTGAGTTTGTGTTTTATAGTCTAGAGGGCATGATTATGATTATTGAGTGAGAATGGCAAAATGGTAATTTTTTATTGAGGTGGAGAAAGGGTGATAGCTTGAGGATTGAATAGGAAATATTTTTTAGAGAGAAAATATGAACAAGAGTTGTTGTGGTTTAGTGGTTAGAGCTATGGAATTAATTCTTGAGGTCTTGGGTTCAAATTCCATCATAGGAGCTTTAGCTTGATTAAATTTTATTTTTGCTTAGGAAGTGTTATTTTCGGCCTTATGTGCTTTGGAGTAGGGTAGAGATGTTGTCCTAAGAGAGACATGATAGGAGTATCCTAATCCTACTCTTTTGCCCTACACAAAATTCCTAAGAGAAATTCATTTCCTCTTGATCCTTAATTTTTTCTATTTCTCAATCCATTAGGATGTTCAATTTGTTCAAGTCAATTTTATTCTAGAAACTTTTCAGCAATGTGCTGTGGCTTTGAGTTCAAAATGTCTTAGTAAAAGACATCTTATGGACCGAAACCATGGAAGAGGGGAAGAATTTCAGGTGAATTAATTTCCCTAGTAAACTTTCTAAAACTTCACTCTAGTTAGGTTCATTTTCCTTTATGCATTGAACTGAAAATTTTCCAGCTTCTTGTGCCTTCAAGCTGTCGAAATTCTTAGCCATTATTCCCTCCCAATTGCTGTCAGAAAATGGCCCTTTTGATCAGCTTGAAACCTGAATATTTCTGGCCATTTTCAGACTGCACAAAGGCTGTGCAAAACCAAAAAAAATCCCTGGGCAAAATCGCAGCTTTGGAGGTCCGAAACCAAGCTGTTTTCTTTCATTTTTTGTTTAGCATCTTAGCCATGTTTTTCCTCCATAAAGAAGGCTGGAAACCAGCCTTGAAAGACCCCTGAAATCCCCTTTAAACTCTCTGCAAGTTGATTGGAAAATGGCAGCCGAAAACTGCCTAGAAAATTCCAGCCTTGCGAAAATTCTGTGCAAAAAAACTTTCCAGCTTTCTTTCCTAATTCATCCTTAGCTGAAACGTCAGCTTTCTTCTGCACAAACCCTTCTTAATCAGCCATGAGCTGAACTCCATTGTCCTCCCCAAGCTTCTGCACATAAAAAGTTTGGGATATTCATAATATGGTAATTTTTGGAATCGGGTATTCATAAATTAACTAGAATCCCTTTTTGGAACATTTTATGGAAATGTGTATTGGAAATTCTAAATTTAATCCTCTTTTCAGATTAAAATTTTAGATTGCTTGAAATGAGTTCCTTTTAGAATCAGGTATTTGGAAAATAATACAAATATCCTTATTGGAATGTTTTTTGGAAACTTTTAGAATTGGGTATTCGGTAAATGACCGAAATATCTTTATTGGAACTCTTGTGAACTTTTTGCAAATCGGATTTGGGTAAAATGACCCAAATGCCCTTGGAAATAACTTTTGTGATCGAGTACAGGAAAAATGACCCGAATACTCTTGGAAACTTATTTCGATATGTGAAAAGAATTATTTACCCTATTTCGACATGGTTTTGGAAAATAATCTCTTAATATAAAATTGACTTTTGGAAAATGACATTTTGATCCTGAAAATTTTTTTTTGGCCTAATGTGCTTGTGAAATGAATTGATTAGCCCTACGAAGCCTATGTGAATGATGATCTGACTTGCGAATCAGTGGGATCAAATTTTGAAAAATGTTATTTTGCCCCAAAAATGTTTTGTTTTGAAAATCATACGGGATTAGAGAACACTCTAGCCTGATCAGTCTGAAGGGGTCGGTATTGGTAACATTAAGTACTCAGTAAGGACTTTGATCTTTGTACTAGCCTACGTTAAAGTGAGATAGCCATAGTAACCTGGCCTAATTGTTTAGGGATGGTCTTACTCCGAACGGGATGACAGGATATTGAGATGAGTCATATGGTGAGTAAGGTTAGCATTGATAAGGGTGAGTAAGGTTGGCATTGATAATGGTGAGTAAAGTTGGTTTTGATAATGGCGAGTTCGGTTGGTATTGATAAAGGTGAGTAAGGTTGGCATTGATAACGGCGAGTAAGGTTGGTATTGATGATGGAGAGTGAGGTTGGTATTGGGATCCTTGGGATAATGGTGGTAAGAAAAATATTCTGAATTACTCGGTATCATGCTTGTTTGCACTTACCCTTCTGACAATACATAGTTGAGTACAATAGGGTTGTGTCCTTAGTACAATAAGACTGTGTTGTTGACGGCAAAGCTTTGTGAACTTTGCACGTAGGTCGACCTTCTATTAAAGAAGTGTCTATGATTTGAAAATCGAGGCAATGTTTTGAAACTAAAACACCGTTTTTAAAAAATGATTGAGTTCTAAATAAACTTTTCTTTAAAGAGTTTTGGAATTGTTTCCAATTGGAAAATGTAGGGAAAATGAAATTCTTTCTCCACAAAAGTTTTATATACTCCATTCTTTCATAAAGCACTAGCACACACGGGACTCACTGGGTAATTTTTCAATCACACGTGTCTTTTATCTTACCCTTTTGTAGGATATGGAATTGAGCAGACCAACAGAAAAAAGGATGATACCACAGTGATAGTAGTTTAGGTCCGAACGTTTCCCTTTTGATAATGTGCCTTATTACTGATATGAAGCAGTAATTATTACGTATGAGATTTTCTATTATATATGTGTATGTGACCATCAGTATGGGATGTTGTATGGGTCTGGACCTTGTATACTATGTTGTTTTCGTTATAAATACCCCTTATCTTAGAGATTGGATGGGGTGACACTCGATATTGATATGCTTCCGCTGTTATCCTTAGTAGGGCTATTAAAATTAATACATTAAGATTAGCATGTGTTATACTACTTGATTTGATCAAGCGGTTATTCTCATATCTGTAAATATTATAATACTCAAAGTTACCACGCAGATGCTTATTACCTGAACAATTACATTGGATGGCCTAACTATTAGAAAATTACACGGATAACTATTTAATGTCAGTGATAGAATTATAGCAAATGTGCAAATATTCTTAGACTTAAGAACTTTAAGGTACTTTTTTTGCCAAGTATTGTACTTTGATTCCAATCTCTGCTGTCCTTACAAGACTGCCTATTGGATGGACATTGGGTATAATATGAAATAAACAAAAGTAGCTAAGAGGGTCCATAAAAGATTCACCACTCCTAATTGCATGAGAGAATATCTCAAGGCTACTTGTAGGAATCATTACACAAGAAGCCCTTGGCCAAAATGACTATGTGTTGGAAATAGTTCCAATTGATACACATAATGAGTAATGGATTTCGAGAACAAGTACTAAAATATTCGGGCCATCATTAATTAATATTCTGGAGGGAATTGGCACTAATTCTATACTCTAAACCAAATGAGATATTGCATGGTGAAATGAGTTTATTGCATTGACGTTTCGCTATTGAAAGATTAATGTCAAGCCACTTGACTTTCTAGATTTTTGGGTGGATATGATGTATTACTAGATACCACTTAAGATCTGTGAAATATGGATTTATTATTAGAGAATGAATAAATTTAATCCTAATTAGGTTAATAACTTAATTCTAAGTATTAAAAGGATTATTAGTTCTATTATGATAGAATTAATTCATATTAGCTACCAAATGACTAGAAAACCTAATAGGTCATACACAATAAAGGAATTGATACTCAAAATATTATATGATAATATTATAGGGTTAATTTGTGAAAAAAAAAATAACTTCATGGGGCGAATTATAAGTAGTTATAATTCTTGAGGCCAAATTGTAATTAGTAATACCTTATAGGCTAAATAGCAATTTGGAAATCCAAGGCCATAATGAAAGGATAAGAAAAACTTCAATTATTGTTTCATTCATATAACATTTAGGAAACAAACAAAAAGGCTTGCTCCAATTGACCAATATATATATGGTTTTTGGGTGTAAAAAAAAAAAGACACAGAGTTTTTTTTTTTTTTTTTGGAAACACACTGTAGCCTTTCTTTTCTTTTCATGAGAGAACATGGGGTTCTTTTTCCTATTCTTCTTTTTTAAAGATGTCTTTCTCTTCTCCAATAAAATTAATCATAAAGCTACCATGCATTATTCTACTAGCATAGATTTTGGTGGTTCTTGAGTACATTCTTTGTGTGAATCAATATTAGAGAAATTCCTATCCTTAGAATTTGGTGGCTTGATTGGATCATCTTTGAAAGGGATTCGTGCGGAAATTTTTTTTTTTTAAAGTTGCGATTTTGAAGTATTTGATCTTTCTTCCCTTCTCATGATCCGTTTAATTATATACGAGTAATCCTTTGCGTGGATTTCATTTTAAATTTTTTGCTACGTGTAAACTGATTTGCATGATCGAAATCCAACAGTGATATTAGAGCCATCTCGTATGTATTTTACGGATTTTATTATTATTTTGAAATTGTTTCAAAATAAATTTGACGCTATGAAATTGTTTCATAAATATTTTAAAATTTGAAATAATTTCAAAATTATATTCAGATCCATAAAAATTGTTTCATATAAAATTTTATTTTTGAAAAATTTTTGTTTTAGTGGGTTATATATATATATATATATATATATATATATATGTGCGTATTAAGTACTGAAATTGGTTTTAGTAAACTATAGAAATTGATTGCTTTTATTTCACAGAAATTGTTTATGTAGAAAAAAAAAAAAAGGTTAGTTGAAGCCTTGTGCAGTTGTGTGAAGTCCACCGATTCTTGATTGGAAATTATTTCCAATCAACGAATCATTATAATATATATATATATATATATATATATATATATATATATATATATATAGTTTCAATCTCCACACTTTGACCCCTGTTTTACTAGCTTTTCTTCAAGCACCCACTGAAATAATTTTATTCCAATAGGACCCCAAGATTTTTCCCAAAATTTGATTTAGGGATTAATTAATTAAATTTCTAAAATAATAATTTTAGAATTTAATATTTGATGCATATTTATTTGTTTATTTATTTATTTCTGCTTAATGCGTTTTAAGCATAATATTGGCATGTTGGCTTGGTTGTAGACATAGACCAAATTAATTTGATTAATTTAAATTGTGTCATGGATTTTATCGCTTTGTTTTGAATAAATAGGGCATGCGTGTCCTAACTTTCTATGTAATTTTCTTGTAATTTCTCTTCTTATCAAATTCCCCATGAATGTAACTCAACATTTCTTCATTTGGAATTTATGTAATTAGATTACACAGGTTAAATAAGATTAGAAATTATTTTATGAATTTATAGAGATGGCAACCAAGGTGAAGCAAGAAGATGGTATGATTTTCTTCTCAAAACATGCATGAACACATAGGTTTAACCGAAATTAATTTCCTTCATGGCTCAAGGAAATTAATCTAGAAATGTCCATAACCAAGCCATGTAATTGTGTCTATTACAATTATGTCAAAGTGTTGATATTTTGCATGCCAAACACTGAGACTATTAATTAAATAATTAAAATCCCTCAAACAATAATAAATCTAAAGCCTTTTGTTAGTATAGCAAGAACGAGAGTTCCTTTTTAAGATTAGGTTGTTGGGCATGCCCAACCTTACTCGTCATTGAGCATGTTTAAGCTATGAAATATGATTTCTAATTAATGGATTGGATTTAACTAATATCTTTCTCCCGGTTGGGCATACCCAAGCATAAAAAATATTAGAGGCTAAGTTGTGGTAGCTCTAAGCGCTTTAAGACTAAAAAATGTTAATCTCCTAATGATCTGATAGTTACATTTGATGTAATATGTATTGGATACCTACAATTGAATTTAAGAATGGTTTATTGGGCATACCCAAAGTCATTCTTAAAGAATTCGTATAACAGACTACTAGGAAAGCTTCCAACGAGCTTTCCTGAGTCAATGGTAAGGGCTATTGCTTTGAAGAAAATAGTGGATTAAATACGTATTTAATTTAAGACCTAATTAAATGCATTTTATGTGCATATACATAGTCTAATATCTCTTATCTTTCATATAGGTCATTTGTATCATGATAACAAATTTGAACTTACATAGCATTTTCGAAACAAACAAGCTCACTGTATCAAACTTCTTAGACTAGTATAGAAATTTGAGAATCATTTTCAAATAGAAAAAGTTGCTCTACGTATTAAATGCTTCAATTCCACCACTACCAACTGATGATGCTCATGCTGAAGAGCATGAAGTCCATAAGAAGCATAAAGAGGACAGCGACATAGCATCATATATCATGTTGGCGTCAATGACCACTGAATTTCAAAAATAGCACGAGCATATGGATGCTTATACTATTATCTTCCATCTAAGAGAGCTTTTTGTTAAGCAAACAAGGACGGAGAGATTTGATATATCTAAGCAGTTATTCCATTCTAAGATGGTAGAAGGCACTTTGGTAGCCACTCATGGACTTAAGATGCTAGGGTTTATTGAGAAGCTTGGATCACTTAGGTTTACTGAGGATCACGAATTAAATATAGACTTAATTCTTCAAATTTGGCTAGTTAGTTTTTCACAATTTGTGATAAACTACAAGATGACTATGATTGAGACTATTAAGACTACAATACCTGAGTTGTTTAACCTTCTTAAGACTGTAGATTCTCCTATGAAGAAAGAAAATAATGCACTTTTATTGGTTTATTCTTCTTCTAAAAGGAAAAATGTTTCTAAAAGGAAGAAGAAAAATCCAATTAAACCTAAAGGTGGTGTAAAGAAGAAGGAGACAGATACTAAAGACCCATATCACCATTGTGGAAAAATAGGCCATTGGAGGCACAACTGCAAAGTTACTTGGAAACTATTAAAGAAAAGAAACAGAAGGAGAAGCTTGCAAGCGCTTCTACTTTCACTCCTGGTATGTTTATGATTAAGATCAATAGTGCCTTTAATAATGAGATATGAGTATTAGATACTAGATTTGGATCTCATTTGTGCAATAATATGTAGGGACTAAATAGCAGTAAAGCTAGAGGAAGGTGATATGGATCTTCGTACAGGAAATGGAGCAAAGGTTGCTACACTTGCCATTGGGACTTATCATCTACACCTGCCTTCCGGATTATTTTTAGAATTACAAAACTATTTTTATGTACCAATTTTACTTAAAAATATTATTTCAGTACCTTGTTTAGACTTGCTTGGATTTCATTTAAGTTTTAAGAGTAAAAGTTGTTATTTTTCATTAAATGATATCAATTATGGTATTGCAACTTTGATGAATGGTTTATATGTTCTAGAAATGGATAATCCAGTTCTCAATATAAACAATAAAAGGCCAAGAAAAGATAACACGTACCCATCCTAATTATGGCATTATTGTTTAGGCCATGTAAATTAGAATCACATTTCTATGTTACATAAGTATGGCGACTTAGGCTTATTTGATTTTAAATCATATGAGACATGTGAATCTTGCTTACTAGAAAAAATAACTAAAATCTCTTTTCTAAGAAAGGGGAAAGGGCTAAGCCATTATTAGAACTAATACATACTGATGTGTGTGGACCAATGACATTACAAGCAAAAGGGGGTTATCAATACTTCATTACCTTCATCGATGATTTTTCCCGATTTGAGTATTTGTATTTAATGAAATACAAATCCAGAGCCTTTGAAAAGTTTAAAGAATTCAAAAATAAAGTAGAGAAACAACTTGGTAAGAGTATTAAAACTCTAAAATCCGATCAAGAAGGAGAATATTTAAGCTAAGAGTTTTTAAGTTATCTTACAGATAATGAGATATTATCTCAATGGACTCTGCCACATACACCTTAGCATAATGGTGTATCTAAGTGAAGGAATAGAACTTTATTAGATATGGTTCGATCCATGATGGCTTTTGCTGATATACCAAAATCGTTTTGGGGATTTGCAATGGAAACCGTTGTTTACATACTAAACAGAGTTCCATCAAAGATGGTTGACAGTATTATATTCGAGTTATTTTATGGGAAAAGACCAAAGCTAACTCACATGAGAGTTTGGAGATTTCTTGCTTATGTGACGAGGACAAAGTCAAATAAATTAGAAAATAAATTTAACACGTGTTTGTTTGTTGGATATCCAAAAGAATCTCATGAATATTATTTCTATCTCCCTATTGAAAACAAAGTATTTTTTTCAAGGCATGCTATTTTTTTAGAGAAGGAATTTGTGCTTAAGGGAGATAGTAGGAGCAAGATTGAACTTATTGAAGTTTAAGTAGCCCAAACAAACAATGATCAACCGGTTGATCTTGAGTCTATTGGTCAAATAGATGAACCTTTTACTGCAAAAGAACCTTGTAGGTCAAGTAGGATACGAATGGCACTTGAGAGATACGAATTTCTCATTACTGACAATAATGACGTATCGTTCATAGAAGAAGATGAGCCTACCATTTACGAAGAAGTTCTGAATAGTTCAGAATCTAACAAATGGCTTGATGCAATAAGTAAAAAATGGATTCCATGTATGATAACAAAGTTTGAATTTTGGTTGATCCACCTAAAGGGATAAAACCCATAGGGTGGAAATGGATTTTTAAGAAGAAAATCAACATGGATGGTAAAATGATTACCTATAAGGCGCAATTTGTTGCAAAAGGTTACCATAAAAAATAAGTTATTAACTATGATGAAACTTTTTCACCAGTAGTAATGCTAAAATCCATTAAGAAACTCTTAGCACTTGCTACTTATTTTAATTATGAGATTTGAAAAATAGATGTGAAACAGCTTTCCTTAATGGAAATTTGACTGGGGAAGTGTACATGACACAACCTGAGGGTTTCACATTCAAGGATGACACTAAAATGTGCAAGCTACAAAGGTCCATTTATGGACTAAAGCAAGCTTCTAGGAGTTGGAAGCAATTAAAGAATTTGGTTTCAAACAAAACATAGATGAACCTTGTGTATACAAGTAGGTTAGTGGGAATATAATTGTTTTCCTATTACTATATGTAGATGATATATTAATAATAGGAAATAATGTCTCTATTCTACAATTAGTCAAGATTTGGTTATCCAAGAAGTTCTCCATAAAAGACCTTGAATATGCAACCTATATTCTAGAAATAAAGATCTATAGAGATAGATAAAAAAAAGATTGCTTGGTCTTTCACATTCTACATACATAAACAAAATGCTAAAGAGATTTACTATGGATCAATCCAAGAAGAGATTATATGAATAAGTTACAATATACATTAGCAATTGGTTCTATCACATATGCTATGATATGTACTTGGCCCGATGTATCTTGTGCTCTTAAATTGATGAGCAGATACCAATCACACCCCGGAGAAGGTTATTGGATGGCTTCTAAGAATATTCTTAAGTACTTAAAAAGAACTAAGGATGTATTCTTAATATATGGAGATGGTAACTTGCAAGTTAGAGGGCATACTAATACTAGTTTTAAATTTGATAAGGATGATTACAAATCCAAATCAATATACGTGTTCACTTTTGTAGTTAGGGTAGTTAGTTGGAAAAGTTCCAAATAAGATACAACTGCTAACTCAACTACTGAAGCTGAGTACATAGCAACTTCCAAAGTAGCTAAGGAGGCGATATGGATTAAGAAGTTCATTATAGAACTAGGTGTGTTACCTAGCATTGCTAATCCAATACCCAAGTACTGTGATAACAATGGAGCCATTGCACAAGCAAAGAACCATGGTCTCATCAACAATCCAACACATGTACTTAGGCACTATCACTTAATTAGAGAAATTGTTAGCCCTAAGGGCATTCTCCTATATTTTGATTTTTGACAAACATTTATGAAGACTAACTTGTGTGATCTATATATGATATGACATGTTCGATCTCTATTCTTCCAAGACATACAAATGTGATTGCTAAGCAAATCTTGAGCAACGGAACCCAAGAATGGGTGACAAAGTATAGGACAAACATAAGAGATTATATACCAAGAAGCTCTTGAGAAGAATCATAGACTAGGAATCATTTGTCAAGGTATATTGTATAAATTCCTATGTCTTCTTTACCTTTTGATTCAATTTATTTTTACCTTGAAGCACCCAAATAAAAAGATTTCAAAGTCTTCATTCTTTAGAATTTTGGATTGAATAGTTTAGATCGCTCTGCATCCAAAAGCTTCATCCAAAACTCTATCAACAGTGTCAAAATATTTTTGCCTAGAAAATTATCATTTTAGACTCAGATTTTGGATGCACCCCGTCTGATCATGGAGTCCAAAACTGTGAAAAATCTGGCAGCGAGAAACTAGTCGTTTCTAGCCATTGGTACCTTACATTTTACTTCTATAAAAGCCTTCAAAACTCGATTTTAAAGAAAATTTTTGTGCTATCTTCCATAGAAACACTCTTACACTTTATAAAACAAAAATCTCCCTTTTCATTAGTGCTTCAAAGAGAAATCCAATTGCTTCAAAAGGTAAAAGTTGTTGGTGCTCATTTGTTTGCACATTTGCTTAAAAGTATGAGCTATCTCTGTTTCATTCATATAATCATTTTTCTATATCAAGATTGTGATGTAAAACCCATTTGGGGTGAGTCTTGATTTGTAGTTGGTTGAGAAGTTTGGGTTAAAACCAAGTGCGGTGATCCTTTTATGTAATTGGTGTAGATAAACACCATTGAGCTAACTGAGTTTATAAAGATCTGATTTAAAATCCTTAAGTGTCAGTTTAAGGTAATGGACATAGATCTATGTTTGAAACCCCACCTAAAACCAACCTTAGAGTAAGGGGGTTGGGATGTATATCATATTATTCTACATAAAAATATATTTTTTGAATAATTTTATGTGTTTTAGAATTGTGGTTTATAGGTTAAAAGGCTTAGTTATGCTTATTGGGTAGGAAGGGTAAAACAGTAATGTTGCTTGACGTTAAAGTAGGAAGATGGCTTGAGGTTTAGATAAGAAGAATATTTGGGTAAGAAAAAAAGAACAAGAGTTAGTGTGGTTAAGTGGTTAGAGCAATGTGAATTAATCTCTCAAGTCATGAGTTCAAACCCCATCACTTAGGTTTTATTCATGATTATCTTAGTTATGTTTGAATTTTTATTTTTCTTACATTCCTTAAAGATAGAGATGTTGTCTTAGGAGAGACATGAAGAGAATGTCTTAATCATATAATCATGTCTTAAAAAGAATTCTAGAGGAATTCTTATCATTTTTATTACCTCTGGCTTTGTCCTAACATCTGCATTATTTAAATTATTCAAAATTCATTAAATCTCTTCTTTTAATTCCAAAAATTCTATGATAATTCCTTAGCCTTGAATTTCGAAAATCAATCTTGGAAGTTAGAGGATTGGCCGAAAATAGGAGGGAAGTTAGGAAGGGTTCCCAAGAGAAATAAATCACTATGGTAAAACCTTTATGTTGTTCATGTTTTTAATGAAGAATATCTGCAAATTTTCCAGAATTTTTGACAGACCAGCTTTTGAAAAATTCAGCCAGTACTCTTGCTCATTTGCTGCCAGAAAAATGGTCATTTCATGTAGCTTGAAGACTGAAAATTCTGTGCAAAATTCGGACTACACAAACTGCACAAAATCAGAAAATTTCCTGTACAAATTCGCTGCACTCCAAGCTAAGATTGAAGCTTTTTTTTTTTTTTTTTTTTTTTGGTCATCAATCTAACAAAACCTCTATTTTTTCTTCAAAAAGAAGGCTGGAAACCACCCTTAAAAGACCCTCAAACACCCCTCAAAATCAGCTGCAAATCGGGCTGAAGAGATGCAGAAATTCTGCACAGAAAAATCATCAACCTTCGGAACCTTTGAACAACTTAAAACCAGAAAATTCCTAGTTTTGTCTCTCAAAGCCTAGGCCGAAAAAACACCTTCGAACCTCTGCAAATTGGACTTTGTTCAGCCATAGACTAAACACCATTAACCTCCACACTTACCTTGAGTACTTGGACTCCATAACCATACCTCAAAAACCTCCTAAAATTACTCTATCCAAAACTCTTTTGAACTTGAAAAAAAAATCCAGAATTTTGCTCCATGAAAACACTCTTGTATTAAGCTAGCAAACCAAAATTTCCCCTGCCATTGAAGACTGCAGTTCAGCCAGCAATAAAGCCTCAACAGCCTTTATTCCCTTGCCATAAATCTGATCAGTCCAGCCGACTCCATTGATGAGCAAAGAAACCTCTCTTAATCAAACACCATTAGCTAATCTCCTACCTCAAACAACTCCACAATTTTCTCCATTTGAATTTCAAACAAAATCAGATTATTCTCCTTCTAGCTAAAAACCGAAACTCCTAATTACCTTAGACCATTCGGCTAACATCATCCCAAATTTCGTACAACTTTTCTCTCAAATTCTCTCAACTCTCACCAAGAACACACACTACACTCCTTCAAGCCAAAACCTACCCTAAATACCTCCAATCACTCTCAAATACTCTAGATTACCCCTACTTAATCCCTAGTGTTCATTTCTGGTATTTATAACACAAAAACACGGAAACAAGAAATTTCAATCGGATCGAAATTAGCTTTTTCTTGAAGGTCTCAAGAACATCATCAAAGTAAATAAAAAACAACCTTATTGTTCACCCTTTTTCATTCAATCTTCAAATAACCGTATGAATGCTCTCTCTCTCTCTCTCTCTCTCTCTCTCTCAACTGAAATGGTTAATCAACCATCAACCATGGTTGTTTTTCTTTGGACCACTCAAGACTCTCAAATGAGCATGGACCTTCTTTAGCCTTCATCAAAGTAATCGACAATCAAGTATTTATTCTTAAATCTTCCTTTTTAATTTTGAATTCATGTCTATTGGATTTTTATAGGAAGATAGAATATGAATAGGGGATTGAGTGTATGCATATGGATGAAGGGGCTGGGATTAGGACATGAGTATTAGTGTATATGACTAAGCTATATGGATTTTCCTTTTGAATCTATTTATGTTCATCATGCTTAATGAAATTTATGGATGTTTGAAGCATGTTAGATATTATGTCACCAAAGGTGATTAGGCTCTTATATTCTTGTTTTCCATTGAAGCTATGATTGATGATTCTGCCTAGTAGGGATTTGGCCATGTGATAGTATGTGTTGATTTAAGCATATGTTCATAAATAGATTGGTTTATTGTTTGATGTTGGAGAATGTGTTCATGAATCTTTTCTAGCTATAGGAAATCATGATTATTTTCTTGTTAGTCCTAGGTTATTTTTACTACTATATTTTTCTACGAAATTCGAAACTCTAGGGGGATTTGGTTTCGAAAATTAATTAAAAAAATATTAATATTTTATTTATCAAATACATAAAATCTTTTATCAGAAATAATATATATATATATATATATAACAATAAATAAATCTTTTATATAAGTAATAATAATAAATAAAGTATTAGAATTAATTAATGACCTTGTAGACCATAGTGAAAACTTTTACCTATATTCCTAAATATTATTTATATTAAAATTTATTTATTATTTATTAATAAAAATTAATATAATTCATTTATTATTAATTTTATTATTTATTACTAATGATTTATTATCTATTAATTATTAATTAAAAATTAAGAGTAATTTATTATTTATTTACAATAATTCTATTTAAATATTACCATTTACTAATATTGTTTAGAACTTAGTATTATTCAATATTTAACAATAGTTTAATTATTAGCAATAATACTCAAAATTTATTATTTAACACTATAACTTATTAGTAATTATTTTAAAACCCCTAGTTATTTTAACCTATCGAGCTACATTTATTTTATAAAATACTTTACCATCTAGCATTAAAGCTTAGGACATTATGGTCATGGTTAGTCATAGTTGTAACTAGATGAGCTAAGAATTATTTATGTAAGACGGATATAGTTCAAATGTAACCTTAGGCCTTGTGTTTACCCCAGGCGGGGTTAGGTTGACCTTGGAGGATTTTTGAATTCAAGCAAGCAAAGGATCAGGTAAGCTCTTGCATGGAGTCATTTGAAGACCAAAAATTATTGTGGCAAGTCAAATTCAATGTGTATGATCATTCGTTTGTAAAAGAAATTAAGGACTGTTTTTCTTTTTTATTTCAGTCAAGCAAATCATTTGAAAATTAAACAAGCAATTTTATACAAAACGCTAAACTCTTTCTAAAACCTAACTTTGACAAGAATTTTAAAAACCTTAATTGCTATTTCCAAGTAACTCAATGTATGATCAATTTTCCCTCAAGTGGGACAATCAACATTGAGTACTCAATAAGAGTAGACTACTAGGACTAGTCTTTGAAGGGTTAGGATAAGTCTCTCAGTAGGTGGCCACCCCTGAGGGGTAAGTCCTTCCCGGATAGTATGCCAATCCAGTAGGTCATACCGGTCTGAGCTAGCAAGTTTCAATCAAGTGGACTGTATGTTTTTAGAGTAGACAACCAGTAAGTTTGGGTGTAAAGATGGAGGAGTATCTCACCCGGTAGGCCGTACACCTACCTTATGTTAGCTTGCTCAACGTGTGGCATTCTGACCGATAGCATGCTCAACGTGTGGCATTTTAGCCATTATATTGTCATGGGGCCCAACGTGTGATGCCATGGCTACCTCTTTGGGTAGTTGTATTTATTGTACACATGTATGATTTGGAAAGCAAAACACCACCCTTTATTTTTAACATTCATTTAATGCTTGCCAGCACTTTTTCTTATGAAATTTTTACAACTTGTATACCTAAACTGTTTTACCTGAAACATTCAAAGCACACACATGATTACCGAGATTTTTATCTCACCACCTTCTGTACCACATTTTCAGGTCGATCCTACTATGAAGGTCATTAGCTAGATTATTACTTATGATTTTGAAGACTCTGTATTGTTTTACTTATGTATTGCCTTTGAGAGATTGTAGCAGAAAAATATTTTGAATTTGTTCATGTATTACTGGGTTGTAATAAGTTTAAATTTTGAAGTATTTCTTTTATTTTAATTTATGTGACCTAGTTATAAAGACCCATTGTCCTGTGGACGGGACGACATCCCTGGCCCTAATGGGCTGAGGTAGTGGGGTATTACACTTTGAGGATCGCTCCTGTTCATCTTCCTTACATTTCTTTCTCTTGTGAATCTATTTGCACAAAGTTTTTAATCATTCAAAAGAAATCTTTATGATTCTCACCAACCCATCTTTATTCTTGTATTGATTGCACATCTCTAGTCTCATATCCTTAAGATCCAAGATGACTTCTTAAAGCTGCACAAAACTCTTATCTGCATAACTTGTGAACATCTCTATCTGTAAAACAAAAGATGCATTTCGAAAATTAGATCTTTTTTTTGAGAAGTTTTTTAAATTCGCCAAAACCTTATTCACCCCCCTCTAAAGTTTTTTAATTGGAATCAGAGCTTTGGTCTACACTTCTTCGTCTAAATAACCTTGTAGAAAAGATCCTTATGGCAAATATCTCCTTTCTTCCCTATATCGAGGGATCCTCAACAAATAGACCTCCCTTATTCACTGGGAGTAATTACACATTCTGGAAAAATCATATGAAGAACTATGTATGCTCAATTAATTTTGAGCTATGGAATTTGATTGAAAAAGGACCATATGTTCCTCTTAGAAGCGTTAAAGGTCAAATAGTTCCCAAACAGAGTAACGAAGACGATGCAAAAGACAATGCTAAAATGACATTGAATTTTCAAGCTATGAACATTCTATGTTATGCCCTTAATGCCATGAATATAACAGAGTAACTGGCTGTGATTTAGCCAATAACATGTGGAGATTGCTTGAAGTCACCCATGAGGGGATAAATCGAGTGAAAGAATCGAAGTTGGGGCTTTCGATTAATGATTATGAATTATTTACTATGAAGCCAAATGAGAGCATAACCGACTTGTTCAATAGATTCACAAACATTGCAAATGGACTTAAGGCTTATGCGAAACGCTATTCCCTTAGTGAACAGAATAGAAAATTTCTGGATGCCTTGCCAAAGAGCTAGCAACCTAAAGCTCCGGCTATTGAGGAATCAAAAGATTTGAAAACCTTACCGATTGAAGAGTTAATTGGCTCTCTCTTAACTCATGAAATGAAATTCAAAAGGTTTCAAGAATTTGATGACAATGACAAAGATAAAAGAGGAACAACACTGAAAGTTGTTGATGATGATCCTGATAGAAGTTAATCTCATAGTAATAATGGAATTGAAGTGGATACAGAAGAATTGTCCATGATTGCAAAAAAATTTAGAAAGATGTTCAGAAATGAAAATCTCAAAAGAGGTAAGAAGTTCATAAAAAAGAAGGGACAAACTTCATCTTTCAAGCCTCAATGCTATGAATGCAAGAGTACAGAACACTTCACTACTGACTGCCCAATATCTAAAGAGAAGGAAACCAAGATGCTCAAAAAGAAAAGAAGGATTTGAAAATAAAGAAAAGAAAATGACTGATGAGAACTTGGGATCAAAATGAGTCTAAATCTGAGGAAAATGAATATTCTGAAAATAAAACAGCTAACATATGCTTCATGGCAATAAACGATAAGGTAAACTCCTCCCCATCTAACTTTGTAGCTAAATTGCATGACTCTACTCGTGATAATATTGATGATCCAAATGAACTTCTTATTGATATGTTTTATCAACTGAAAAGACTGTCAAGAAGGAATAAGGAAATGAATGTGAAAATTGATTCCTTATCAAACGAGAATGACAATCTAATAAGTGAGAACAAAATTCTTCTTGACTCCATGTACTGCTTGAATGTTGAAAAAGAAATCATTTCTACTTTTTTGAACTTTTTTGCCGTTGAGAATAAATGTTTGTGTGATAATGTCTCATCTCTCGAAGTTATGATCTGTGAGTTTGATAATATGAAATTGAAAGTTGATGATCTCACTTCTTGTATTGAAAAATTCACTGATAGCCGAAGCAATCTGAGTAAACTTCTTGGAGTACAACGGATGGCTGGAAACAGAAATGGCCTTGGCTATGGTAACATGCATAAAACATGAAAATATAAGTCTTATTTTGTGAAAGCAAGCTCCTCAAACACAAATTACACATGTTGCACTTATTGTGGTAAAAATGGATACAATGCATCCAGGTGTCATATTAGGAAAAGTATTAGACTAGGAATGAAAACTTATTGACGAATTAAAAGATTCATCACTAACCCCTATGGAACCAAGAAGATAAGAGTACCAAAAATCACTCTCCCGTCTCATGTATAGGTACATTCACTAGACAAAATGAGCTTCACAAATTGGTTCCTAGATAGTGGATGCTCAAGACATATAACAAGAAATGCAGCCCTAATAGAAGATGTTCAAGCTACAAATGATAGGTTCATTACCTTTGGAGATAAAAAGAAAGGAAAAATACTTGGCATAGGTAACATTGGTAAAGGATCTTTAACCATTATCAAACAAGTATTATTGATTGATGAGCTGAAATGTGACAATGGTTGCAAAGTTATTTTTGAGAAAGATTCTTGTTCTATTATGGACAGCTCTAGTAATAAAACAATTTTTGTTGCTAATCATGTTGGGAATATATATGTATTTTATCTTGACTATCTTATGGCTTATGATATTAGATGTCTGTCCGTGCATAATAATGATGGCTATCTTTGGCATAGAAGGTTAGGCCAAATATCATTTGATTTGCTAAACAAATTGTTTTCAAAAGAGCTTGTTAGAGGTCTGCCTAAAATGAAGTTTGATAAGAGCAGAATATGTGATGCATGCCAATTTGGAAATAGATCAAAACCTCCCTTAAACCCAAAAAATTGATTTCTGCATCAAAACTCCTTGAATTGATATATACGGATTTGTTTGGTCCAATGAGGACCACTTGCCTTGGTGGTAAGAGGTATGCTTATGTTCTAGTTAATGATTTATCAAAATTTACTTTGACTTTATTTCTTGGACAAAAAGATGAGGCATTTTCTGAATTTTCTAGACTATTCAAACTTGTTTAAAATTCCCTTGGATGCAAATTGATTTCAATTAGAAATGATAATGGTAGAGAATTTTTCAACAATAAATTTACACATTTCAGTTGTGAAAATCGAGTTTTTCACAACTTTTCTGCTGCTAAAACCCTTCTACAAAATGATGTTGTTGAAAGAAAAAATAGAACCTTACAAGAAATGGCTAGATCCATGATTTGTGAGAACTCTCTTCCAAAATACTTTTGGCCTGAAGTTGTTAATACAGTATGTTACATTGTTAACCGAGTCATGCTAAGACCTTTTCTAAGAAAAACACCTTTTGAACTTATGTTTGACAAAACTCCATCAATTTCCTATTTTAAAGTATTTTATTGCAAATGTTTTGTTCTTAATACTAGAGACAATCTTGGAAAATTTGATAGCAAATCCAATGAGGCTATATTTCTTGGAACCTCTTCCAATAAAAAGGTATATAGAGTGTACAATAAGAGAACTCTATGTGTGGAAGAATCCGTACATGTTGTCTTTGATGAATCTAATATATATACATAAAAAAAAAAAAATTGATGATGATGTTGGGATTTCAAAAGAAAAAGGCAAAAAACAACACAAAGCTCCATCGCTTGACATTCATGCCAAAAAAGAAGAATTGGAAAAATAACAAGCTGAACAAAGCAAGCAAGAAACTGAAGAGCACATTGATCAATGGCTACCAAAAGATTGGAAGTACAAAACTGGTCATCCAAAAGAGCAGATCATCGGGGATCCTAGTTGTGGGGTCAAAACTAGACGGTACTTTGTAGATAATTTTACTTTACTTTCAGGTATTGAACCTAACTGTATTGATGTGGCCTTGCATGATGATTTTTAGATCCTAGCTATGCAAGAAGAGCTTAATCAATTTGAAAAAAAAAAATCAAGTTTGAAAACTCGTCCTTAGACCACTTGATCATCTGGTCATTGGTAACAAGTGGGTTTTCAGAAATAAACTTTATGAACATGGAATGGTGATTAGAAATAAAGCTAGACTTGTTGCCTAAAGATTCAATCAAGAAGAAGGTATTGACTATGACTAGACATTTGCACCCGTTGCTCGATTAGAGTATATTAGAATTCTACTTGCCTTTGCATCCTTCAAAAATTTCATTCTTTATCAAATGGATGTTAAAAATGCCTTTTTAAGTAGTTTTATTGAAGAGGAGGTATATGTAGAACAACCTCTGGGTTTTATTCATGAGTACTTTCCAAATCATATTTTCAAACTTTCAAAGACTCTTTATAGTTTAAAACAAGCCCCACAAGCTTGGTATGAAAGGCTTAGTAGATTTTTACTCTCAGAAGGCTTTTCAAGAGGCTTGACTGACACTACGTTATTTATTAAATCAAAAAATATATATATATGATGATCTTCTCATTATCCAAATTTATGTTGATGATATCATTTTTGGTACTACTAATGAATCCTTGTGTTAGATGTTTGCCAAGACTATATAGCAAGAATTCGAGATAAGCCTAATGGGAGAAATCAACTTCTTCCTCTATTGCAAATTAAACAAACTCATGATGGAATTTTTCTAAATCTAGCTAAGTATGCTAAGGAACTACTAAAGAGGTTTGGTATGAACTAAAACAAAGAAATCAACACACCTATGAGCACATCTCTAAAGCTTGACAAGGATGAAAATGGTAAGAAAATGGACGAATCAAAATACAAATGTATTATTGGGAGTTCATTATATCTTACTGCTAGCCTACTAGATATTATATTTTCGACCTGTCTTTGCGCTAGATTTCAATCATGTCCAAAAGAATTTCATTTATGTATTGTAAAACGCATCTTTAGATACTTGGTTGAAACACATGATTATAGTTTATGGTACCCTCGAAGTAACTCCTTTGATCTTATAGGCCGCACTAATGCAGACTATGCAGGTTGTAAAGTTGAGTAGAAAAGCACTAGTGGGCATTGTTAATTTCTCAGAATTCTCTAGTGTCATAGAATAGCAAGAAACAAGCATGTCTATCATTATCCACAACCGAGGCTGAATACATTGCAGTAGGGAGTTGTTGTGCACAAATCTTGTGAATAAAAAACACATTGCTTGATTTTGGTTTTAATTTTCATTGCATACTTATACTATGTAATAATACAAGTGCAATTAATTTAACAAAAAATCATGTTCAACATTCTATAACTAAGCATATTGAGATTAAGCATCACTTTATTAGAGATCATGTTCTTAAAGATAATATGTGTGTTCAATATATCTCAACCGATGAATAGCTTGCGGACATTTTTAGAAAATCTCTGGCCGAAGAAATATTTAATCATCTGAGAAGAGGTTTGGGAATTACCAAGATCATGTAACTGACAATTTTCCCAAGATTTGTTTGTTTATTTTTGCAGAACTACAAAAGACATAACTTTTGGACAGAGCTTTTGGATGCAATATCTGGAAAATACGATTCCAAAATCCCCTTAGCTAATCCTATTTTATTCCACCTTTTGGATGAATGATTTTGGACAATCAAAATCTAAAACATCAGCAGCTCAAAGTTTATGAAAAGTCCATTTTTTTTTATTTTTTTGTCTGGGAGAAATAAAATATAAGTCCAGAAGTGACTTTTCAAATTTTCAAATGTCTACGCATTTTTTTAAAAAAATCAATACCCTACCTCTGGTGAAAAGTCCCTGATGTAAAGTATTTGATTGTACTTATCCTCTCTAGAACCTAGGAAACTTCAAAAAGGCTATCACTCTCTCTCTCTCTTAGCAATCAGAAACCATCATTGTTCTCTCTGCTTCTCTCACAATTTCACTTCATCTTCTCCAAACTGAACTGAAAATCTTTCACCTTCCTTTCGCCTCTGCTATGACAAAAGTGGTAAAATCTATCAAAAGAGCCGTTCAAAAGACCAATATGGGGGGAAAAAAAGCAAAGCAGCAAGGAAGACAAAACCTATTGCTATCAAACCACTGGACACCGAGCAGAAAGAAACGAAAATCACAAAGGAAACCTCACGATCCGACTCATCAACAGAGCATTCTGCACTAGAAAGCCCTAAAACCCAGGTACCGCGCTTTCTTGATAAAAAAATGCAAGTCTGATTTTAATGATTGTGTGTCTAGGAATAGGACTGTGGTTTCGGGATATTGAGTTGATGCTGAGGGATTTTTAAACTTCTTTGATATTCTGAACATGTTCGAAAATCTGGGTTGGGGAGCCTTATTATCAGTGAATGAGAAATTGTATATTTCTCTGGTATAGGAGCTTTATGCAAATTTGAAAAATGGATGAATTGAGAAGACTAGAAGAGGTTTTATGGTGAAATAGTATAGCACCAGAGTAGGATCTATGAATATAGAGTTCGACCATCAATTGTTAAATCGAATTATTGGAGTAAAAGATGGAGGGATTCAATTTTTTGAGATGAACAAATTTCCTGAAGGGTCGGACCTTTTTTATTTAGGAAAATTTGAGGAAAGATTCACTGGTGGGAAGAGTTTCAAGAACTCAGGTGACAGAAACTTTAAATGGCTAAACGGTAATAGAAGGGTTTTACACCATATGGTGTCGACCATGGTTGCCCTATGTTTTGGGCATAAAACTTCAGTAAGTATCATGCAAATGATACTAATGCTGGCTCTTTCTGAAGGTCGACAAATTAGCTTTGGATTTTTGGCAGTAAAGTTGATGATGCAGTGAAAAAAAAACATCTCATAAGGCACTCCCGTATGGCAATCTTCTGACCAAAGTACTCAAGCACTTCAATGTGGATCTAAATAAGTATGGGCCTAGTCAGTTAACAAATGTGTATAACATGGAATCATTTAAAAGAATGGGCTTTATTCAAGTAAATAGGAAATGGATTTTACTCAGAGATCTATCAGATGAAGAAAAGGAAAAGCTGTAAAAAATTAAGGAGGAAGGAAAAGGAACTCCACCTACTGGGCTATCGGGAACGAAATGAAAATTAGAGACAGGAGAAAAATCCTCAAACAAAGGAAAGCAAAAGATGGAGGAGAGCAATCTAACTCAAGACATCCCACAGCTTTGAAAAACCCAGCGGAAAAGTTTGATGGCTTTCGGACTGAAGTCTTTACAAAATTACAAAACTTAGGAATCCGATTGAGCAGAGTTGGGAAAAGAACGTGAGCTAGAATACTGAGGGAATTCTTTGGTATGATCTTGAGTGGGCTTTTTTTTTGTGTTGTGGGTGGTTTAGTTGATTATGAGTTTAGCTCTTCCCACGGGACCAAAATAGTGAAATTATTGAAACAAAAAGGAGAAATTAAACTAACAACTTACCCTCTATCAAACTCTTGATGAACTAGGCTTCAAAGACCCTCAAGAATAGTAGAAAGTTCTATTATAATCTCACTCCAATATCCTTGAAGCAACAAAGGCAAACAAGAACAAAAGAATAGAGAAAATAGGCACCCAAGTAATAGAATTCAAACAAATCTTAAAAGACCAAAGCAACTAAGACCCATTGAAAGAAACCACATTGGATTATCCAAAAGATTTTATAGACTCATTCATAAGGAGGACTAAGCCTTAAGCATGGTCTTCAACAAGATGAACAAGGAGGCTAGGGCCTCTCAAGATTCTCTCTTCAAATTTGAATAAAGTGTGTGAATTGTATTATCAACTCACTAAATGTTGTATTTATACTACCCTAACTCTAGCTAAGTAATTCCTGAGATTCTAATACAATTTAGGGCCTTAATAGGTCTTTACAAAACATTTAAAATGGAGGAAAATAAGAGAAAATATAAAAAACGCGGGGCAGCCGAGCTGGAGCCGGTGCCAGCTAGGGCTCTTGAGCCGATGTCGGTTATGCGCTGTGTTCGGACCATCGTTGTGCAGGTTGAAGCCGGTGCCGGTTTGGCTACTTAGGCCGGTGCCGGCTTTCCGCTGAAAGGCCACCTTTTGGTTAAATTTCGTCCGTCTTTGTTGCCGGCGGAGTTCTTGTTGGGGTCCTTCTTAGATAGTCATTAAAATGAACTCCTGGCTAGCTTCCTCAACCTTCCAACCCTCTTCCATTCTCAAGTATAGTTTTATGAGCAATTAAAAATCATATTGAAGCTTCTTGGTCCTAGATCTTGTCATTGGTCCTTGTCCTTGCACAGTCACGCCTCCCCCTCCTTGATCTTGACCTCCATGATGAAGCAGAATCTCATCATCTCCCCCTCCTTGGAAAGATTTGTCTCTTAATTATTGCCATCATCTACATCAAAGGGAGAGAGGTTACTAACATTACAAATGGCACTAACATGATACTTATTGGGTAAATCTATCTTATAAGCATAATATCCAACTTGGGCGAGAACTTGAAATGGTCCATCCCCCCTCGGATCTAGTTTGCGCCGTCATTACGTGGGAAATCTCTTCTTGCGAAGGTGCATCCATACCCAACCGCCCGGCTCAAATGACATATTTTTCCTTCCTCGATTAAGCTTATGGGTGATCTCTTCATTTTGTTTTGCAATGGTTGCATTCACTTTCTCATGAAGTGCCTTCACCATTTCTACCTTCTTAGCTCAATCGAGGTTCATCCGTTCACCTATAGGCAAGGGAACCAAATCTAAAGGAGTTAGAGGATTAAAATCATACACAATTTCAAAAGAAGAATAAGAAGTGGTAGAGTGAATAACCTTATTGTAAGCAAACTCAATGTGTGGCAAGCATTCCTCCCAATTTTTTAAGTTCTTCTTGATTATGGTCCGCAAGAGTTAGGTGAGTGTTCGGTTGACCACCTCCATTTGTCCATCCGTTTGAGGATGATAAGCTGTGGAAAATAAGAAATTAGTACCAAGTTTGTTCCACAATACTCTCCAAAAGTGGCTATGAAATTTAGTATCCCTATCTGAGATAATAGTCATTGGGATCCTGTGCATTCTCACCACTTCCTTAAAGAATAAATCTGCAATATAGGGTGCATCATTCGTCTTAGAACAAGCCACAAAATGAGCCATTTTGGAGAATCAATCAACAATCACAAATATGGAGTCCTTATCCCCCTTAGACCTAGGCAATCCTATGATGAAGTCCCCTGAAATAGCAACCCAAGGCACATTAGGTGTGGGCAAAGGAGTATAAAAACCATGTGGAAGAGATCTAGACTTAGCTCGCCTATAAATAAAGCATTGAGAACAATGTTTCTTCACATTCTTTCTCATTTTTTGCCAAAAGAAATGTTCCTTAAGGATGCCTAAGATCTTTACAACACCAAAATGCCGCATTAGTCCCCCACTATGGGCCTCCTTAACTAGCAACCCCTTAATAGAACCCTTTAGTACACAAAGCTTTGCCTCCGTAAACAAGAAACCATTATTCATATAATATTTAACAAATGGACATTTCTCATAAGTATGGAAAATATCCCCAAACTCCTCATCATTAACATACAATTCCTTCACAAGTTCAAAACTAAGAAGTTTAGCATCCAAAAAGTTTAGTAGTGCATACCTTCGAGATAGTGCACCCGCTACCATATTTTCCTTACCCTTCATGTATTGTATGACATAAGAAAATGTCTCAATATACTCCATCCACCTTGTATGCCTCTTGTTCAAATTTTGTTGGCTTTTGAGGTGTTTAAGGGTCTCATGATCAGTATGAATGACAAACTCTCTTAGTAAAATATAGTGTTGCCAATATTCTAGGGTCCTCACCAAGGCAAAAAGCTTTTTGTCATAAGTAGAGTAATTAAGGGCCACCCCGGACAATTTCTCACTAAAGTATGCTATGGGTTTTCTATCTTGTGTCAAGACCACACCTATTCCCACCCCACTTGTATCATTCTCTATCTCCAATGCCTTCTCAAAGTTAGAAAGAATAAGAATTGGAGCTTAGCTCAATTTGTTTTTGGGGGTTTAAAAAGCTTGTTGTTGGGCTTTCTCCCACCTAAATCCTACCTTTTTCTTTTACCACTTCGGTTAGAAATGCCGCTATGGTGCTAAAATTTTGGATGAACCTCCTATAGAAGCTAGCTAGCCTATGGAAACTACAGACTTGGGTAATGGTGGTAAGGGTGGGCCAATCTTAGATGGCTTTTACTTTTCCCTCATCAACCTCCATCCCTTTGGTACTCACAACATACCTAAGGAATGTAATCCTCTCCAAACAAAAAAAGCACTTCTCAAGGTTAGCCTACAATCTCTTCTTTCGAAAGGCAACAAGCACACTTTGAACATGATTCAAATAATCCACATATGATTTGCTATAGATTAATATATCATCAAAGTATACAACAACAAATTTTCCATTGAATTCCCTCAAAACATGATGCATTAATCGCATGAAAATACTAGGAGCATTAGACAATCCTAATGGCATGAGAAGCCACTCATACAACCCTTGTTTAGTTTTAAAAAAAGTTTTCCATTCATCCCCTTCTCTTATTCTAATTTAGTGGTAACCGAATTTCAAATCAATTTTAGAGAAAATACATACACCAAATAGATCATCAAGCAAGTCATCTAGCCTAGGAATGGGATAGTGGTACTTTATCGTAATGTTGTTGATAGCACGACAATTCACGTACATATGCCATGTCCTATCCTTTTTGGGTACCAAGAAAACCGAAACTGCATATGGGCTTAGGCTCTCTCTCACATATCTCTTCTCAAGTAATGCCTCTACTTGCTTTTGCAATTCCTTGGACTCCTCCGGGTTACTTCTATATGCCGGTCAGTTGGGGATGACGGCTCCGAGCAGAAAGTTGATTTGATGCTCAATCCCTCTTATGGGTGGTAGTCCTCCAGGTGCCTCCTTTAGAAAAATGTCTTCAAATTCTTGAAGAATAGCTGCAATTTTATTAGACAAAGATAATGTAGAATCGTTAGTAGTAACATAAGAACCTTTGCATAAAAGAAGAATAATCGGTTCCTTAGCTTCTATAGCCTCTATAACCTCTAATAGAGCCTAAATTAGTTATATTTTTCCTAGTTATTTGATATTATTTTGTGATACATTTTGTGAAATAACTAACCATATTCCTTCATATTTGAGATTTTACTCTTGAAAAGATATTTTGTGCATTATTTCATATTTTAGGGGTAAAATAAAGTAAAATTATCACAAAGTAGAATATAGCCGGCACTAGTTCCGAGAAGGATAGCCGGCGCCGATTTTCCACTAGAAAAATAGGGAAGTACAGAGCAAAAGCGAAGAGTTAAGGAATTGACTTGGAATTCGAAACAAAGAAACAATGTCGGTTGGCTTCATCTAAGCCGACAGCAAAAGAAAAGTTGGACAAAAACAGTAACAAAGGAGAAGCTGAACAACAGCAACAAAGTGAATAATTTGGTGGGGCCAGGTGCAAAGGAGAAGTCAACAATGGTAGGCTATAAAGGAAACAACCAAAACAAGAACAAAGAAAGGAAGCAGCTCGGTCAGCAATACAAAATAACAAAAGAAAGCAAAACAATTTCGGCTGGCTTCATCAATTAAGCCGATGGACAGTAAGACATAAATTACAGCAACAACAAAACAAAGAAAGAAAGACATATTTCGGTCAGCAACAATTGAACAAGGAAAGGCGGCTCAAGATGTGGCTCACGCGAGCCGACATTACAAGAGAAGGATTTTTGGTGGCTTCAAACGGCTCAATTGGAAGCCAATTGCAGATTTCAACACTTCCAAATTCAACAAGAATTGCAAATCTTCAGCAAAACACGACAAGACAAAATCTAAATTGAAGTCCAAATCAAATCAACAGTCAAAATTGATTTCCAATCTACAAAGTCAAAGGCGGTTGATTATTTAAGTTTTATTGAGGTTTTTCTTAGACTTTTATTTAGCAATTTCTACTCCTTTTTTGTTTTTGATTTTTTTAGGTAATTACTTCTTTTTTATTTAGGATTCTTTAAGAAATTTTGTAAGCCTATAAATAAAGGCCAATGTACATAGAAAAATAGGGGGTGCACAATGTAGGGACTTAGATTTATTTTAGAGTGCATCACCAATATTTTCCCGAGGAGAAATAAAGAGTTCAAGGAGGATTGTACAAGAGGGTCTTCAAATGAAGAAAAAGAAGGCTTGTCTATTTTTTTCCTTTGTTTTCTTTTTCTTGACAATGATATGTTAATTGTTTTATTGTAATTTGACATTGTTTTAGATATTCATGATTCTTAGAGTTCTTTGATCTTTTGATTAATTGAGTGTTATTCTTGGTATTGATTACTTGTACTTATTACGAGATTGATTAGTTGGGTCTTTCCATTAACTTACTTGGACAAAGGGGTTGATGATGGTTTCAATTCATTAGTTTCATATTTGTTAGCTTTTAACTTACTTGGACAAAGGGGTTAAGAGTAGGGAAAAGTAATTCAAGGTTAATTGATGTCTGCCAGGATATGGATTCATTAGTTAATTTCATGTATAATTTACCAGGAATGGGAATTAAATCAAGGACTATGGTTAATGCATCTTTTGGGTAAGACTGGTTGAGACAGGATATGTGATACTAAGTTACCTAGAAGATAGGGATTCGTGGATTGGACAAAGAAATGAATTTATATTATCCTTCATGATACCAAGAGAATAATTAGTTATGATAAAGATTTGATACTTTAAGATCATGGTTGTCTAAACAATGGTTTGAATTGCATAAATCTACATCATTGACATGTATATATTTTTATTTTGATTTTATTTTATTTTTATTTTTATTTGTTTTTCAATTTATCGAGTCGGTTAAATAATGAAAGAAATGTGATTTATGTCTACTTGTTCCTGGAGGATCGATACTCGTTTGAATCCTATGCTCGGTTAATGACGAGTACGCTTGCACATATGTGTGATTTGGGTTAAACGTTTTAATTTAAACTTGATTAGAAATGTGCTTAGTTTTTGTATGATTTTTATATCCAAGTCTAAACACTTCAACCTCACTTTCTTTTGCAAAGTAATTCACTCTTCTTTTACCCCCCTCCCTTGTTCTTGCTCACTCTATCCTTGATCATCAAAGGTACTTTTTTGTCCAACCTCTCTCTCAACTCTTTTTCTTTCCTTTCTTGTTATTTCCTATCAATTTCTTATTTTTGTTTGACATCTTGCGCTCCCTTCTTCTTTTCTTTCTCCTTCATGATTCTTTAATCTTTGTTCACCTCACTAGGGGCCATAGGGGTGAGGGTAAACTTAGTTCCCTCCTTGAGTATGGAATAAGTATTCTTCCTCCCATCATGCTTTACATGCCTATCGTATTACTAAAGCCTCCCTAGGAGCAAGTAACCCTCTTGCATGGGTACCACATCACATAGCACATCATCTTTGTACTTTCCCATCTTAAAAGGCACCAAAACTTGTTTGTTTACTCTCAATTCTCCGCTATCGTTCAACCATTGCAATTTGAAGGGCTTGGGGTGTTTAATCCATCTCATGTCCAATTCTTCAAGTAAGTTTTCACTAATCACGTTAGTGCAACTACCATTATCCACAATGACATTACAAGGGGTCTTGTTGATTAGACACTTAGTGTAGAAAATGTTCTCTCTTTATTGGTGATCTTGATCTTCAATGACTTATGAATTCAATGACCTTCTTGTGACTCCCACCAAAGAGTATTATTGACCAAAAACTTCCTCTTCATCAATTTCCTCTTCCCCATTTCCTTCTTGATCTCCTTGGTACCTTTCTCCCTCTTCTTCTTCATCATTAGAAACCTCACCATAGGGATTAGTATATATCGTTCTCTTGCTTGGACACTCATGGGAAGTATGTCTATATCCAAGACACTTAAAACACTTGATATCCTTATTCCTTGGTGGTCTCTCCATGGCTTTTCCCTTGTCCTTGTTCCAACTTTCCCTAGGTTTCCAATCCTCTATAGGCTTCCAATCCTCTATAGGTTTGTTGAAGTCCCTTTGGAATAGCTTAAGGGCTTCATCCTTCTTAATTGGCATCTTGCTAGTAATGTTGGGGTTTAGAAGGAGTGGTCTAGTAAATGCCTTCATCTTTAATTGCCTCTCAATCTTCATAACGGCATGTACCATATCCTTCAATTGTTCATAGGGGTGCAATTCTACCAAATTGGCAACTTCCCTATTTGAGCCTCCCAAGAACATTTCCCTTATTTCCCTAGGATCCTCATTGATTTAAGCTCTCATCAATATTACTTCCATCTCTTTATAGTAATCTTCTACACTCTTGTTGCCTTGCTTGAGTGATTAGGGCCTTTGGTAAAGATCATTGTAGTAATGGTGTGATATAAACCTAGCCCTCATTATATCTTTCAACAAATTCCAACTAGCCACAGTTTCGGCTCCTATTTGCCTCCTTTGTGCATTAACTTGCTCCCACCAAACCAAAGCATACTCCGAAAATCCCAAGATAGCCAACCTCACATTTGACCTCCCACTATAGGTATGACTTTCTAAAAAGATCTCCATCATACTCTCCCACTCGAAATATGCTTCGGGGTCACTTTTGCCATAGAATGTGGGAACTTTCAATTTAATTTGGTTCAACTCCCTCTCCTCTTCATTTCCTTCTCTCCTTCCTCCTCTATTTCCCCATCTTCTATTGTGTTCCCCAAAAGCTTCAACTTATTCCCCCGCATACCGTTCATCAACTCTTTCAAACTCTCTTTCTAACCCTCTTAGGTTGTTCCCACCATTCCTTCCTTAACCCTTACCTCGTCCCCCTCTCATAGGAGCTTGTTAGAATCCCCCGATAGAGTGCTCATCCCACTCTTTCCCTTGTTGGGCATTTAATGGAAGAGTATGGGCATCACCATCCCTCATCCTAGGGTTAGGTACTTCAAATCTCTCTTGTCTCTCCTTTGTGTGACGGTAGAAGATTGTCCAAGATGATTTATCAATTATCTTGTCATGTTTTGAAACTCACTTTGCATAGTCCTCATCATAGTTTGCAAGTCTTCACGCAAAACCCTAGCATCAATTTATTCTTCTTAAGGTCTACTAGGCCCACTTGGATAAGGTCTATCTCTTGATCATGGGCCATGATGGTGAAATATTTACTTATGTATACCTGCAAAACAAAAGAGATTAGAAAGAAAAATAGATCCTCACTTTGCTTCCTGGCATGTTGGTTCTCAAAAGTTGGTCACTTCACGCTCGTGTTTGCTCTCTTAGGCTCTTTTAGTAATAGGCTCACCCTCTTATCTTTTTCTCAATACTTAAGCCTTCTTGTTCAATCCTAATTCTCCTGAATAGCTAAAGAGTGAATCACACAAATCAATGGATTTTTCCAATTAGGGGGTCTTCGGGGAATTTCAACAAATACTTATTGGGAACCTCAAGAAAACAAGTTTTAATTCAAGAATTTTAAGAAATGTAGACTCAATCAACATAAGAACAAACACTAGACGCAGAAGGAAACACTTCTAACCAAGAAACAAATAAGAGTTAGCAAGAACAAAGAAACAAGAACAACTAGAACTAGGATTATGAAGAACAAGATGATCACAAGTGTGCACTAGTAAAGTTGAGTTCAATGAGCATGGAATTCAACAATAGAGTGATATACTAAGTCCCAATATCCCAAGGAATGAAAATTAAGAATCGAAGTTCCCAACTATAGCCAAAAGCATTCTCATGGAACATTTATCAAACAACTTGGTTGCAATTTCGTCACTCAAAACCAATCAATATTTTCCATTAAATTCAAGCCTATTTTCACCACAATCACAAGATAAATTTGTTCCCAAGAAATATACTAACTTCAAGGAGCAACTTTTGCAAGGAAAAATGAAGAAATAGCAAAGATAACATGACCATTTTGTAGCATTTTTTCAAGTTACGAGATTTCTCTCTTTTTTTTTTTTTCTTCAACCTTGTAGAGCTCTTTTTCTTGCTTCCAAGCTTTGATTGGAATCAAAGCTTTTCTCGCTCTGATTCCAAACTCTTTGATATGATCTTGAGTGCGCTTTTTCTTGGTGTTATGGGTGGTTTAGTTGATTACGAGTTCAGCTCTTCCCGCGGGACCAAAATAGTGAATTTATTAAGACAAAAAGGAGAAATTAAACGAGCAACCTACCCTCTATCAAACCCTTGAAGAACTAGGCTTCAAAGACCCTCAAGAATAGTAGAAAGTTCTACAATACTCTCACTCCAATATCCTTGAAGCAACAAAGGCAAACAAGAACAAAAGAATAGAGAAATAGGCACCCAAGTAATAAAATTCAAACAAACCTTAGAAGAGCAAAGCAATTAAGACCCATGGAAAGAAACCACATTGGAATATCCAAAAGATTTTATAGACTCATTCATAAGGAGGACTAAGCCTTAAGCATAGTCTTGAATAAGATGAACAATGAGACTTAGGCCTCTCAAGATTCTCTCTTCAAATTTGAATAAAGTGTGTGAATTATGTTGTCAAATCACTAAAAGTTATATTTATACTACTTTAACCCTAACTAAGTAATCCTTGAGGTTCTAAAATAATTTAGGGCCTTAATATGTCTTTACAAAACATTTAAAATGGAGGAAAATCGAAGAAAATATAAAAAATGTGGGGTAGCCGACGGCTACCCAGGCTGAAGCCGGCACCGGCTAGGGCTCTTGAGCCGACGCCAGTTGTGCACTGTGTTCAGGAAGTCGTTGTGTAGGTTGAAGCCGATGTCGGTTCGGCTGCTTGGGCTGACACCGGCTATCTGCTAGAAGGCCACTTTTTGGTCAAATTTCCGTCTTTGTTGCCGACTTGAGTTCTTGTTGGGGTAATTCTTCGATATTTATCAAAATGAACTCTTGGCTAGCTTCCTCTACCTTCCACCCTCTTCCATCCTCATTCATAGTTTTATGAGCAATTGAAAATTATATTGAAGCTTCTTGGTCCTAGATCTTATCATCGGTCCTTGTCCTTACACAGTCATGCCTCCCCTTCCTTGATCTTGACCTCCATGATGAAGTGGAGTCTCATCAATTAAAGGTGAACAAGCTCCTTCTCCAAACCACACGACTGATAAAGGAACTACCTCTCTACATGATGAAGATGAAGGTGGAAAACAGCCTGAACAGGAAATGCAACGAAGTCTGGGTAAAGAAACAAGGATATCAGAAGAAAATAACAAGGCCAAAGGAAAGGAAATCGATGTCCCTGTATCTGTTGCCCCCACTACTGTACTTACTCCCAAGCCCACCATGGCTAGCAACTCATCTGGTAAGTGGCAAAACCATATGGTGGTAAAGAGAAAGTTTAGCCGAATAGCTAGACAACATTCAAGAAAGGGTGCCTGGACTAAGTCTGCAATGATTTACATTTCCTAACTGATCCCCTATGCTTGAACAACCTTTAGTGCTTTCGTATTGACAACCAATTTTATTATTTTGTACAATAATACATGAACAATTTATTTCTGCACTTATTCCCTGCTATATATATCTACTCTCTTAATCATGGTTTGACTTCTTTGTTCTATCTATCTTGGCGTTTTTCTCTTTTGTTTGACTTTTTTGTTCCATCTATCTTGCATTCTGATTGATGACAAAGGGGAAGAAAATACACTGTTAACTGATGTTGTGATTATGGAGTGTGGATATTAACTGATGGTGTGATTATGGAATATGGACGAATATAAATGATTTTGCCCTGTTATTATTGTTTTGGTACTGTGTTATGAGAATATATGTTATGGACCTACAGACTGTATATGGCCTGAGGACACGGACTGAAAGGCATTAGGAGACTTAATGGAAACTAGGTAGAAGGTTATGAAATCAGAAGCTTAGAAGAATGTGTATAAGTTTATTATGCATTTCGACTAATTGGGTTTTGGTTGAATGATTCGTCTATGGTTATAATATGCTCTTTATTAAAAAGTTCAGATGATAAGGATATTTATGCTTTTGTCTTTTTTTTAGTTGCATAAAAAATTTCTTGTGTTTAAAATATCTTAAGAAAACTAGGCTAGATTAAGAACATCTGATCTAATTTTGTAAATATTTTTTTCCTGCACATATGCATGGAGATTTTTGGACTCACGTTTCTTCAATCCAAAAGAGCAGTCTAAAAACTAGTTTTCTTTAAAGCTGGATTCTGACTAATTTTATCCTATTTTGGATACATGATTTGGAAGTCCAAAACCTTAAGATCCAAAATGACCTTTGATTAAAAGATTAGCTTCTGCAACATTTTAGCCCATTTTGGATACACGTTTAAAAGTCCAAAATTTTGAATCCAGTCTTACTCTCAAAATGCACTTTATGGTTTTACATCTTATGTTCATATATGCACATATTAAGGGGGAGCATTTCATCTAATTTATCCTATGTACATCTTTATGTACATATCTATACATTTTTTTGTGACTACTATTTGCAGCTATTCTCTTGTAGAATAGTCATTTGATGGAAGGAAGAAGGATAAGGAGGTAGGTTGGGCTATAGGCTCATTGAGCCATGTTTATGTGTGCATCCTTTAATTTTTTATCTTAATCTCATAAGTACTCTTTGAGTCCTACAATAAGATGATTGCATTTCAATAAAAAATATTCTAATTTCTTTCAGTTTAACTTGTTCGTACTGTACATATCATTATCTTTTATACCACAATCCCAACAAGTTTCTCATCACTCAAAAAGGGGAAGATTGTTAGCCCAAAAGGCATTCTCTTGTATTTTGACTTATAACAAATATTGATGAGAACTAACTTATGTGATCTATATACGATATGACATGTTCGATTTCAATTCTTCCAAGACATACAAATGTGATTACTACGCAACTCTTGAGTAACGGAATCCAAGAATGGGTGACAAAGTATAGGACAAGCTTAAGGGATTGCATACCAAGAAGCTCTTGAGAAGAATCATAGACCAGGAATCGTTTGTTAACGTATATTGTGTAAATTCCTTTGCCTTCTTTACCTTATAGTTCAATTTATTTCTACCTTGAAGCCCTCAAAGAAAAAGATTTCTAAGTCTTAAGTCTTTAAAATTTTAGATTGAATAGTTTGGATGGCTCTGCATCCACAAGCTTCATCCAAAACTCTGTGCATAGTGTTAAAATGTTTCTTCCTAGAAAAGTGTCATTTTAGACTCATCTTTTGGATGTACCTTCGTCCGATCCTTGAGTCCAAAACTCTAGAAAATCTGACAGCGAGAAACTAGTCATTTCTAGCCATTGCTACCTTACATTTTGCTTCTTTAAAAGCCTTTAAAACTCGATTTTCAAGCAGATTTTGTGCTATCTTCCTTAGAAACACTCTTACACTTTAGAAAACAAAATTCATCCTTTTCATTAGTGCTTCAAAGAGAAATCAAATTGCTTCAAAAGGTAAAAATTGTTGGTGCTCATTTGTTTGCACATTTGATCAAAAGTGTGAGCAATCTCTATTTCATTCTTATAATCCTTTTTGTATATGATGGTTGTGGTGTTAAACCCATTTCGGGTGAGCTTTGATTTGTAGTTAGTTGAGAGGTTTAGGTTAAAACCAAGTATGGTGATCCTCTTTTGTAATTGGTGTAGACAAACACCGTTAAGCTGACTGAGTTTATAGATATCTGATTTAAAATCCTTAAGTGTGAGCTTAAGGTAGTGAACATAAATCTTTGAGGATCGAACCACTATAAATCTCTTGTTCATCTTCCTTGCATTAATTTATGACGGCTTGCGAATCTATTTGCACGAAGTTTTCAATCATTCAAAAGAAATCTTTATGATTCTCACTAGTGCATCTTTATTCTTGTATTGATTGCGCATCTCTTATCTCATATCCATAAGATCCTAGATGACTTCTTAAAGCTGCACAAAACTCTTCTCTGCATAACTTGTAAACATCTCTATCTGTAAAAAAAAAAAAAAAGGAACATTTCAAAAATTAGATCTTTTTTTAAAGCGTTTTAAATTTATCAAAAACCTTATTCACCCATTCTAAGGTTTTTTAGAAATCATTGACAGAAAAGATGCAAAGATAGAGAGATTTTCCACTGATCAGAACATAGCTGATCCATCTACAAAGGCATTATTCTAAAAAGAAATATGATGGTCATATTTAGTCATTTGGTAATAGATACATGAATGATTGAGTCTAATGCAAATGGAATATTATTAGGATTGTGCTCTAGAAGCAATTATTTACATAATGTATTTTGCACATTAAAACAATAAAAGATATTTTTTACCTTTTAGTTTCTTTATTTCATATGTTTATGTATATAAAACTGTTAAATGAAGTCCTAATACAATAATGTGACAAGGAAATCATGATAGAGATTGTGATGTGAGGTTCTTACTACACTAGAATATGTTTGTTCTTAAATTATCCCTAGTCATAGTATTAATGAGATAGGACATTGTTAATACGTTAAGATTAGAATGTGTTATACTTCTTCATTTGATCAAGCGGTGGTTCTTACATCCATAAATATTGATATACTCAAAGTTAACACATGGATACTTGTTACTTGAACAAGTACCTTAGATGGCTTAACTATGAGATAATTACATGGAAAACTATTTACTGCCAGTGATAGAATCTCGTTATAGCAAATATGCAAGTATCCTTGGACTTGAAAACTCTAGGGTACTTTGTTTGCTAAGTATTGTACTTTGATTCCAATCTCTAGAGTCCTTACAAAACCGCCTATGTGATGGATATTGGGTACAACATGAAGTAAACGAAAATAGTTGAGAAGGTCAATAAATGATTCACCACTCCTAATAGTAGGAGCGAATATCTCAAGGCCACTTGTAGGAATCATTACTCAAAAAGTCCTTGGCCAAGGTGACTATATGTTTGAAATAGTTCCAATTGATATACATGATGAGTAATGGATTTCAGGAACAAGTACTAAAATATTCAGGCCAGAATTAATTAATATTCTAAAGGTATTTGGTACTAATTTTATACTCTAAATCGAATAAGATATTGTATGGTTAAAGGAGTTTATTGCACTGAGTTTTGCTATTGAAAGGTTCATGTCCTGGACTTTCAAATGGTCATGATGTATTGCTAGATACTGCTCATGATTTGCGAAATATAGATTTATTAATTAAAGAATTAATAAATTTAATCCAAACTAGAATTAATAAATTAATTCTAATTATTAAAAGGATTATTAATTCTATTATGATATAATTAATTCATATTAGTTACCAAATGACTAGAAAACCTAATAGGTCACACAAAATAAAGGAATTGGTACTCAAAATATTATTTGATAATATTATAGGGTTAGTTTGTAAGAAGAAATAACTTTATAGGGCAAATTATAAGTAGTTATAATTCTTGGGGCTAAATTGTAATTAGTAATACATTGTGGGCTAAATAGCAATTTGGAAATCCCAAGCCCGTAATGAAAGGATAAGAAAATGTTCAGTTATTATTTGATTCACAAAACATTTAGGAAACAAAAAAGAAAAAAAAAGGCTTGCTCCGATTGACCAAAATATATATATATATATATATATATATATATATATATTATTTTTGGGAGTAAAAAAAAAGACAGATTTTTTTTTTTTTTTTTTGGAAACACACTATAGCTTTTTTTTTTCTTTTCACGATAGAACATAGGGTTCTTTTTCCTATTCTTCTTTTTGAAAGAACTCTTTCTCTTCTCCAATAAAAGTAATCATAAAGCTACCAGGCATTATTCTACTAGCATAGATTTTGGTGGTTCTTGAGTACGTTCTTTGTGTGGATCAATATTAGAGAAATTCCTATCCTTGAAATTTGGTAGCTCGATTGGATCGACTTTTAAAGGGGATTCGCATGGAAGAAAAAATTTTAAAAATTGCATTTTTTAGGTAATTAATTTTTCTTCCCTTCTCATGATCCTTTTAATTACATATGAGTGATCCTTTGCATGGATTTCATTTTAATTTTTTTGCTACATGTAAACTTATTTGCATGATCATAATCTAACATCTATCACTGGCACTAATAAGTTATCCATGTAATTATTTCATAGTTAGGTCATCTAATGAACTTTTTCACTTAAAAAGCCTTCACGCATTAACTTTTAGTATCATAATACTCACGGATGTGAGAACTGCCGCTTGATCCAATTAAAAAGTATAACAAGTGCTAGTCTTTGTGTGTTATTGATGTCTTATACTATGACTAGGAAAAATTTACGCACAAGTACTACACAGTGTAATAGGAATCTCACATTATAATCTATATCACAGTTTCTTTAACACTATAATATGTGCTTAGGACTTTATCTAATAGATTTATACATATATATGTGGAATTATTAATTAAACTGAGAGGTAAAGAATGTTTTTTATTAATAAATGTACAAATTACATTATATAAATGATTGGCTCTAGAGCACAACTCTAATAATCTCCTACTTGCACTAGATCCAATGATTTATGTATCTAATACTGAATGACTAAATAATTATCATGTTTCTTTCGAGGTAATGCCTTAGTCAATAGATTAGCTATGTTCTGATCTATCAGAACTCTCTCGGTCTTTATATCTTTTCTTTCAATAATTTCTCTAATCAAATGATAACGCTTAAGTACATGTTTGGATCTTTGATAAGACTGTGCTTACTTTACTTGTGCAATGGCTTCATTATTATCACAATAAAAGAGTGCTAGATTAACAATGCTAGGTACCACTCCAAATTTCGTAATGAACTTCTTGATGCAGACGCCTCATTAGTGGCTTCGAAAGCTGCTATGTACTCAGCTTCATTAGTTGAGTTGTAGTTGTGTTTTGTTTCCCACTTTCTAACTAACTACTCCACCGCAAAAAGTTAATAAGTAGCCTGAATGTGACTTGTAGTCATCCTTATCAGATTGGACACTGATATCAGTATACCCTTTGACCTGTAAGTCACCATCTCCATATACCAAGAATACATCCTTTGTTCTTCTTAAGTACTTAAGGATATTCTTAACAGCCACACAATGACCTTCTTCTGGGTTAGATTGGTATTTGCTCGTCAAACTAAGAGTACAAGATATATTGGGCCTAGTACATATTATAGTACACGTGATAGAACTAATTGCCTAAGCATATAATATCTTACTCATGTGATCCCTTTCTTTTTGTGTCGTAGGACACATAGACTTTGAAAGGCTTATCCTATGGGTTATGGGTAAGAATCCCTTCTTGGATTGATCCATACTAAACATCTTTAGTACTTTGTCTATGTATGTAAATTCTGAAAGACCGAGCAACTACTTTGATCTATCTCTATAGATCATTATTCCCAAAATATAGGTTGCTTCTCCAAGATCTTTCATGGTTAATTTCATTGATAACCAAATCTTGACTGATTGTAGAATAGAGATATCATTTCTTATTAACAATATATCATCTATATATAGGAATAGGAAAGCAATTGCACTCCCACTAACCTTCTTGTATACAAAAGGTTCATCCATAATTTGCATGAAACTAAACTGTTTGATTATTTCATCGATACGAATGTTCCAACTCCTAGAAGCTTACTAAAATCCATAAATAGACCTCTGTAGCTTACATACCTTAGTGTGATACTTGGATATGAAATCCTCAAGTTTTATTATGTACACTTCCTCAGTCATATTTCTATTAAAAAAAGTTGTTTTCACATCAATTTTTCAAATCTCATAATCATAATAAGCAGTAAATACTATGAGTATCCAAATGGATTTCAGCATTGCTACTAGTAAAAAAGTTTTGTCATAGTCAATACCTTATTGTTGACGATAACCTTTTGCCACCAGTCACACCTTATAGGTAATTGTTTTACATCCATGTCAATTTTCTTTTTGATAAACCATTTTCACCCTATGAGTTTTATCCCTTCAGGTGGATCAACTATAGTCCAAACTTGGTTGTCATACATATAATCTATTTTTGACTTCTTGGCTTTAAGCCATTTGTCATATTCTGAACTCTTCAGAACTTTCCTGTAAGTAATAAGCTCATCCTCTTCTATGAGCAATACATTATTATGATTACTTATAAGAAATCTTTATCTCTCAGGTGTCACACGTATCTTACTTGATCTACGAGGTTCTTGAATTTTAGAAGGTTTGTCTATTTTATCAATAGACTCGAGATCATCCAGTTGATCATTGTTTGTTTGTACTTCTTGAACTTCACTAGGTTCAATTTCACTCTCACTATCACATTTAAGAATTACATCTTTCTCTAACAAAATAGCATGCCTTGAAATAAACATTTTATTTTTTGAAGGGAGATAGAAATGATATCTATGTGATTCTTTTGGATATCCAACAAGCAAACACTTGTCAGATTTATTCTTTAATTTATTCGACTTTGTCCTCTTCACATAAGCAGGATATCCCCAAATTCTAAAGTGAGCTAATTTTGGTCTCTTAGCAAGAAATAACTCATGAGGAGTAGAATCATATGTCTTTAATGGAACTCTGTTTAGAATGTAAACAACAGTTTCCAGTGCATATCCCCAAAACAATTTTAGTAGATCTACAAAAGCCATCCTGGATCAAACTATAGCTAATAAAATTCATTTCATCCTTTCAGATACACTATTATGTTGAGGTGTTTGCGGTGGTGTCCATTGAGATAATATCCTATTATCTTAAGATAACATTGAAACTTTTGACTTAAGTATTCACCACCTCGATCGGATCTTAAAGCTTTAATTCCTCTATCAAGTTGTTTCTTTACTTCATTTTTTAATTCTTTAAACTTGTCAAAGGTTTCAGATTTGTATTTCATTACATATAGATACCTATATTGAGAATAATCATCAATAAAAATGATGAAGTATTAATAACCCTCTCTTCCTTAAAATGTCATTAGTCTACATAAATCAGTATGCATTATTTCCAATAATTACTTAGCCCTTTCTTCATTCTAAAAAAAAAAAAAAAAAAAAAAAAGAGGTTTTAGTCATTTTTCCTAGTAAACAAGATTTACAAGTTTCATATGATTCAAAATTAAATTAACCTAAATCACCACACTTGTGTAACTTAGAAATGTGATTCTCGTTTACATAGTCTAAATGACAATGCCATCAGTAAGATGGGTTTGTGTTATCTTTTCTTAGTTTCTTATCGTTTATGTTGAAAACTTTATTATCCTTATGTAGAACATATAAACTATTTATCAAAGTTGCAATACCATAATGGCTATCATTTAGTAGAAAAAGAATAATAACTTTTATTCGTAAAAATTAAATGAAATTTAAGTAAATATCAATAAACAACTGATATAATATTTTAAGTAAAATTGGCACCTAATAACAGTTTTCTAGTTTTAGAATCAATCTAGAAAGTAAGTGTAGATAATAGATCCCCACAGTAAATGCAGCAACCTTTGCTCTATTTGTAGTAGATAGGTCCACATCATCTCTCTTAAACTTCCTACTACTCTTTAGCCTTTGCAAATTATTGCACAAATGAGATTCACATATGGTATCCAACACCCATATCTCATATTAAAGGCAGTATTGATCTTAATCACAAACATACCTGGAATAGAAGTAGAAGTAGTTGTAAGCTTTTCCTTCTTTTTCTTTTCCATGAGTAACTCCAAATAAGTCTTGCAATTGCACCTCCAAAGGCCCATGTTACCACAATAGTGACATGGTCCTTTGGTGGATGTCTCCTATTTTTTTATTCCACATTTTGGCTTGGTTAGATTCTTCTTCTTTTTCTTAGAAACAATTTTCCTTCTAGAAGTTGAAGAATCAACCAACATGATTGCATTATTTTCCATTTTCATAGTATTTTCTGCAGTCTTAAGAAGATTGATCAATTCATGTAAAGTGGATTCAATCTTGTTCATTTGGTAGTTCATCACAAATTGTGAAAAATTAGCTGGCACAGATTAAAGAATTAAGCGTATACTCAATTCATGATCCATAGTAAACCAACTGATCTAAAGTTCTCAATGAAACCCAATATTGTTAGTCCATGAGTTACTACTGAAGTACCTTCTCCCATCTTACAATGGAATAATTGTTTAGAGATTTAATATCTCTCCATTCGGGCTTGTTCATCTAATCATTCCCTAAGATGGAAGATAATAGAATAAGCATCCATATGCTTGTCGTGTTTTTGTAGCTTAGAGTTCATTGGCGCCAGTATAATACAATATATTGTGTCGTTGTCCTCTTTATGCTTCTTAGGGATATCATGCTTATCCTAAGAGCATCAACTATTGGAGTTAGTGGAATAGGAGCATCTAGCATGTGGAGCAACTTTTCGAATTTGAAAACAATTCTCAAATTCCTATACCAGTAAAAAAAATTGGAGTCGTTTAGCTTGTTTGTTTCCAAAATGCTACGTAAGTTCAAATTTGTTGTCATGATGCAAATAACCAAGATCAAAGATAAGAGACATTAGACTATGTATATGCACTTGAAATGCATTTAATAAGGTCTTTAATTAAATGCATACTTATTCTACTATTTTACTCAAATTAATAGCCCCTACTATTAATTCAAAAAAACAGGTTGGAAGCATTCCTAGTGGGGGAAATACTTGGGTGGATCCGGTCCACCGTGGACCAATGCATAAATATATTGTACCTTTCTAGAAGTGTACAACTTCCACTGCATATTGTACAACACTTGATGCATTGGTCCACGGTGGACCGGGTCCACCCAAGAATTTCCCTTCCTAGTGGATGGACCAGTATCTAAATTTCTTAAGAATGACCTTGGATTTACCCAACAAACCAATCTTAAGTTAAATTGTAGGCATCCAATACCAATTATATTAAATGGAACTACTTGATCATTGGATAATTAACATCTTTTAATCTTAAATCACTTAATGCTTACCCAACCTTGCCTCTAACATTCTTTATACTTGGGTTTACCCAACTGCCTGATTTCTAAAAAGAACTTTCGTTCCTACTATATTAATTGAATGGATTAGATTTAATATTGTTTGAGAAATTTTAATTATTTAATTAGTGGTCTCATCTTTTGGTATGCATAATCATCAACACATTGATAATATTGTAATAGACCCAATTACATAACTTGGTTATGGACTTTTTTAGATTAGTTTTCTTGAGCTAAGTAGGAAATTAATTTGGTCAAACATATGTATTCTTACACGTTTGAGAAGAAAGTCTTACGATCCTCTCACCTTGTCCATGGTCGGTATTTCCATAATTTTTGGAAAAATAATTTTTAATCTATCTAATCTATGTAATCTAATTATGTATCTTCATAATAAAGAAATTTAGAGTTACATTTGAGGAGAATTATATGAAAAGAGAAATTACAAGAGAATTATAAAGAATGATAGGATTTGCATGCTCTATTTTAATCAAAACAAAGCGATAAATATACATAAAACAAAATTAAATAGTTCCAATAGTACGTGACCAAGCCAACATGTCAAAACATGCTTAAAATAAATTAAACCAAATAAATGCATATAAAATTTAAATTCCAAAATTATTATTTTAGAAAAATAATAAAGTTAGTCCCAAAATCAAAATTTGAAAAAAAAACTTGAGGTCCTTTTGAAAATTGAGAAAATTGTTTAGTGGGTCAAAAGAAAAAAAAAACCAGGAATTATATATATATAGTCGGTGCCCGCGGCTTTCATTGCCAGTGATCAACTGGAACAAATTCCAGCTGGTCCGAGGAAAAATTCCAACACGTTTGAGCCATGGCAAGTTTCATGCCCCTGCGAAGCTTGTCTTGTGCAATCACACAGATTAACCATTTCTCTTTGAGCAGTTGGAATCAATTCTGAATTAACCGATTTGGAAACAATTTATTTTTGTTATATTCGACTGCTTCCTTTTCCAATTAAGAAACAATTTCACTGGAATTGGAAGTAATTACAATTTTTTTTCTTTCAGCTGAAACAATTTTAGCAAATTAAATTTCCATTTTTTTTTCTCTCATTCAGCTTAGCAGTTTATCTTTCCTTCTTTTTTTTAAAACAAAATTTTTAGGAATTCGCAAATCTTTTTACTGAAACTGATTTTTGTAATTCATATGCAAAGGAAAAATAAAAATAATAACCTACTAAAACGAATTTTCCAAAAACAAAACATTCATGAAACAATTTCACATATCTGAATTTATTTATGAAATATTTTAAAAAATAATAAACTCGTAAAACATATACGAAATGGCTCTAATACTATTATTAGATTTTATTCATTTAATAATAATTAACGCGCAACAAAAATTAAAATGAAATCCACGCAAAAAATTCATTCGTGTGTAATTAAATAGGTTAGAGGAAGGAAGAAAAATTCATTACCTGAAAAATACGAGCTTTTAAAATTTTTCTTCGCGTGTAGAACCCTTCTGTAAAATTTGTTTAAATACTAACTATTAAATTTTAAATATAAAAATTTCTTTAATATTGATCTATATAATGATATATTCAAGAACTACCAAAATATTCTGCTACAAAACTTTATTGGTGGCTAAAACCATTAATTTGGAGAAGAATAAGAAAGCTTTCTATATGTTTTCTCAATTGACCCCGATTTCTTCTTCCACACCGGAACCACTGCCACGATCAACAAACTGAAGTTTTTTTTCAATTGAATCCTATCTTTCTTTAGTATATATATACTGACGGATGTATTCCTTCAGTTTCCAAAAGTCAACCATTGCCACGATCAACAAACTGAAGCCGCGTGAAAGCTTTCATAAATTGTTATACATGTCGCCATGAGATATACGTCTATAGTTTTAAGAACGATGAATCTTTTATTAAATATCTCAATTACTTTTATTTACTTTATGTTGTATTCAAAATTTATCTTATAGGCTGTCCCAATGAGACTTTAAAAATTAAAATCAATGTACAACGCTTAATAAACAAAGTATTTTGGAGATCTTAAATGTAAGAATACTTACACATTTACTATAATGAGATTTTATAACTAGTACTAACATATAATTATCTTATAATTAGGTCATCTAATGAACTTGTTCACTTAATAAGCATTCACGTATTAACTTTGAGTATGATAATACTTACATATGTAAGAATCACTACTCGCTTCAATCAAGAAGTATAACACATGTTAATCTTTATGTATTAATGATGTCATATCTCATTAATTCTATAATTAGAGATAATTTAAGTACAAGTACTGCATAGTATAGTAGAAATCCCACGTTATGATCTCTATCATAATTTCCTTAATACTATTATATGTGATTCGAATTTTATATCACCGTTTTATACACATATATGCGAAATAATTAATTAAAATGAAAGATAAAGAATACATTTTAATAATAAATGTGCACAATATATTGAACCATTGATTGATTATAGTGCACAACTCTAACAACTAGAATATAGAGTTAAATTATTTGCTGGAGTACAGTTCGAAATAATATTAGCTCATGCCTCAATTTCCAAGTCTACTTGGCCAATTTTTTCTCGTCGAGCAACTTCCAACCGACAACCTTGACAAATTCATTTGAATCTAGCATTTTGCTCCTTTTTTTTTCCTTCTTAACGAAAGTGGTACAGCCATTGTTGTCATCCCTTGGTAGTGGGCCACAGAATATGGGGGGAAATGCATGGCTCATCAGCAGTCGGCAAACCTTGGAGCTGGTTGCACTTCTGTTGATCTCCCCTTATTAATTAATTCCTTAGCCCCTATCGGTTCAGCTGCTGATACTCTTTCTTTGACCGAAACTTGCTTATTATGCTATGTTGCCCACTAATCCTCACACTCGTACGAGGTGAGGTTCCACTGCTGACCGCATGCCCTGTACGTCTTTCCCGTTCTCTCCTTGTTATCTTGCTCCGTGGGGGTACGGAGCTTCATAATGGGGTTACTTTTGTTGGGTTCTTGAGGGGCCGACATCTGCTTCATTCTCACCACTGGGCCTATTATAAAGCCTTGCAATACGGTCATGTCTGGGGTAGATTCTTCATCTTCCTCCTCTGTCCCAAACCTGTTAGATAGCCTAGCAGCATCTATTCGGTGTGAGGGGCTGATATTCTCTTCCTCTTCCCCCATGGCCTTGTCTGACAGCCCAACAACGCTTTCACCTATTGTAGCAGTCTTGCTAGTAGTGCTCAGCCTCCTCATGGTTTACAAAATACTATCTGACCAAGTTTGGAAATAGTGGCAAAATGCTTCAAATCATTTCTAAAATAGCGAAACAACAATAAGTTTTCACAGAAAAAATAACGAAGATGATATATCCACTTAAAAACTAGCACTCTATCTGCTTCATTAACACCAACTAGCAAGACGTAAAGAAATAAACATAATCCAAAGAAAGTATTTAAATTATAATGTTGAGACAATAAGGTTGAGATTGAATGTTTAAAGAGTTCCAACCAAGAAATACTGTTAAGCTTGAAAACAAGAATTGTTATATTCAAACTCATTTAGTTTCAACGAAAAAAAGGGCACGAAGTAGTATGCAAAATTCAGATGAGAGTGGGAAATAGCAGTTGAACAATCTATACCAAAATATACTTATAGGGACTAATTTAGTTTATGTTTTCTAGTTTATTTACGTTATATTTTTTATGATTTCATGTTTAGATGACTATTAACCCCCACTTTTTTTCCAGCTTTTCTGCAGGATTTTTGGAATAAAAAAGTACAAGAAAAGATGATGACAAGCTGTTAAAGAAGGACAAAAAGAAGCAAAACAAAAGGCTTCCAGCACTGGTTGGTTCACAGGAATCGTCGCCAGCCAATTCTTGCTTAAACTGGGGACAAAATAGAGGAAATTCAATGTTTGGTCAATCACCAGCTGACGCCGTCTGGTAGGGACGAACAGGGCTGGCTAGTAATATTTACACACGAAAAATAGAGATTAAACAGGCCTGGTTGATTGGTAGGAGCTAGGGCCGACTGATGTCGGGTTTCCTAGGCGAAAAAGGTCTTTTTAAGCGAATTTGGAAGAGAAAACTCCTATAAAAGGAGGAGGAAATATCCTTAAAATAGTTTTCATTTTTTGGGAGTAAAAAGCCCTAGAGAACTCCTAGAGAGTTTGAGCACACATCAAGTAAGGGAGGATCAAGGAATTAAAGAGGAATATGCACTACAGGAAAAATCGCGATTTGCGACGAATTTTTTGCGACGGCTTCAATACCGTCGCTAATAGCGACCAATTTGCGACGATTTTCAAACAAGTAGCGAGTTGACCAAAACCGTCGCAAAACCGTCGCAATTTGCGACGGTTTTGCGACGGCCAAAATACCCGTCGCAATTCGTAGCAAAATCATCGCTATTTGAGACGGTATTTATGCCCTCGTTGCGAGGGTTTTGCGATGGCGAGTTATTTTAAAAAAAATATTTTTAAATAAATTTTCGTACGTCCGTCGCAAAACCCTCGCAATTTGCGATGGCTAATAAACCCTCGCAAATTGCGAGGGTTTTGCGACGGCAAGTTATTTTTTAAAATAATATTTTTAAAAATTTTTTTGAACGACCATCGCAAAACCCTCGCAAATTGCGAGGGTTTTGCGAGGGTTTTGAGACGGATATTTAATTTTAAAAAATATTTTTAAAAAAAAATTTGAACGTCCATCGCAAAACCCTCGCAATTTGCGACGGCCAATAAACCCTCTCAATTTGCGAGGGTTTTGCGACGTGCAATTTATTTTTTAAAAAAATATTTTTAAAAAATTTTTTGAACTTCCATCGCAAAACCCTCGCAAATTGCGAGGGTTTTGCGACGGTAAATAACCCTCGCAATTTGCGATGGGTTTGCGACGACAAATTATTTTTTAAAAAAATATTTTTAAAATTTTTGAACGTCCATCGCAAAGTCCTCGCAATTTGCGAGGGTTTTGTGACGGTAGTTAGCCCTCACAATTTGCGAGGGTTTTGCGACGGTAATTTATTTTTAAAAAAAATTGAACGTTCATCGCAAACCCTCGCAAATTGCAAGGATTTTGCGACGGCAATAACCCTCGCAATTTGCGAGGGCTTTGCGACGATCGATTATTTTTAAAAAAATATTTTAAAAATTTTTGAACATCCGTCGCAAAGTTCTCGCAATTTGCGAGGGTTTTGAGACGAATTTTCGGCTCTCGCAATTTGCGAGGGTTTTGCGACGGTCAATATTTTTAATTAAAAAATAAATAAATGGCAAAATGTATAGAAAATCTCAAAACCCCAATTCGTCGCAAATTCGTCGCTAATACGTCACTAATTGCGACGAATTTGCGAGGGTTTTACAACAAAATAGGGTTTTAATTTTTTTTTTAAATTTCTTTATGTGTTTATGTGATGGTGTATTTTGACAAATTTACTTGAAATATTTTTAATAACATGTCTCAATTAGTGCATTTTATTATAATTTTGTATATGTAATTATGTCATGTTATACACCTAATGTATTGCATAAGTAAATGTATATAGTTAATTATGTTATGTTATATACTTATTCTAATATATAAGTATATGTATATAATGTATATAAGTATCTGTTTAGTTTAATATATATATATATATATATATATATATATATATATACTATAACATGTAGGTATATATATACATATGTCTAATTTTTTAATCTATCACTTTGATTAAGTAGTGTATAAAGAAAAATAATTCAAATACTGTTATTATTGTTGATATCACTAAAAAAATTATGAAATTTATAATGTAGAGATCAATTTGTAACGTTCTTCGTCTCTTACATGTTAATATATATTATACTAATTTAGCTATGTATATACATATGTCCAATTTTTTAATATATCTATTTTGTTAAGTAGTGTATAAAATAAAATATGTAAAGAAAAACAATTCAAATACTGTTATTATTGTTGAGATTACTAAAAAAAATATTGAAAATTATAATGTAGAGATCGATTTGTAATGTTATTCATCTCGAACATATTAATATATATTATACTATATAGTTATATATATACATATTCTAATTTTTTTATCTATTTATTTGATTAAGTGGTGTATAAATTAAAATATATAAAGAAAAATAATTTACATAATAATATTATTATTAGAATCACTAAAAAATAATAAAAATTATATTGTATAGATCGATTTATAATATTATTCGTATTAATTTATGAGAAATTAGCGAGGATTTTATTTTTTCGTCACAAATTGCGATGAAATAGCTAGAAATTTAAAAAAAAATTAAAAATTTCCAAAATTTTTCACTCCCTCTTTTTTTTTTTTTTTTCCCTCCTTCTTCCCCCTTCCTTCTTCCTCCTCAACTCCCCTCCCTCACCTCCCTCAAGGCACCCCCCCATCCGGCGCCCCCCTCCCGCTCCCCCCTCCCGCTCCCCGCCGGCGACCCCCCCCATCCCGCCCTCATCCCGCGCCCCCCTCCCGCTCCCCCCTCCCTCATCCGCGCCCCCCTCTTGCTCCCCCCTCCCTCATCCCGCGGCCCCTCCCTCAACTCCCCCCATCCCGCAGCCCCCCCTCAACTCCCCTCCCTCAACTCCCCCACACCCCCGCGGCCCCCTCTCCGCGCCCCCTCCCCTGCCCCCTCCCGCGCCCCCTCCCTCAACTCCCCCACACCCCCGCGCCCCCTCCCTGCGCCCATCCCGCAGCCCCCCACCCCCACGCCCCTCCCTCAACTCCCCCATCCAGCGGCGCCCCCCCTCAACTCCCCCCTGCTCTTCCTACCCCCTTCAGCCCGCCCCCCTCAGTCAGCGCCTGCCATTCCTGTGCTACTGCTGTGCTGTTGCTGAAGCTGATTCGTTTGGGTAAGTAGTTAGAATTTATCTCTTTGAGCTACTTCATTATCTTATAAACTTTGGGCAGATTTGCATTTCCCCTGAAGCTTTGAAATTTGGGCGATTATTTGTGAATGAGCAGAGTTTGAATTGATGTATAAAAGTTGTATTGATGTTGGGGTTGAGTTTGAGGAGATTGTGAGTGACATGATGGTGGTTTGATGTGAGATTATTGATTTAAATTTGGAATTGTGAACTGGAATTGCTAAATTGTTAGTTGGAATTGTTGTCCTTTTTTAACATTCAATGTGTTTTGATCTATACTTATAGTGCACTCTTTTTTACCCTGTTATAAAAAAATTACTACTTTGATCAAATTATATGAGAACTATGTTTTAGCTATATAAACCCTTATAAATTAATTTGATTGGTTATGACGCCATAATAGGAAGGTTGATTTCTAATTAGTTTAGTAATCTTATTACTTGATTATAATAATATATAGGTCTCTCTAGTGGAAGATTTAACTCTAGTAGAATGCTTTGAAGGCTCTTTTATGTGAGAAATCCGTTTCCTTAGATTATGAAGATGTAGGATGTGCGTGTTGTTCATATAAATTGCCTTTTTGTTGAATTCAAATGTTGGATTCCCCGTGAGTAATGGGTGATTACTCCTCCTGGGTAATGGGTGATTACCCCTAGTTATCCTTTTATTTATTTATTTATTTTTTTGTATAAATGAACGATCTGTCTTTGTTGTTTGCAATTGCATTTTGATTGTATAATTTTGAGGTGGCCTTGTGCCTGGAAAATGTCCAATTACAGGGGAGACTCTGTCAAAATTTTTTTCAAAATCTGCCGCTACTTAATGTGGAATAGAATAACTACCCTTATCTTGGAGTGTATTATTCGATTGAGCATGAGTATATATCCCATAATAGCATTATTATTTAAAATAATATTGCTAATAAGAATAAGAATAGGAGTAATGAAATGAGTAATAATAATAATTTCATATATAGGTCGATGTTAATAATAGTAGGAATAATATACGTTATAGAGAGAGTTTAAACAAATATAAACATTGGAATGAAAATAAATAAAATGTTATTATTTAACCATTGGAATGTGTAAAATAAGAATATAATTAGCTTTAATAGTATTTAATCTTAATCAAATTCCTCAATTAAGATTAAATACTTGGTTAAAACGTATATATTGAAGGTGTAACTGTATCCAACGATAGCAATTGTAAATTCTATGTTTTGGACCTCTTTTTGTTAGATAATAGAAAGGAAAATGTAATTATACTTCTCTTCCTTTTGTTTAAGGGGTGATTTTAATTATTGAGTTGATTGTTCTTTTCTCTCATTTAGACGTCATGGAGGATCGTAGTTGGATGTATAGAAGGCACGCTTCAGGTGTAAAAGGGATCACTATTGAATTTGAGGAAGGGGTTAAGGCTTTTTTGACATTTGCCTTATCAAATGCAATGTCAAGCGTAATTAGATGCCCGTGTGCAAAATGTAAGAATAAAAAGTACCTGGATCCAGCACAAGTTAAGCTCCACCTGTGGAAGTCTGGATTTGTGCCTAGGTATTACCGGTGGACATGTCATGGTGAGCCATTCGAGTGTCCCTCAAGTGTGTCTACCTCAATCCCAGAATCTGATTCACATCAAGAAAATCGGTCTCGCGAAATGGTCTTAGACGTAGCAGGACCCGACTTTCCCCCTGAAGCTCCATCAGCAGTTCATTTTGAAGAGCCACCTAATGTGGAGGCACAAAGGTTTTACGATATGTTAAAGGCGGCAGAGACTCCTATATGGGATGGATGCACACAACATTCGCAGCTTTCACTGGCTTCAAGGTTATTAAACATTAAGTCTCAAAATAACCTCTCGCGTAAAACCTTTAACGATGTTGTGCAATTGATGAAAGAGGTTGTGCCTAGCAGTAATACGATTCCTGATGATTTCTATCGGATGAAAAAATTAGTGGTCGGGTTGGGTTTGCCGGTACAAAAAATAGATGTATGCAATAATGGATGCATGCTTTATTGGAAAGATGACATGAATCGTAGAGAGTGTAAATTTTGTGGCCATCCTCGATATGCACAGAAAAAGGTTGGGAAGAACACAAGTAGAAGGGAAATTTCATTCAAGAAGATGTATTACTTCCCGATAACACCGAGGCTACAAAGATTGTACACTTCCAAAACAACAGCTGAACACATGAGATGGCATGGAGAGAGCAGATCGGAGAAAGGCACAATGAGTCACCCTCGTGATACTGAAGCATGGCAACACTTTGATCGAATATATCCTGAGTTTGCAAAAGAAGTACGGAATGTCAAACTTGGTTTATGTACAGATGGATTCTCACCATTTGGGATGTCGGGTAAGCAATATTCATCCTGGCCGGTCATTCTCACACCGTATAATCTCCCCCCGTGGATGTGTATGAAGGATCCAGTCATGTTTTTAACAATCATTATCCCGGGCCCCAAGAATCCAAAGCACCAGGTGGATGTTTATTTACAACCCTTGATAGACGAATTAACCAAATTGTGGTTTGAAGGTGTCACCACTTATGACATATCGAAGAAACAAAACTTCCAACTACGAGCGGCACTTTTGTGGACTATTAATGATTTTCCTGCATATGGTATGTTGAGTGGCTGGAGCACTGCTGGGAGACTGGCTTGTCCATATTGTATGGGCAATACAAAGTCTTTTCATCTACAAAATGGTGGGAAACAATCATGGTTTGACTGTCACCGTCGTTTCTTACCATCGGATCATCCTTACAGGAGGGATACGAGATCTTTTAGGAATGATAGAGGTTCTGAGACATCACAGCCTGTGCAATACCCTACTGGTGAAGAAATCTGGGATAGTTTGTCTAATTATGAAAAAATTACAGAAACATGCAAAGAAATTGGAAGGAGTAATGGCAGGGGAATATCTCATAATTGGGCAAAAAGGAGTATTTTTTGGGATTTGCCGTATTGGCGTACTAATTTGGTCCGACATAATATTGATGTAATGCACAATGAGAAGAATGTATTTGACAATGTCATGAATACAGTTCTTGAGGTAAAGGGTAAATCAAAAGACAATTTAAAGGCTAGACGTGACTTAGAAATTTATTGCCATAGGCCCGAGCTACATGCCTTGAATGTGGGAGGAGGAAAAGTGGCTATACCTAAAGCTGTTTACTCGTTGACATCAGAACAAAAGAAACTTTTGCTAGAATGGTTGAGGGGATTGCAACTCCCAGATGGATACGCTTCAAACATTGGAAGATGTGCTGATTTGAATGAGTTGAAGTTATCCGGTATGAAATCACATGATTGTCACGTATTCATGGAGAGACTACTTCCAATTGCATTGAAGGAATTTCTTCCTTCTAATGTATGGGGTGTTTTGACGGAGTTGAGTCTTTTTTATCGTGATCTATGCTCTCCTAAGTTGAATGTAGCTCATATGGCCAAATTGGAGTCCGACATTCCTTTATTGTTATGTAAGTTGGAGAAGATATTTCCACCTGCATTCTTTGATGTAATGGAACACCTATTAATTCATTTGCCTTACGAAGCAAGAGTTTGTGGCCCTGTTCAATATAGGTGGATGTACCCGTTTGAACGGTAATCGAATCATTCAATCTAATTCTTTTCATAGCAGGTTCGATATAAGTGTGTGTGACTGAAGTCGTATTTTTTTTAAATGACAGTATTTGCATCAATTGAAAATCAAGGTGAAAAATAAGGCTAGAGTTGAAGGGTCAATCTGCAATGCTTATCTAGTTGAGGAAGCATCCACTTTCTTCTCTTATTATTTTGAGCCACATGTACAAACAAAACGTACAATTCCAGCGCGTAATGAAGAAGGAGAACGATTAGAGAGGGTGCAAGAACCTGGGCTGTCAATCTGCAATGTTCAAGGACGGGTGATAGGACGAATTCGAACTCGGTTCCTTACTTCTGAAGAATTCGTTGCAGCAAGAATTTATATGTTGCTTAATTGTGGTGAAGTGCAGCCATACATTGAGTACGAGCTACTACTTCATACATTTTATACGATAAATGATACATCATAATGATTTTGACTCATTCCATCTAATTCTAATGCATTACAGGGCATTCACGGCACACTTACGAAGTCTGGCTCCGACTATATCAGAGATAGAAATCAATAGAAGTATCAGCCTTGAATTTGCAGAATGGTTTAGTGGATATGTAAGTCTCATAAGATAATAACTTGCATTTGGAACTCCATTGGGGATTCAATGGAGTTTCATAATGCTATAACTTTCATAATTACGAGGTTAACTTGTCTAATGTTTTTTAGGTACAAGATTCAGAAAATATGGTTACAAATGAATGCTTGAGGAACTTTGCTTGGGGTCCGTCAAGACTAGTGAAATCATATAGTGGGTACATAATTAATGGTTACCGATTTCACACTCATGATTATGCGGAGGGAAAGAAAACAGTTAATAGTGGTGTTTGCGTGAAAGGGATTGGAAATGACGCATCAGGACCTGATTACTATGGAGTGTTAAATGAGATTATTGAAGTGCAATTTCCTGGTAATCCACAGCAAAGCATTGTTCTTTTTAAATGTCACTGGTTTGATCAAACATTGAATCGTGGTACGAGGGTACATCCGCAGTATAATCTTGTAGAAATTAACCACAAAAGGAGCTATGCTAACTATGATCCATTTGTTCTAGCTCAACAAGCTATCCAAGTGTATTATGCATCATATCCAGGGAGTAAGAGGCCAAGATCTGATTGGTTGGCAGTTTGCAAAACCAAAGCTCGACATATAATAGATGCACCCGTGGTTGATAGAGCTTATCAGGAAGAAGTAGATGCTACTGACGAAGTCAGCATATCGTTATTTGTTGATCTTGGTATTCTGACGCATGAGAATGGTATGAGTGAAATGTTGGATGTTCATGATGAGGCTATAACAGCAAGGGATAGTTCTCCTATAAATGAAGAGGAAGAAGATGAATGGGAAACGAGTAGCGATACCTCAGTAGATGATGATGAGTCTGTATCGGAGAATGATTCTAGTGAATAGGCCTGATTTCAATTCATTTACAAATAATATAGTTAATGGTGAGGGAATCCTGAAATCTATTGCATCATTACTATCCCATGTCAAATTTTAACTTACAATTTATTTGTTACTTGAATCTACATGCCTTGAATCTTTTAATTTTTATTATTTTAAATTCCATCACATACAATTTTGTTTCACAATTTTGTCTAATTGTTGGGAATCTCATCTCCTTCTTTTTTTTTGCAGGAATCTTTCGTTTAGACTTGTACAGCCCGGAGGATTTTTGTTATTCCTTATTATATTCTTTTGTGGTGTAAACAACAAGGTAGTTTATATATTGTATTGTTGCTGTATTGATAGACAATTCACAAGGACAGAGGCATTTATAATTTTTAGCTTGATTTTAACTATATCTAACATTTTAATTGGAACCCCGTGAGTGATGGGTGATCATTCCCCGTGAGTGATGGGTGATCATTCCTCTTGGGTAATGGGTGATTACCCCTAGTTATCTTTTGAATTTTTCTATATTTAAAAGATCTGTCTTTGTTGTTTGTAACAGCGTTTTGGTTGTCAAATCTTGAGGTGGCCTTGTGCCTGGGAAATGTCCAATTATAGGGGAGACTCTGTCAAATTTTTTTAAAATTCAATTTACAAGTACAATGTTTATTTTGACATATCCATCATCAGCAAAGCATTATTATTGTATTACTTTAAACTAGCGAATAGATATAACGTTTCAATGTTATTATTCTTTTATCATTTTTATTCACGGTTATTTACATCCTTCTTTTGGAGTGGGCTTCGTCTTTATTGGTTACTTATTTTTCTTTTTTCATCTCCTTTAGCAATGTCTTCTAATGAAGGATCATTGAGGGAGGGGAGTCAGGAGGGTCAGGAGCCTTATACTCCATCCCCTACTCAGCTACAAAGGCTTTCAGTGCCTCATTCATTACATGGCTCTATTGGAGATGAGGGAGTACCATCCCCGGCTTTTCAATCATCCGCTGCTTCAGCTTCGCATTCTGTTGGGTTGCAAGTTACGGACTCCCGACCTTGGATTGTTCCACGGGGAAACGGGTAAGTAACATATTCATACTTTGTAAGATGTTGATTATTAGTTCAATTATTATTATTATTTTTGAGATTAACATAACTATATTGTACATTGTCATTGCACCAAAAATAGGTTCGCCGACTCGGACAAATGTGTCCGAGAAATTTCAAATATAATACAGCAGTACTTCACTGGTTCGTATCCGACATACACGCACGTCCCGATAACCGTGCGAGACTTATGGTTTCAAGAATTTGGGGTAAGCAATTTTTGAGTATTTTTTATCGTTTAAGTACTATGTTATATGTTAATCAGAAATCTTAATCATGATCATGCAGAAATATTTTCGGTGGAGGGAAGAGTATGCTTCGCTAATTCGATCAACTTGGGAAAAGAAGTGTCGGACGCGATTTTCGGACATAATGTCTAGGCTGAGGAAGAGGGATGATTGGGTATGTCCTCATTGGATAGAGGCACAGTATTGGAATGACATTTGCGAGTACTGGAGATCAGAGAAGTATCAGAAGCTCTCATCCACCAACAAAAAGAATCGTGGGAGTAGCTGCACCCATACTGGAGGGTCTATTTCGTTCACAGAACACGAGGACCGTTTGGTAATTCACCTACATGCCTTAATTAATTATTAATCTAAATTGTTTTATTACAAATTTATGTAAGATTGTAATGATTACATTGTGTTAACATAAATGTAGCGGGCCAAGGAGGGGAGTTCTTTTAGCTACACAGACATGTTTGAGACATTACATGTCTTTCAGAGCGGGCCACAAAAGGGTCAGTTTGTCAGTGAGCGATCTCGCCAGACATTGGTACTATATAGATTAAATATGTTGAAATTCTTTATACTGTGTGGAATTTGTATTTTATTTTGATAATTACTATTGACAATTCTTTTTTTTTTTTTTTAGGATGAGGTGCGAAATCTCATACATAGCACTCCTCAGTCCGAGTCTAGTGACTCAGTAAACTCGTTGTTCCTCTTGATGAAAAAGCCATGTTTGTAAAGGCACAAGGCGGGTTCAAAAGGGGACGAGTTTTTGGGTTAGGCTCAGAGGCGATACATGTTCGAACTAGACTGTCTCAAAGTGGACTGCATGCATCTTCTCCTACACAAGTTGATATTGGACATCTAGTAAAGCAAAGGGTTCAACAGGCTGAGCGGAGATTCAATCGACAAATAGACTTGTACCGGGACTTCATGAGGCAACAGCAGTCTACATTTGGTGGTTGGATGGCAGCTATGTCGGACAAAATGGGTATTCCTGCACCATCTATGCCATCCATAGAGGAGATAGAAGCGCGCATTGCGGCTGCTAATGCTGAAGATGAAGATCCAAATGTTGACGATGGATTTGATCCAGCTGATGAGCACCCGGGCCCACGTAGTGGCTCTCGTTCCCCTCCTCCACCTCCTTCTGCAACTGCTCCTTCATTGCTTACATAGACTTGTTATATTTATTTTATACTCTTTATACACTATTACTTATTTTTGTGAATTATTTTACTTTTTTAGATACTTATTATGTATTTTATATTATATTTTAATATTTAATTATATTTATTTGGGTTTATTTTTAATTTTTTATAGTATTTTTTTGGATTATGAACATACTGTTGATATTTATTTGTATAATATTTCAGGGTTGATTTATAGGGTAATAATTTAAAATAAATATAATAATAAAAAAATTTATTGCAAAACCCTCGCAATTTGCGAGGGTTTTGCGAGAGTCGAAGTCGTGGCCCTCGCAAAACCCTCGCAAATTGCGACGGTTTTGCGAGGGTCACGACTTGGGGTTAATTGTCCCCTCGCAAAACCGTCGCAATTTGCGAGGGTTTTGCGAGGGCACAAGGTTGTGCCCTCGCAAAACCCTCGCAAATTGCGACGGTTTTGCGAGGGTCACGACTTGGGGTTAATTGTGCCCTCGCAAAACCCTCGCAAATTGCGACGGTTTTGCGAGGGTCACGACTTGGAGTTAATTGTCCCTCGCAAAACCGTCGCAATTTGCGAGGGTTTTGCGAGGGCACAAGGTTGGCCCTCGCAAAACCCTCGCAAATTGCGACGGTTTTGCGAGGGTCCAAACCATAGCCCTCGCAAAACCCTCGCAAATTTGCGACGGTTTTGCGAGGGCACAAAGTTGACCCTCGCAAAACCGACGCAATTTGCAACGGTTTTGCGAGGGTCACTTTTTTTCGTCGCAAAATCGTCGCAAAAATTGTTCCTCTGGTGAAGTTTGACCAAAAATATTCGTCGCAAAATCCTCGCAAAACCGTCGTAAATAGCAACGAATTTTTTTTGCCCTCGCAAAACCGTCACAATTTGCGACGGTTTCCCATGGCCGTCGCAAATTGCGACGTCATTTTTTGCGACGGCTAAAACCGTCGCAAAACCGTCGTAAAAACGGTCAGCGACGGTTTTGCGACGGTTTTTGGCCGTCGCAAATGGCGATTTTTCCTGTTGTGATGAGAGTTGCTCAAGAGGATCTCAAAGCAGAAAAAGGAAGCTTTCTTATCTATGAGCGATTTTTTTCTTTTTGACAATATGGAATTCATATGCTTTTAGTTATATTTAAGGGATGAACTCTAATTCTATTTGTATTGAATTACTTTTAGATTTATTAAATTCTAATTTTGAATATTTTTATTATTTTAGTGTATTTTACTAAATTGATTAGTTCTCTTCTAATGAATCCGAGAGATGCGGTTAGGAAAATAATACCAAACTAATTAATTCAGTACTTGCTATCTATCAACTAATGCGAGATAGAGAGGTTAGCAAATTAGAACTAGTAATCAAAGAGTTAATAATATCACTTGGAAATAGCAATATTGTTGCCTCAAGATTTGACAGGTTTGTGATATCGCCTAAATATTGGGGTGTTACTTCTTCCAGATATAATTGGATTGGTCTTAATACTTTTTGGATTTAATTAGAGAGGTAAAAATACCTTTTAATTAACTAAGACTAGGAATTTCATAACTTCGGATAAAGTAAGATTCACAATTAAAATCTTACCGATGCTTGCATTTGGAATCAATAATCTAAAAAGTGTTCTTTACTTAGCGTACTTTTACGTGATGTTTTCTTTACATGGCTTTTCTCCTTATACTTACTCCATGATAATCCTTACGAACTTTCTTATATGAACTTGATCTATTGCCTAGTACATTAGATTATTAAGCTATTTATTTTATTTATTTATTTTACCATCTAAACAATGAGGTTAGAGTAAAGTAGGGTACTTGCCAGTTCCTTTGGATATATGATATATACTTGCTATTCCCAAAATTACATGATAGGTATATTGGCCCATATGTGTAGTTTAAGTGTTTAGCATTTTATTTAAAACTAACTTAATTATGGAATTTGTTGGCAATGTTTTCTATACTAAAAACATGCATCACATAAACTGCGACGACATCATATTAACTATACAAATTTAAAATGGCATCTTTTTCCATTCAAGATAATAACTGAACTTGGAGTGAATTGTAAGGATAGAGGTATAAATGTATGCTTCCTTAATGTTTATCTTTCGCACATTTAATATGATGAAGATCATCAAAATTGAAGCTGCAAAGGCTTATTTAGGTGAAAAAAGTATTCAATGAAAGCGTAAGTTGAGAAATGAGAGACATAAATTATGAAAATGATATATGCACTTAAGGGATTGTGATGAAGGGTAAAAATTAGATGTCATTCAATGAACTTTACCAAGTAGTTGAATAATGAATATAAGAGTTAATAGAATTTGATGTATCCAACAATAGTAACTCAAAAGGATTCATGAATAGGTAATAGAAGAAACCAATATATCACCAGTCAGTTTTGCATGGTGTAATTCTCAAACAAAATCAAACAGATCATTAAAAATTATGACAATTAATTAGATATCATACTGGGTTATGACAACTTACCATAGCAGTAGGGTTAACAACATTCGCAGCCTTCTCGAATATATGCACTACTTTTGGGTGCACCTGACCACAAGCTTCGGCCTTGAACAACCCCTCAAAATCAATCTAAAATGTGACAAAAATAACTGATTAGTTGCTGGCTAGTGAGGAAGAAGATGTTAACAATATCTATAACAAAATGGCAATCACAGAAAGATACACAATAGGGACAACCAAATTTTTACACACCAATATGAAACCACAGAAATATAAAGCTGGGATAACTAAATTCTATCTAGCACTATACTAGGTTTTAATAAGCACTCTACCATAAGATATGAACATAAGAAGCATTTTGCCTAATCCCAAACAAAATCACATGAACAGGTGTAGAAAAGATATGAACACATTAGAGAACTACATAAACACAGATGTCAAGCACATGGTATATTGTCGACCTACAATAGAGGCATTACATAAATACATAAACATGACACACAAAAACATGAACATATAACATAACCATATGAATCTAAGACTTAAGCACATGGGCTCTTATTATCAAACATATGAGAGACACAACATGGCATCACAAAAACATATGAACAGCCCATACAAAGAAATGAACATAGTACAAAATAACACGAACACAGGTATTAAGCATATGTTATGACATGTTAAGAAACTAAAAATTGAGTAGCGTCATAGCCATACCTTTCCTCTCTCAAAACCCTCGCCTAAGGTGAACTTTAGTTGGACTTTTCTCCTCACAACAGCATTCAACCGTGCTTCATACTTGCGGAGGGTCTTAGCCAATAGTATAGGGAATATGCCCTAATAAATTTGCATTTGTACTATTAACATATTGTATTTTATAATAATATGAGGCATCTCTTTCCATGAATAGTGTATTTCACTATATGGTCATCAAGCGCGTAACTTGATAGTAAATCCTATAGCAAGTAGAATGGCTATTCTTAAATTACTCCTAAACAATTATTACTTGTGGAACAATAATATATTAAGATTAATATGTTTATAGCTTGATGGATATGTTTTACTAGTAATGGATATATAAGATATGAAGTTAAAACGTAAATAAATGTTGGAGAATATTATATTGGATATGACCTACTATGAGAGTACTTGATGGGACATGTCATAAGTACTTTCCTTTGAAATAATGATATTTTATATCCTTCAACCTGAATTCATCATAGTTTCTTACTTAATAGGTTCTATATTTTGACCTTGTCTTAGGTTATCTTTAACCAAATGATTGATATGATTACTATTGGATATAGAATAAGTCAACGAGAGGAATGTGAATGATAGTAAAAGAATTTATCAATCTCAATATTGAGAGAGAAATTTGTGGGTCCCTTGATGAGTTAAACTATTAAAAATATATAGTCGTGCTCAAATATATCAATAAAGAGATATTGATCTCATTTGTTCGAATAGTTTACTTAGAGATATAGAAGTAGTTGATTAAGTTATATAAGGATAACATATTCTATGCCTTAAGCTATTGTGTGACAAAAATATTGGAATGTATGCCTAAAATAGACTATGTATTTCTATATTATGCATTGCAATAAATTATCATAGTTATTCATAACTGTTTGTTTACATATATTGGCACATTAAAATTCAAGTATGACAAGTATATAACCTATGTGTCGGGTCGTCATTCACCTCAAGGTATAGGTCATGGAAGCTTGACATACAAGAAAAAATATTTTTCTTTTTCTTTTGATGAAACAGGGTATTTCATCAAGATAAGTTCATTGTGCTTTGCTTACTAAATGAGGAATGATTTATCTTTAACCATTACGTATTTCTCTCACGCCATGAGCATAAGCGTATTTGGAATTTGTAGAATTGGACCTATTGTAGCAGTTTCTAATAAAGTACTATTAAAGAAACCTGACTATAAGAAGTACAGCGTGGACAAATACCTTAAGATTTGAGTTTAAGTTGATGGTCTTGTGAAGTTAGACACATATGCTTTGATGTACGACAGGTGAGACCTTTTAATGAGATCACTAACCTTATACGTTGGGTATATTGCTCTAGTTAATTAAGACAGGCTTATACAATAGAGTTTTGATACTTCACTTAGTGAAGATCAAATTAACTCTTATGATTATCTAGGATAATTGATGCATGTTTTTTGTGTATTGAAAATAGTAACAACAATCCACATAAATCAAGTTTTAAATTAAAATGTCAGACACTAAAACTATACATATGGGTAAGTATATCCATTGCATAGTATAGGGAATAGCAAATATCGAATCCATAAAAACTTAGTAATTACTACTACTTTACTCTAATCTCATTGTCTAGCCAAAATAAATTTGTAATATATAACTAGTTACAGTACACTAGGAGACCAATTAGGTTTTACGTAAGAAAGAGTTACAAATTTATCAAGGAATTAGAAAGAGAGAAGGGTCATATAACAAAGAGAATTCCCCTATTAAATACTTGAAAGATGAGTACCCCTAAGATCCATAAATCTCAACTCTAGATACTAGTGTAAGTCACAAATCAATCTCACTCTTTTTCAAGTTATGAGATCCCTAATATCTAAGTTGATTAATCGATATTACTACATTATCAACCAAACCTAAAGAGCTATTAAACGCCACTCACAACCCCAAATCACCCGAAAGCCACAAAATCCCTATCTCTAGGCAATTTTATGAACCTATTGGTTATTAACCCTAATTCACAACCTCCCTCTCAATTTAATTGAAGATAGCATACATTAAATTAGCTTTGTGGGTGTTCCAACCTAAACCCCTCTAACAAAATTATTTAGGTAGAAAAATATTTGAAGAAAATCAATTAAAACCTACATAACCAAAATACACACAATAAGCATAAATAACTAATTGCCTGAAGGATCATGGAAAAACATCAAAGGAAGACAGAGCAAAAAATTTTCAATTTTTCCGAGACACATTTATGAAAGAGTACTTACTTTTCCTTGCTAGTGGCAAATTAACCAACATGGGGACGAGTTACACTGGAACTTCTTGCGTTGGAATGGGAGAAGGAGGCGCCTGTGGTTCAGCAGGAATTCTCGGCAATCTTCTACTCCTACTCATCAAACGTCTCTAAGCTTCTTGTCTTTGTCTTTCGAAGTATGACTCTACATTGCTCTTGGTGTTAGCTTAGTGACAATGCTATCTTGGATAATAAAAAACACTCTTCTAGAGAGAGGGAAGAGAAAAAGACGAAAACAAGAGAGGGATAGAGGAGACGACAAACTGGAGAGAAAAAACTTAAAAAACCACACTAGGGTTATTTTTTCCCTCTTGTGCTTATTTTCTGCCAGCCTAGGCCTTCCTTAAGCCCTAATGGCCAAAAATCATGAAGCCCTAATGGGCTATGTACTGTGCTAAACAATCAATCCAAGACTGACCAAATCATCTTAATTAATTAATTATCTTTTCTGGACCTTATTAAATACCCAAGACTAATTAATTAATTCTAATTGGACTCTTAATATATGTCAAGATATATCAGCCCAATTAATTAATTTATTCTAACCCAATTCTCTTAATTAATTAATTATCTTTTCTTGGTCTTATTAAAACCCAAGAATAATTGATTAATTCTTATTAAACTCTTAGAATAAATTTTATTTCTCTTCTAAATAATTATCCATTAAGCTCAGATTGTGTCTAAACAACACAAGGTAACTTGAACTACTCCAGAGACCAAGAGACATATTATTCATAGCTACTAAAATGGCCAAAATTCTCTTACTATTAAATAGCTACATTTTATCATTTTAAATATTACGAATTAGCACCATATGAAAATATTGACCCCAAGAATAATATTTTTCTTAAAGTAATGTCTCCAACCTATAGGTGAAATGATGAAAATACCCGTGACTCACTTAAATGTACTTGCTTATCATTGGAAGTAACCCAAAAACACATATTCTAGAGTCACGTTTCCAAGGCGCTAGATCATTTAGATTATGGTAGACAATCACAAGGGGGTGGTTAAACCTCACCAAGTGAAGCATAGAAACTCTTTTGCATGAGTCTGTCTTAACTGACTAGAGTAATACACCCAACATACAAGGATATTGATCTCACAAATGAAATCTCACCCAATATACATCAAAGTATAAAACCCTAGCTTCGCTAGACCACTAACTCACACTCAAGTATGAAGATATCTGTCCATGCTGTAGTACTAATAGTCTTGTCTCTATAATTATAGTACTTTAAGGGAGATCACTACTACTAGTCCAGTTGTATGTATTCGTAATATGCTTATACCTATGATGTGAATGAACTACTCACTGATTCAATGTAAACCATTCCTTGTTGAAAATCATGGCATAATAGTCATACCTTGATGAAATGAACAGTTCCATCAAACGACTAAGAACTCAATCTCATTTGTATGATAAGTACCCATGGTCTATACCTTATTGTGAAGAACGACGTAACACATAGACCATTATTTATCATACTTGGACTTCTAAATGTGCAATAGTATAAGAAACAAACTAAATTGAATGAATAAACATTTTATTGCAATATGTTCATACAAAATATTAGGTCTTTGAGGGCATACTTTCCAACAATCTCCTACTTGCACTATAAGGATTAAAAAAGTCCATAAGTGCATACCCCTATGACATATACATGTATACGAAACACATTTTCTATTGAAGACTTAGTAAAGGGATCTGCAAGATTATTAACTGAGGAAATTTGATCAACTACTATCTCCCATTTCTGGATGAACTCCTAGATAAAATGATACCTTCTCTCTATGTGTTTGCCCTTCTTATGGCTTCAAGGTTCCTTACTTTGTGACACCGATTCAGAGTTGTTATAATAAATGGTGACAGGCCTATCCACGTGTGGTACTACTCCAAGTGATGGAAAACGAGAAAACAGGGGCATGCTCTGTACGTAAAAAAAAAAAAATTGGAGAAAAATAAAACGTGAGCCTTAAAGGCTATGCAGAAGCGTGAAGATCATACATTTGCATTCCTTAACCCTCCTAGGTTGCGTAGGAACAGATTGAATGGCTGGAATCACCTCGCTTTGCCCACTTGAAGGAGCTTCCGGTTAAACACCCGCTAGCCTTCTACTTCGCTTTGTTTGCATTAATGCTTAGCTCTCCAACTCTCGGGATATTCCTCAGCCTAACCTCTAGTTGGTAAACACTATGGAGAAGAAGAATGGACTCAAAACTCCTTGGTTCAGTTGCTATTAGTTAGCAAAGAAGACAAGAAGAAAACACAGAGGGAGGTGGTGTGAGAGAGCAAGAGAGAGACGTGAGACCTCTTGTGTGCTTTGGGAAATCAGGGTTTATTTTCTACCAGAGACTAGTTTTATTGGTTAGCCAAAACAGGTCTCTCATTATCTGATAAACATATCCCCGGGATTTCAAAACACCCGGATGTTATCCTGAGAATCAGTTTGGCCTAACCCTAAACTCCTCTTAATCGTATCTGGAAAAAACCCTAAGGTCCAAGCTATTGGGCCAGAAAAATATTTATTATTTTTCTTGAACCAAAAAAGCCCAAAATAATAAATATTAATTGTTTATTTCTTGGGCTTATATAAACAACACAATAAATAATTAATGAGCCCAAATGAACCATACTAATTAATCTTTAATTATTTATTTCTTGGGCCTATATAAATAACCCAATAAATAATTAAACATTAATTATTTCCCCTAGTTTAAGCCCAGGTTAATTTCTTAATTATTCATACTGGACTTAGGCCCTGAATAATTAATTAACCAAATAAACTAGATAATTAATTTCACTCTGTTGGATTGTATGCCCTCTTAGACTAGGTTTCTGATGTAAAATCGAATTATTTAATAAAATAATTTATTTTCAGAAATTGTTTGTGAATTTACTTTTTGTTTGTGCACGATTTTCGTTTGGAACAGACCCATTGTGTCTAAATAAGTGATCCATGTGAATGGTGGTCTTTCACAGTAAGGTATGGATCACGGGTTATTTAACACATAAACATTTGTTCTTAACCTATTGATGAGACTGGGAACCTCATCATGTTTAGGTTATTATGTTATGAATTCCAAATGGGGAATGGCTTACCTTTAGCCAGTGGGTAGTCCACTCACTTCATGACATAAGCGTATTTCGAATACGTAGAACAGGACCTGTAGTAGTGGTTTCTCAAAGTACTATATGGTAGAAACCTAGACTACTACCGCTACAGCGTGGACTAGTACTCTACGACTTGAGTATGAGTTGGTGGTCTAGCGAAACTGGAAGCATATACTTTGATTTGCTGTAGTTGAGGTTCTATCATAGGGCCAATATACTTGCATGTTGGGTATGTGTGACTAGTTAGTTAAGACAGACTTATACAAGATAGTTTCTGCACTATATCGCCCCTTGTGGTTGTCCAAATGGTCTAAATTATCCAGGGCCCTGGGAAACATGACTTGGATGTTTGCTTTAGGGTAGCTCCCTTGGAAAGCGGAAACACTCCAGGAAGTCGTGGATCATTGGACTAGAAGCCTAAGGATGGTAAATGTCATTTAGAGGGGTGTTAGTACACTTCTTCCTCTCTAAATGTACGGTGATGTGTAGAGGGGTATTTTAGTCATTTCACCTGTAGGTCGGAGACTTTGCTAACGCAGCATTGTCCTTGGGGTCAATATTTCCTTATGGTGATATTAGGAAATATTTAAAATGCAAAATACAGCTATTTATATAGCAGGGGTATTTTGGTCATTTTAGCAGCCAAGGCGATGTGTCTTTTTGGTCCTCGGGATAGCCCGTAAGTCCTAACTATTTTTGGGTTATGGAATTGGTCTCAGTTAAAGAGGATTTTATTTTATTTTGTTTTATTTTATTTTATTCAGGAAGTCTAATTTATTATTGGACTGGAATAAAATAAATAAATAAATAAATAAAATAGGAGTTGAGAGAAATTAATTATCTAGTTTATTTGGTTAATTAATTATTCAGGGCCTAGGTCCAGTATAAATAATTAAGAAATTAACCTGGGCTTAAACTAGGGAAAATAATTAATGTTTAATTATTTATTGAGTTATTTGTATAGGCCCAAGAAATAAATAATTAAAGATTATTTGTTATGGTTCATTTGGGCTCATTAATTATTTATTGGGTTACTTATGTAAGCCCAGAAAATAAATAATTAATATTTATTATTTTGGGCCTTTTGGGTCCAAGAAAAATAATAAATATTTATCTGGCCCAATAGCTTGGACCTTAGGGTTTTTTCCAGATACGGTTAACAGGAGTTTAAGGTTAGGCCAAACTCTTTCTCAGGATAACATTCGGGTATTTTGAAATCCCGGGGAGATGTTTATCAGAGATTGAGAGACCTAGTTTAGGCTAAATATAAACAACTCTTTGAAAAGAAAAAACCCCAATTTTTCTTTCCCAAGCCACACACTCACGTGACTCTCTCTTTCTGGGAACACTCGGTTTTTCTCCTCTCCCTTCCTCTGTGGTTTCTTGTTGTTCTTTGCTAATCAATAGCAAAAGAACTAAGGAGTTTTGAGATCGTTCCTCTTCACCATAGTGTTCACCAACTAGAGGTTAGACTGAGGAATATCCCGAGAGCTGGAGAGCTAAGCGTTAATGCGAACAAGGCGGAGTAGAAGGTTAGCGGGTGTTCAACTGGAAGCTCTTTCAAGTGGACAAAGCGAGGCGATTCCAGTCGTTCAATCCGCTCTTACTTAACCTAGAAGGGTTAAGGAGCGCAAATGTATGATCTTCACGCTTCCGCATGGCCTTTATGGCTCGCGTTTGATTTTTCTCCAATTTTTTTTCGTACGGTGCATGCTCCCCTGTTTCTGCGTTCCATCAAAGTGGTATCAGAGCCTGGTTTTGATTAATATAGGGAGCATGGTAGTTAATAAAATGGAGAAGATGATTATACCTATGATCCTTCGCTATTTTGGTATAGGATAGATGGTTTTGTAAGCTTCACAATGGAAGCATAGGACCCTCTGTAATATTTTTTGGCTTTGTGGTTTAATCGTGTAAACCCAATTTTAATGGGTATAGGCGGTTGTGTTTTTGGTTTGAATGTTTTTTGTAAGTAAAAATGTCCAAAGAAGCCAAAGAAGGCTGAAAAAATGATGCAGAAGAGTTTCTGCAATTTCATGCGCGGACGAGTGAAAAACGAAGAAGATGATACTGTTCCTAAGCCGCCGGCCGAGCCGAGCCGAGCCGATGTTTCTGTGAGGAGAGCCGCAGTCTGTGAGCCGCGAAGCCAAGCTAAATTGAGGGGAATTGAAGCCGTTTTCAATTGCAAGAATTGAAATTGAAATTCAATTCCTCGCGCGGGTCAGCAAACCGGATCGGGCGTGCCATTCGGATAAAGGCGCGGATCCTTCGTGGGTCGGCAGCAGAGGGCAACTGGGTGCGGGTCGTGGGCGCGGGGGAAGTCCACGGGTCGTGGCTGGCGTGCGATCTGGTGCGGCGCGGTGCATTGCGGCTGCGGTGGACCGCAGGCCATTCTGGCGTGGATCCTGTGCGGCCGGTGCAGTGGACCACCAGCCAATTTTGGCAAATTTTTTTATATTTTTGTTCCTTTTTCGTTTTGGGTCTCATACCAGGCGAAGTTAATATTTTTGCAATATTTATATTCTTGGAATATATTTGCATGAAAAATATTAGTAAGGGATTTTAGGATTAAACAAGATAATTAATTAATGTGTTTAATTCTATTATTTGGGCACTTAGGTTTAAAAAATAGAAATGCATGAAAACGTTTATTATTTTCTAGCATGCTATTTTTTTATGTACCTATGTGTGCTTTTTCTCAAAGACCAAAGTCTTTGGGAACCTTTTGTTTTGACAAGAAAAAATATTTTTCTTTAAAAACTAAATGGTTATTTTAATTGGTACAAAAATTAATCCTTAAATATTTTCTCGAAGGATTTAATCATTGACATAGAAAATATATTGGATTTAGATACTTTTGTAAATTAAAATGGAGAGCCATTTTGTTTTGTTTTGGACTAGAAAAATGATTTTGTCAAATAAACTTGAGACCAAAGTCTCTAGAAAGTTTTAATTGGAAAATTTTTGAAATCATTAAGTTTTAACTTATATAAAATTAGTCCATGGAGGAAATCTCTCAAAGGATATAAGCCTTGACATAGAGATTTTATTGGACTTAGATATTTTATTTTTGAGTTAAGAAAACTTAATGGAAATTTCAAAAGGATATTTTCTAGAAAACCTTTATTTTAAAAGACTAAGTGGGAGAGGGGTTCCACGGCCCCACGGCTTCCATCACGGTCCTCATTAGAGATCGTGGATCCCCTCGCGTCACCCTGGGAGTGAACCCGTATAGGATGGGGATACCACATGGATCTAGATCTAATGGAAGGATGTAATTAATAACCCGGGGCACGTACTATGATCGGCCAGCCCACGTTGGAGGTTATAGTGCGAGGTATGTCCATAGGAAATGAGAGGAAACGGCCATCCCACGATGGAGTTATTCTCTAGACCATTACCTAGAAGGGAAATTAATTTGTGGTGGTTAATACACTTAGTTTAGGAAACTGTTAATCTTCCCAAGAAGCTATGTCAGTTTTCCTAAGAGCCAAATTATTTTCAGTGCACAAATTTCATTTTGTTTTTACAAACTAATTTCTTTCTTTTATTTTCGATTTTCAGAAATGGTGGGAGGTTCTTTTAGTCCATTGGCCGTTATTCTCAGGAAGAATAAATTAACGGGTCCAAACTATGTGGATCGAAAAGGAACTCGGACATAATACTCACAAATGAGGAGTATAAGTATGTCCTTTACGAAACCTCGCCTCGTTATCGGGGAAGGTTCCACCGTCGAAGAGCGAGAGGTCGAAAAGGCACGGAAGAAAGCTGACGAAATGGCACGTTGCTATATGTTAGCTTCCATGTCTAATGTGCTCCAGTCAAAACACGAGCACATGGCTTTTGCATATGACATAAGTCAATCGTCGGCAACTATGTTCGCGGACAAGAGCCGGCCCGCAAGGCAGGAGGCTCTTCGAACAATTGTAAACACTAAGATGGCTGAGGGAGCATCAGTCCGAGAGCATATGCTCAAGATGATTGCTGCTTTCGAGGAGGCAGAAATTTAGGGGCTGTCATTGACCCCGAGAGCCAAGTGGACATGGTTCTCGAATCTCTACCAGGCTCTTTCACTCGCCTCAGTTAAACTATAACATGAACAAGTTGAACATGAGTTTGATCGAATCGATGAAGGAGCTCCGGATGGCGGAGAAGGTCATGAAGCCGCAGCCTAAGGCCATGATTGCTAAGGCCTCTTCTTCAAGAACCGGGCCTAAGCCCGTAAAGTTCAAGAGGAAGAAGGGGAATGCAGCAGCCCAGCCCAAGAACCAACCCAAGGACAAACCAAAGGGCAAGTGCTTCAAGTGTGGAAAGAAGGGACACTGGAAAAAAGAGTGTCCAGATCTTCAGGCCAAGAAAAACCCCACAGGTAATGTTTACTATCTAGAGTCCATATCAATGGTAGGATCAACTTCCACTTGGATTGTTGATTTAGGAGCCACTGATCATATCTGTAACTCATTGGAGGGGTTTAGGAAGATAAGAAGACTCAAGAAGGGTGAACATGAGCTTCGAGTGGGTAATGGAGCACAAGTCTGGGCCCTTGCAGTGGGAGAGCAGGATCTTATTTTTGATTGTAATAAGATAGTGGTTTTAACAGACATTTTATATGTACCTGGTTTTTGTCAGAATTTGATTTCAGTTGCAAAACTTATTAATCAAGGATATTCTGTATCTTTCCATTCTGGTATTTCTATCAGTAGAGATGGAGAAATTTTATGTACTGGGCACATGTATGGAAATTTATTCTTTTTAAACCCTATTAACAACCAATCAAATAACGCTCTGTCTGAACCTTTAACTAAGAAGAGAAAGACCAATATCAATGATTCATACCTTTGGCATCTGAGGTTGGGTCATATTAACTCGACCAGGATTCAGAGGCTAATCCATGATGGGCCTTTGGGCTCATTGAGATTGGAAAGTTGGCCTCAGTATGAATCCTGCCTGATGGGAAAAATGACCAAAAGGTCTTTTACACCAAAGGCGGATAGAGCCAATGAGGTGTTGAGTCTTATTCACACTGATGTGTGCGGTCCATTGTCTACACCAGCTAGGGGAGGTTTTGAGTACTTCATCACGTTCACGGATGATTGTACGAGGTATGGTTACATTTACCTGATGAGACGCAAGTCTGACTCTTTTGACAAGTTCAAAGAGTTTAAGGCTGAAGTGGAGCGTCGGACAGGTAAATTAATCAAAGCCTTACGATCGGATCCTGGTGGAGAGTACCTCCAAGGTGAATTCAAGGACTACATGGTACATCATGGGATAGTATCCCAGCTCTCTGCGCCGGGAACCCCCCAGCAGAACGGAATAGCTGAGAGAAGGAACAGGACATTGATGGAAATGGTCCGAAGCATGATGTCTCATGCTACTCTTCCAGTATCCTTCTGGGGATATGCCCTGGAAACAGCGGCATATATTTTGAACTTGGTGCCTTCCAAGTCAGTACCTAGGACTCCCTATGAGATGTGGACTGGGTGTAAGCCAAGTCTGAATCATCTCAGGATTTGGGGGTGTCCAGCTTATGTACTGATCAAGGGAGACAAGTTGGAACCAAGATCATAATTATGTTATTTTGTTGGGTATCCAAAAGGGACAAAAAGAGGCTACTTTTATCATCCTAAGGAGCAGAAGGTACTAGTCAGTACCAATGCTAGATACTTGGAAGATGATCAAAGTACTTCCACTAAAAGTTCAACGAGGTTGGAACTTTAGGAGAAGTTATCTACGGAATCAACTTCTTCTGACCCGATTTTGGAACAAGAAGAGGCACAGCCTCAAGAGCCTGTGCAAATGGAGCCTCGTCGTAGTGGGAGAGTGTCTAGGGTTTCGGATAGATGGACTGGAGAAGCCTTTGAGCTGGTTTCCGACCATCAGGAACAAGACCCCGCTAGATACGAGGAGGCTATTGCTGATGCCGATGCAAATCTGTGGTATGAAGCAATGAAAGTCGAGATTGAGTCTATGTACCTCAATCAGGTTTGGGATCTTATAGCTTCACCTGAAGGGATAAAACCCATTGGGTGCAAGTGGGTATACAAGAGGAAGAGAGGAGCGGATGGGAATGTGGAAACCTTCAAAGCTAGGCTTGTGGCGAAAGGGTATACTCAGAAAGAGGGTATCGACTATGAGGAAACCTTTTCCCCGGTAGCCATGCTTAAATCCATTCGCATCCTCCTTGCCATCGCCTATCACTATGACTACGAGATATGGCAAATTGGATGTCAAGACGGCATTCTTGAATGGCAATCTTAACGAAGACATCTATATGTCCCAACCGGAAGGCTTCATTGCTGAAGGCCAGGAACACATGGTTTGCAAGCTTAAGAAGTCCATTTATAGACTTAAGCAGGCATCAAGAGCATGGAACATTTGTTTTGACGAGACTGTAAAGTCTTATGGTTTTATTCAAAACGAAAATGAACCATGCGTGTACAGGAAACTTGAAGGCATCAATGTGGTTTTTCTTGTCCTGTATGTGGATGACATTCTACTCATTGGAAATGATGTAGGGACATTGTCATCTACAAAGGTTTGGCTATCTAGTCAATTCAGTATGAAGGACTTGGGAGAAGCCAGCTACATTCTCGGGATAAGGCTTCTTAGAAATAGGAAGCAGAGAATGTTAGGATTATCCCAAGCGACATACATTGACAAGATGCTGGCCAAGTACAGCATGGACTCATGCAAGGGAGCTCTAATCCCTTGCAGACATGAGTTGTCATTTTCTTCGAAGGACTGTCCTAAGTCTCAAGAAGAAAAGGACAGAATGAGTAGGATTCCCTACGCTTCGGCTGTGGGAAGTCTCATGTACGCTATGCTGTGTACTAGGCCAGTTATCTGCTTTGCCGTGGGCTTAGTTAGCAGATATCAGTCAAACCCAGGGGAGGTTCATTGGCAAGCTGTAAAGTATATTCTCAAGTACCTCAAGGGAACGAGAGATTATATGCTGGTTTACAAGGCTGATGATCTGGTTCCTGCAGGATACACAGACTCAGACTTCCAAGCAGATAAGAATGAGAGAAAATCCACTAGTGGATATGTTTTCACCTTGTCTGGTGGAGTATCAAGCAATCTTGTATTGCTGACTCAACCATGAAAGTTGAGTATGTGGCAGTTTCGGAAGCGTCCAAGGAAGCAGTCTGGCTCCGGAAGTTTCTTTCAGAACTTGGAGTCGTACCACATATAGACAGGCCGGTTGTGATGTATTGCGACAACACTAGAGCAGTGTCGCAATCTAAGGAGCCTCGGAACCACAAGAAGGGGAAACACATCGAGAGGAAGTACCACCTGATCCGGGATTTCATCCAGAGACGGGAAGTCGTGGTGGAGCATGTTACCTCAGAAAAAAATCTAGCAGACCCATTCACCAAGCCTTTGACTGAGAGAGTCTTCAAGAAATACTTAGACGCCATAGGGGTGAGCACCTATGGACTTACCTAGTCTTAGAGTGCAAGTGGGAGATTGTTGGATTGTATGCCCTCTTAGACTAGGTTTCTGATGTAAAATCGAATTATTTAATAAAAGAATTTATTTTCAGAAATTGTTTGTGAATTTACTTTTTGTTTGTGCACGATTTTCATTTGGAACAGACCCATTGTGTCTAAATAAGTGATCCATATGAATGGTGGTCTTTCACAGTAAGGTATGGATCACGGGTTATTTAACACATAAACATTTGTTCTTAACCTATTGATGAGACTGGGAACCTCATCATGTTTAGGTTATTATGTTATGAATTCCAAATGGGGAATGGCTTACCATTAGCCAGTGGGTAGTCCACTCACTTCATGACATAAGCGTATTTCGAATACGTAGAACAGGACCTGTAGTAGTGGTTTCTCAAAGTACTATATGGTAGAAACTTAGACTACTACCGCTACAGCGTGGACTAGTACTCTACGACTTGAGTATGAGTTGATGGTCTAGCGAAGCTGGAAGCATATACTTTGATTTGCTGTAGTTGAGGTTCTATCATAGGGCCAATATACTTGCATGTTGGGTATGTGTGACTAGTTAGTTAAGACAGACTTATACAAGAGTGTTTCTGCACTATATCGCCCCTTGTGGTTGTCCGAATGGTCTAAATTATCCAAGGACCTGGGAAACATGATTTGGATGTTTGCTTTAGGGTAGCTCCCTTGGAAAGCGGAAACACTCCAGGAAGTCGTGGATCATTGGACTGCCTAAGGATGGTAGATGTCATTTAGAGGGGTGTTAGTACACTTCTTCCTCTCTAAATGTACGGCGATGTGTAGAGGGGTATTTTAGTCATTTCACCTATAGGTCGGAGACTTTGCTAACGCAGCATTTCCTTGGGGTCAATATTTCCTTATGGTGATATTAAGAAATATTTAAAATACAAAATACAACTATTTATATAGCAGGGGTATTTTGGTCATTTTAGTAGCCAAGGCGATGTGTCTTTTTGGTCCTCGGGATAGCCCGTAAGTCCTAGCTATTTTTGGGTTGAGGAATTGGTCTCAGTTGAAGAGGATTTTATTTTATTTTGTTTTATTTTATTTTATTCAGGAAGTCTAATTTATTATTGGACTGGAATAAAATAAATAAATAAATAAATAAAATAGGAGTTGAGAGAAATTAATTATCTAGTTTATTTGGTTAATTAATTATTCAGGGCCTAGGTCCAGTATGAATAATTAAGAAATTAACCTGGGCTTAAACTAGGGGAAATAATTAATGTTTAATTATTTATTGGGTTATTTGTATAGGCTCAAGAAATAAATAATTAAAGATTAATTATTATGGTTCATTTGGGCTCATTAATTATTTATTGGGTTACTTATGTAAGCCCAGAAAATAAATAATTAATATTTATTATTTTGGGCCTTTTGGGTCCAAGAAAAATAATAAATATTTATCTGGCCCAATAGCTTGGACCTTAGGGTTTTTTCCAGATACAGTTAACAGGAGTTTAAGGTTAGGCCAAACTGTTTCTCAGGATAACATCCGGGTATTTTGAAATCCCGGGGAGATGTTTATCAGAGATTGAGAGACCTAGTTTAGGCTAAATATAAAAAACTCTTTGAAAAGAAAAACCCCCAATTTTTCTTTCCCAAGCCACACACTCACGTGACTCTCTCTTTCTGGGAACACTCGGTTTTTCTCCTCTCCCTTCCTCTGTGGTTTCTTCTTGTTCTTTGCTAATCAATAGCAAAAGAACTAAGGAGTTTTGAGATCGTTCCTCTTCACCATAGTGTTCACCAACTAGAGGTTAGGCTGAGGAATATCCCGAGAGCTGGAGAGCTAAGCGTTAATGCGAACAAGGCGGAGTAGAAGGCTAGGGGGTGTTCAACCGAAAGCTCTTTCAAGTGGACAAAGCGAGGCGATTCCAGCGTTCAATCCGCTCTTACTCATCCTAGAAGGGTTAAGGAGTGCAAATGTATGATCCTCACGCTTCCGCATGGCCTTTATGGCTCGCGTTTGATTTTTCTCCAATTTTTTTTTCGTACGGTGCATGCTCCCCTGTTTCTGCGTTCCATCACTCTCAACTCCTATTTTATTCATTTATTTATTTTATTCCAGTCCAATAATAAATTAGACTTCCTGAATAAAATAAAATAAACAAATAAAATAAAATCCTCTTCAACTGAGACCAATTCCTCAACCCAAAAGTAGTTAAGACTTATGGGCTATCCCGAGGACCAAAAAGACACATCGCCTTGGCTGCTAAAATGACCAAAATACCCCTGCTATATAAATAACTGTATTTTGCATTTTAAATATTTCCTAATATCACCATAAGGAAATATTGACCCCAAGGACAATGCTGCGATAGCAAAGTCTCCGAGCTACAGGTGAAATGACTAAAATACCCCTCTACACATCGCCGTAAATTTAGAGAGGAAGAAGTGTACTAACACCCCTCTAAATGACATCTACCATCCTTAGGCTTCTAGTCCAATGATCCACGACTTCCTGGAGTGTTTCCGCTTTTCAAGGGAGCTACCCTAAAGCAAACATCCAAGTCATGTTTCCCAGGGCCCTGGATAATTTCGATCATTTGGACAACTACAAGGGGCGATATAGTGCAGAAACTATCTTGTATAAGTCTGTCTTAACTAACTAGTCACACATACCCAGCATGCAAGTATATTGGCCCAACGATAGAACCTCAACTACAGCAAATCAAAGTATATGCTTTCAGCTTCGCCAGACCACCAACTCACACTCAAGTCGTAGAGTACTAGTCCACGCTGTAGCGGTAGTAGTCTAGGTTTCTACCATATAGTACTTTGAGAAACCACTACTACAGGTCCTGTTCTACGTATTCGAAATACGCTTATGTCATGAAGTGAGTGGACTACCCACTGGCTAATGGTAAGCCATTCCCCATTTGGAATTCATAACATAATAACCTAAACATGATGAGGTTCCCAGTCTCATCAATAGGTTGAGAATAAATGTTTATGTGTTAAATAACCCATGATCCATACCTTACTGTGAAAGACCACCATTCACATGGATCACTTATTTAAACACAATGGGTCTGTTCCAAACGAAAATCGTGCACAAACAAAAAGTAAATTCACAAACAATTTCTGAAAATAAATTCTTTCATTAAAATATTCGATTTTACATCAGAAACCTAGTCTAAGAGGGCATACAATCCAACACCAAGTTCTATGAGGAACTTCTAGAGCCACACAGCTTTTTTAGAAGCTTCTGAAGTAGCAACATACTCAACTTTTATGGTAGAATCAGTAATGCAAGATTGCTTGATATTTTTCCATGAAATAGCTCCTCCAAACAAAATAAAGACATATCCACTAGTGATTTTTCTTTCATTTTTATCTTCCTAGAAGTTTGAGTCTGTGTAACTGGTAGGAATCAAGTCATCAGTACGATATACAAGCATATAATCTCTTGTTTCCTTGAGATAATTAAGTATATGCTTTACAGTTTGCTAGTGGGCTTCTCCTAAGTTCTATTGATATCTAATAATCATGCCTACTGTAATGCAGATATCTGGCCTAGTATAAAGTATAGTATACATGAGACTTCTCACAACTGAAGCATAAGGGATCTTGCTCATTTTCTACTTATCTTCCTGTATCTGAGGACACTGCTTGGAAAATAAGGATAATCCATGTCTAAAGGGTATGATAGTCCCTTTACATTGATCCATGCTGTACTTGACCAATATCTTGTCAATATAAGTAGATTGGAAAAGCCTAACATTCTTTTTTTTGTATCTAAAAGAAGCTTAATACCTAGAATATAGCTAGCTTCTCCCATGTCTTTCATGCTAAATAGACTAGATAGCCAAACCTTAACGGATGACAATTTCCCTACATCATTTTCAATGAGTAGAATATCATCCATATAAAGTACCAAGAAAAACACTTTGCCACTATCTAATTTTCTATACACACACGGTTCATCCATGCTGTGAATGAAACCATAAGCTTTCACAGTTTCATCAAAACATATGTTCCATGCTTGTGACATTTGCTTAAGTCAATAGATGGACTTCTTAAGCTTACAGACCATTTGTTCTTGACCTCTAGTAGTTCTCGGGATCTATCGTCGCGCCTAGGACCTTGGCCTCCTCGAAGTAAGCAATCATTTTGAGCAGATGCTCTCAAACCGATGCCCTCTCAGCCATCCTAATGTTCATGATTGCCCTAAGAGCTTCCTACCTTACGGGCCGGCTCTTGTTAGTAAATATGTTACGCAATGACAAATTATTATCATATGCAGTGGTTACGTGCTCATGCTTAGATTGAAGCACAGTAGATATGAAAGCTAACATGTAGTATTTAGCCATCTTGATCCATGTTTTTTAGTGTAGAAAATATTACCAACAAATTACATAGTTAATCAAGCTTTAATCAAAATGCCCATCACTAAAACCATATACATGGGTAAGTATACCCGTCATATAGTATAGAGACTAGCAAATATCGAATCCACGAGAACTTAGGCTCCCACCTTACTTGACCCAAATTTTTATTGTCTAGCCAATAAAATAAGAAGAGAATAAAAAGGAAAATAAATAAAGATAACAATCAATATAACTCAAAGGAGGCAATTAGATAATTATCTTCAAAACATAATATTGAATCAATTAGTATTCATTATAATTAATTGTCATCTTGGCATCATAAAGGAACTTAAGTAGAATTCAATCGTTTCCCAAGTCATGAACTTACTTATGTAGATTTCAATTCTTCCCCAATCCATAGAATCACTATCCTTTGATTAATTTAGCAGATTTCCCAATCAAATCAAAGCAACCAAAAGATGCATTAAACGCATACCTCATAAACATGAAATTAGCTAATGATCCTTTTACTTGAGGTGAAATAAACTAATCTTTGATTACTTAGTTCTCTAATCTTAACTTCATTTCCCAAGTCCATTAAGATTTGACAAATTGAAATCAATGCAATGAACTCCTAACATCGTTTCCCAAGTCAATTATAAAAACCTGCATTAATAACCAATGATAACAAGTAATCAAATACTAAATATAATAATATATTGATAAAACAAATTCCAATTAACTCAAAATCATAATCTCCAAAATAATATGCAATTACAATCAAAATATTAAGCACATTATTGTTAAAGAAAAGTAAACAAAGGATAAAAGATATAACTCATAGACAAGCCATTCTTCTTCTTTTGAAAATCTCCTTTAAACATTACTCCTTTGAGTGGTGATTGAGTAGCTAGCTTGGATCATTCAAATCACACATTTCTCTTGTGTTTTTCTTGTATTTATAAGCCTCCTTGACACTAAAATTTGTTACTTGAGAACTGTAATCCAAGTAGAATTCAAAAAATATCAAAATCTTTTGGAAAATACCAAATTCCTACACAACCGCCTCTAGGTTGAGTGGACTGGCACCAGGTACAGTCGGGCCACCTGGCGTCAGGTCTAATCTATTTTTGGACTCAATTTTCTCTTTTCCATAGTAGACCTGGCGCCTGGTGCATTATCTGGACCTTGCGCCAGGTCCAATCTGGAATCGATCACTTTTTGCTCGAAATCTACTCAATTCTGCTCAATTTTGGTAAAAACACTTTTTACAAACAAAATTCAAATAGGAAGGAATATACCTAGTTATTACAACATATGAATCTCAAAGCATCCTTAAATAACTAGGAAAATAATAGTAATTTTAGCCCCTATCACATACTCCCATAGTTGAACTTTTGCTTATCCTCAAGCAAAAAGAACTAGACACTAAGCATCTAGAACAAGACAAAACGAATTTTCAAAATTTTCCATTCATCCATAATAAAGGAATAAACTTCTTCCAACCTCAAACACAAACTTGTCATTCATTCAACACTTTCCAAAACCCTGCAAACTCATGTATTAAATCCAACAATCCCATGGCCATCAAAGTTAAGTTAAACAAGCTTATATCTAGTACAAGAAAATTATCCTACTCCTCAAGCAATAACATACATAACATAGATTATACAAGTCAGGCCATTTAACTAATTCAAGCGTTACAAACTCAAATTTACTCAACTCAAGTAGTGAGATAAGGAAAACACTCCTCTTTTTTTCTCTCATTTTTTTTTCAATGACTTATGGAATTGATAGCCTCAAGTGAAGGGATTTCTCTTCACGCACCGTATTAGCCTCCTTATAGTAATCATTTATCATTTTTTTCAGCAATTTTCTTTTTCTTTCTTCTTTCTTTCCTTACCTTCTTACCTTCGGGGTAGTCTCAAGAGTGTGTGATGCTTCTTTATTTCTTCTCTTCCACTCACCGTATTGGCCCCCTTTTCAGAAAAGGGTCTCTCTTTTTTTTCTTTTTTCTATCATCAGATGAAAGCAATTTTTTTTTTTCAACTCCATGTTTTTTTTTTTCTCCTTACACTCAAAAATTTCTTTTTTATTTGCTCAGTTTTCTTATTCACAACTCAATGCCAAGCAAACTTTAAATCTATAATACAAGAATTAGTCAACAAGTCTTCCCATATTTCATCATATCATCCACATTCAAACTCAAATAATAAAATAAAACTCAAATATCAAATATAACCAAGGTTAACTTAAATTCTCAAGACTTAGCAACATCCAACTTAATACACAATTTTACCTTTTTAATAAAAATCAAACCATAATAAATGACAAATCCATATCCAAAGTTTAAAAGAAAATCACAACTCCATTATAGACAAATAAGCTCAATTTAGCTCCAAATATCCAAACTTTCAAATTTTCAAAATTTTCAAATTTTTCAACAAAATTGTTTGGTGCCAAGAAAACACCAAAATCATACCAAGAGAATACAAAAATCATTGATAAAAACTTGGACAAAGAATATTACTAAACCACTCATCCACTCTTAAATTGGACAATGTCCTCATTGTCCAAAAATTAACGCAAGAAAACATCTCCAAAGGGACCAAAAAAATAATAATGGAGGGATAGAGTTAGGCAATATTCCCTAAGTGGAATAATGCTTCAATAAATATTAAACACAGAATAGAGAGAAGAACTTGTTCAAGAGGACTTTATTCCGACCTACAAAAGAAAACACAAAGAAAATAATAACACAATAAAGACACAGAAAACAAACTAAAGAAAAATACTAATAAAAATCCTAACAAAGTAAATAAAGACACGATTCACTCCCCCATACTTAAGATGGAAAATATTTTCATTATTTGGGGAAGGAAAAGATACCGACTAAAGAAAACCCAACCTAAGACAAAGAGACAAATTCTTTCCACTCATCATGATTTATCATCGTCCCTTTGTAAGGGATATTAATGCTCATGGATAAAGTTAATAATGATGAAAGTAGAAATAAGAGAGGTTTTTGAAAAATAGAAGGTTCATGAAAATAATTTTTCTCAACAAAGCAAAACATATGAACCGTATTCTTGAACATTCCTTTAGGTACACAAATGCTGTTTTTGACATATGAATGCACATGGTATCTAAAGAATGCATCAAACTTGAAATCACCATTTTGTCCTTCAAAAGAATTTCCACAATTAACATTCTCTTTTAAACTTAGTATTTGAGTTGGGAGCAATAAATCCTTACTTTTCAATACATGATCCACAAAAACTAAGTTACCTCCCTTTGAATAGGGTGAAGGGTAGAAATTACCACTATTCTCCAAGGACTTCTCATGATGTAGTATTGAAAGATCCAACTCCTTGAAGCATGGTAAATTCAACACATTATCATTTGGACTATTGTTCTCCAAGAATTGAGAAGAACCTACAAAATCATGTGATAAGGAAAAGTTAGAATTATTAGCACATAGAGTAGAATCGAATATCTTTCTTGCCACATTGTGCAATTGTCCCCCATATCCTATCTTCTCTATATGGGGGTTCTCTTGTTCAAGTGTATAGTCCTTTACAACATCTTCAACCAACATGGCCAGTTGTGTTCTTTGATGGCTCATTCATTGGGATGCTTTTTCATGCCACCTAATGGATGTGTTTGTGTTGGCAATTAAAGATTTGATTAAAGCTTTAAGTGATGTCTCACTAAAAGCGTTAATCTGAGCTTGTAACCTTACCAATCTATCATCATTGTAGCTCCTATGATATTGTATCCATGCATACTTGTCCATTATGATGGTTTGAACCTCGCAGACAAAGAAAAACAAAAATCAAATCGAAAATAAAAATAAAAATAAAGAAATGAAAAATACACAAATTAGAAATATTCACAAACTACCTAAACACAAAAGTCAGAGATATATACAAATACAAGAAGGGCTAAATCAACAAGATTTAAGTGTTTCCGATAGTGCCCATCTCCGACAACGGCGCCAAAAAATTGACGCATATTTTTTAGTGTAGAAAATATTACCAACAACTTACACAGTCAATCAAGTTTTAATTAAAATGCTAACCACTAAAACCACACACACGGACAAGTATACCCATCGTATAGTATAGGGACTAGCAAGTATCGAATCTATGAGAACATAGACTTCTACCTTACTTTACCCGAATTTTTATTATTTAGCCAATAAAATAAGAAGAGAATAAAAAGAAAAATAAATAAAGATAACAATAGATATAACTCAATGATGCAATTTCATGTAACTAGATAATTATCTTGAAAATATAATATTAAATCAGTTATCATTCATCATAATCAATTGTAATCTTGGCATCATGAAGGAACTTAAGTAAAATTCAATCATTTCTCAAGTCATGAACTTACTTATATAGATTCCACTTCTTTCCCAATCTATAGAATCATTATACTTTGATTAATTTAGTAGATTTCCCAATCAAACCAAAGCAACTAAAAGATGCATTAAACACATACCTTATAAACATAAAATTAGCTAATAACCCTCTTGGTCAAGGTGAAATAAACTAATATTTGATTACTTAGTTCTCTAATCTTAACTTCGTTTCCCAAGTCCATTAAGATTTGACAAAAATAAAATCAATGCAATGAACTCCTAACATCGTTTCTCAAGTCAATTAGAAGAACACGCATCAATAACCAATGATAACAAGTAATCAAATACCAAAGATAACACTAGATTGATCATAAATTTCAATTAACTTAAAATCATAATCTCCAAAATAATATGCAATTACAATCAAAACATTAAGCACATTAGTGTTAAAGAAAAGTAAACAACGTATAAAGGATAAAACTCATAGTCAAGCCTTTCTTCTTCTCTTGAAAACCTACTTTGAACAATGTTTCTTTGAGTGGGGATTGAGTCGCTAGCTTGGATCCTTCAAATCATACATTTCTCTTGTGTTTTTCTTGTATTTATAAGCCTTCTTGATACTAAAATTTGTTGCTTGAAAAGTCCAGTCCGAGTAGAATTCAGAAAAATACCAAAAGCCTTTGAAAAATACCAAAATTATGCACAACCACCTCTGGATATAGTGGACCTGGAGCCAGGTACAGTCAAGCCATCTGGCACCGGGTCCAATCTATTTTTGGACTCAGTTTCCTCTTTTCTAAAGTTGACTTGGCGCCTAGTGCATTATTTGGACCTACTGCCGGGTCCAATTTGGAATCATTTACTTTTTGCTTGAACTCTACTCAAATCTGCACAATTTCATTAAAAATAATTTTTACAAGTAAAATGTCAAATAGGAAGAAATATGCCTAGTTATTACAACAAATGTATCTCAAAACATCCTCAAATAACTCGAAAAATAATGGTGATTTTAGCTCCTATCATATCCCATCGGCTTTTTTCCATGCCTTCTCAGCCTCTTGCTCCTAATAAGTAGATTCTTCTCCAATCTCAGGACAGGAATCCGTAAGAACATACTTGTACTCTTCGGTAGTGAGTACTACATTTAGGTTTCTCTTCTAGTCCACATAATTTAGGCCTGTTAACTTATTCTTCTTGAGAATGATTGACAATGGACTGAAACCAGACATTTTGAAATATTGCGAAAAACATTCATTTAGTTTGTAAGAAATAAAAATGCACATTGTTTATATTATTTCTTTTGTAACACTCCGCTACCTAGGCCCGCAAGGGCCGAGGATGTTGTCCCATCCAAAGGATAAGGGGTCTTTATAACTATGTCACACAAATAAAATAGCGGAATAAAATAATACTTTAACTTAAAAATTTATTACATCCCAAAATACTCCAAGAATAAATCCATGAATTCCCAAACCAAAACCATAAATAAAATTATCCATTCTCGACTCCCCAAAGCAATACATAGAAATAAACGATAACAATCTCTTCCCAGGTAGATTATACTAGCTATTCATCCCCACAGCAGGATTGACCTGAAATTATGGTAAAAAGGTGATGAGATAGAAATCTCAGTAAGTCCGTGTGTGCTTTGGGTGTTTAGTAAAAGCAGTTCATGGATGCAAAGTGCGAAATCTTTATAAGAGAAATATTGGCAAGCAATAAACATTAGTCAAAAGCAAGAGTGGCGTTTAAGCTATTCCAGCCATACATGATCAACAAAATCGACCACTCGTAAGAAAGGATTATGGATTACCACACGTTGGGCCCCACAGCCGGATGGTCAGTATGCAACACTTTGTGCATACCGCCGGTCAGAATGCAACACTTTATGCAGACTGAGAAAAGTAGGTGATCGGCCTACTGGGCAAGATACTCCTCCTTCTCTATACCCAAACAACAACTGGGTGTCCATTCTGGCAAAACACAGTCACTTGACTGAAAAGAACACTGCTAGCTCGGACCGGCACGACCCACTGGACTGACGTCCTATCCGGGAAGGACTCACCCCTCAGAGATGGCCACCTACTGAGAGACTTACCCTAACCCCTCTAGGACTAGTCCTAGTAGTCCACCCTTATTGAGTACTCAACGACTTTTCCCACTTGGGATAAAATGAACAAAACATTGTTCCACATGAAAATGGCATTTTGAGGGTTTCCAAAGTCCTTGTAAAAAAATTAGCTTTAGAAATAGTTTGATTTTGGCAAATCTTCTCTTTGATTTTTAAATAATTCAAATGTTTGAAATAAGAGAAAGTTCAACCCTCAATTGCCTTTACATAAATGAGTGTCCATACACTCTACATTTGGCTTGTCATAAGGAAAACATTTCACATCAATCAGGTTTTATGCAGGAGCTTACCTGACTCTTGCTCACAAATAAAAGGTCTCCAACAGCTGACCTAACCCCACATGGGCAAATACAAAACACAATCAATTTCAAGCCACAATCCACTTCCTCAATTTTAAAACAACTCAACTTACTACTATCATGATCCTAGTGTCCCAAGCTTTAAGGCCACTCAATAAATAAATAGGTTTATAGGCTAAGGATAATTTGATATTTAAAATAATTAATGTTTTGGGAAATAGGTACTAATAAGTTAAAGGTTTAAAACTTGCTAAGAAAAATTTAGAGTTTATTTGTTAATGATTTATTAATAATTTAATTGTTAGAAAATAATTGATAACTAAAGTTAGTTGAAAATTAATTTTAATGAATCTTGCTTGAAAAATAATAAATGAGTTTTAATAGGTTTTGATTAAAAGATGATAATTAAATTTATAGAAATAAGTATTTTACTAGTCATGATTATTTCCATAAAAGGCTTTAGTGGATTTCATTATTTTATAAAGTATCTATATATTTTATTTTTCTTTTAAAACTATTATTTATTTGACTAAATTTTCCTTTATATAAACATAATATTCCAAATCCACCCTTCCTAGGGTTTTTCGAAATCACTAGCAAAGTTATATTACTAAATATTTTATTCATGAAATAAAAATTTGCTTAGGGACAACTAGATCATGATCATAATTCCAAGGTTACTCACAATCATGAACATATTCAACCATTCAACTCATCAAATCATCCAAATCATGCTCGCAAGCATAGATCCCAATTTATCAAGACATGATCTAACCTCTACTAGCATAGATATGGCCATGGCTTGAATAATCCAACATGAATATAAGTCCTAATCACCAATGGTGACATAATCTCTAGCATACTTTATCACAAATACTACCTATGACATGGAAACAAACATCAAACCCCAAATCATCATTCAATCAAACAATATAATCCTTCCATGCATAAATCCCATCTCCTTCACAATCATACATATATTCATGCTTCAATCTCTACAATGCATACTCAAATCCTATCACAATCCACATACTATCAACATCATCCTAGAGACATGAATCTAGAATTTAAAAGAAAGATTGAGGGGACTTACTTGGTTGAGGGATGCCTTGAAGGAGTTTAGAATGGATCTCAACTCCTAGATGCCTAAAATTGTCCAAGGAAGGTGGAGGGAGCATGGCCATGGAGGAAGAAGCCATCCGGCCAAGAGAGGGAGTTTTGGCCATGAGAGAGAGAGAGAGAGAGAGAGAGAGAGAGAGAGAGAGAGGGAGAGAGAGACCATTAGCATGTCTATTCACATATATTCTCACTAGAGATCAAGATTGGAGAAGATGAAGTTGTTAGAACAAACCTACCTTGAAGGTGTTCTTGAACTTTCATAGAATTTTCTGGTTTTGATCCGAAGTAGCGAGTTGATTGGTGAAGTTTGATGTTAAAAATGGTGTTGATGGACTCACGGCAGTGAGTAGGTCAAATCTGGAGATTTTAGAGAAGGTTTGAAGTGGTTTGGAGGGGTATTAGTTGAAAGGAAGAAGTAGGTGTTCTTGAAGGTTGAAAGAATTTGTGAGATTGTAGTTTGTAGCTGCCGAATTTCTGTGAGAACTAGGGCTGGCCGAATTTCTGTAGGGTTTAGGAAGATGATTCTCTAATTTGGAAGGGAAAAGGAAAGGTTAGTTGTTAAAATCATTGAAGAATATTTTTAGAAAGTAAATTTGGAAACTAAATATCCTAGAATATCTTGATTGTTGGAAAGCTTTGGAAGTCTGCCATGGCTGACTGCTTTGAGCAGAATTTCGGTGGGATTAATACTTGCTTAAGGAAGCTTATGGTGGCCGAAAATAGGGAGCATAATGGTGAAGAAGAAGTCTGGTTATTTGAGGGATTCATTATGGAAAGTTGCTAAACTATGGTGGCTGGAAATTTGGTAATCCATCAAGCATAATTGCAGGGATTTGTTGGAGAGATTTTCGGGCAGTCATGTCTGAATTTCGTGCAGAAGCTTAAGGGGATAATGGAGCTCAGTTACTGAAGGTTTAAGGAAGGTTCCTGCAGAACAATGATGGTGTTTCGGCTGGAGGAAGATTAGGAAATAAAGCTGGACAATTTTCTGCAAAGCATATTCGCAAGGTGAAGTTTTCTTGGGCAGTTTTCGGCTGCCATTTTCCAGCCCGTTTGCAAGGAGTTTGAAGGGGAATTCCAGGGGTTTTCAAGGCTGGTTTCTAGCCTTCTTCATGGAGGAAAAATATGGCTAAGGTACTGAACAAACTTTGGAAGAAAACAGCTTGGTTTTGGACTCTCAAAGCTGCGATTTGTACAGGAATTTTTCCTGGTTTTGCTCCAGCTTTGAGCAGTCCGAAAATGGCTAAAGAATTCAGGTTGCAAGCTGATCCAAAAGACCATTTTTCTGGCAGTATTTGGGAGGGAATGTTAGCTAAGAATTTCGATACCTTGATGGCACAATCAGTTGGAGAATTTTCAGTTCATTCCAAGAAGGAAGATGAACTAGTTAGAGTGAATTTTCAGCAAGCTCACTAGAGGAATTTTCCTCTTGAAATCTCCCACAACTCTTTCACATTTTCGGACCATAAGAAGTCCTTCACTAAGACATTTTGATCTTACAAAGCCACAACACTTCACTGAAATTTCTGGAGAGAAAATGGCTAGAACAACTTGCTCAACCTCATGAGTTGAGAACTAAGGGAAAATCAAAGATCAAGGAAAAATGAATTCCTCTTAGAAAATTCGAGTAGAACAAATGAGTAGGATTTGAAGACTCCTATCATGCCTCCCATAGGACAACATCTCTACCCTACTCCAAACACCACTAAGGCCGAAATTATTACTTCCCCAAGCAAAAATAAAATTTAACTAAGCTAAAGCTCCTATGATGGAATTTGAGCCCAAGATCTCAAGAATTAATTCCAAAGCTCTAACCACTAGGCCACAACAACTCTTGTTGTCATTTTCACTAGCAACTTATTTCCTATTCAATCCTCAAACTATCTCCCTATTTTCACCTTGGGAAAAAATTACCATTTTGCCCTTCTCACTCAATATTCACCAACAAGCCTCCAAGACATTAAAACTTAAATCCAAGGCATATAAAATCAAATAAAAATATATTTAATCATGCAGTAAAGTATGTTATGCATCCCAACCTCCTTACTCTAAGGTTGGTTTTGACTAGGGTTTCACATCTTTGATAATAGATAACTCTTCAAACCATTGTCATTTACATAAATAGTTTGGCTCTTAGAAAAGTTAACAGAGCTTCGTAGAAAGATTATTAGCATCCTAAGTTAAGTGTATAACCATCACAAATCAAAACTTCCAAAATAGATAATGGTCTAGAAAAAGTTTCACCTATAGGATAGTTACTAATTCACACCACCTGCAGCTAATCTAATGCTAAAACTTCCAACGTAGGTTGGTCGATCCTAGCAAATACCTTATGCTTTTAATTTTACTCTTCTATTAGTTCTAGATACTTGAGAAAATCTATCCTATAGGGGGTCATGCTCAGAATGACATGAGAAAATCCGCTATCTCTAATGAGAGTTGTGATGGAAGCCAAGGGGTCGTTGGAACCCCTCTCCTACTTAATCTTTTATTGAAAATAGAGTTTTATGCCCAAAAACATTTTCTACAATCTTATAGTTTCATTAACTTTGGTGAAAATCTAAAATTCAATATTATTCTCTATGTTAAGGATTAAATCCTTTGAGAGAATAAACTATGAATTATTATTCTAAGTTAATAACCAAGTAAAACTTTTTTAAATAACTTTAAGTTCAGTATTATTCTCTATGTCAAGGATTATATTTTTTAAAAGAATAGACCATGAACTCTTTTATTTTTAAAGTGTCTTAGATTAAAACGTGTTATCAAAACCTGTCCTATCTAGTGAGACTTTGGCCTCACAAAAACTCGCGCATTTGATCACAAAAACGAAAAAAACATGATACCAAAAGTAAACTTTTTTCGATGCTCAAACTATTCATTTATTCCTAAGTGACCAAATAATGGATTAAACATCATAAATTAAAAATTAATGATCTTGTTTAATCCTAAGGTGGTTCTATCCTTTACTATTCATTTTCATGCAAATTATTCATCTATAGATAAATAAAACTATTGCAAAAAATTAACCTCATAAAATGGTTTCAAAACATGATTACATCATAAAAAACTGAGGAACAAAACTTTAACAGTGCTCTCCTATTTCTCAGACAATTTGTCACCTCCCTTGTCATCCAAAATTACGCGCAACCGCCTCTGGCCAGAGTGGACCCAGCACTAAGTCCGTTCGGCCCACCTGGCGCCGGATCCATTCTATTTTTCCTCCAAACTAAAAATTCCAGCTAGACAGGGTGGACTTGGCGCCAGGTCCGTTTGGCCCACCTGGCACCGGGTCATCTCTAGAGTTCACCAACTGCTGGAAAAAATTCATCTTTTTAGCTATTTTTCGCCCCTCAAAAAATCTAGCAATCACGTTCTTCCAGTCTCCAAAAGTTACAGATTAAAAGAATATAAAGAAATGCAAAACCAGGCATAAAGAACATGCCTTTACAAGTGCCTATACCTCTAACCATGAGGTGTACATCGAATTTACTTAAAACCAGAAACAATGGGAAAAGTTAGAATACATGATCCTATGCCTCAATCGCGAGACGTACGTGAACCCTAGAAACCAATGTATGAGGGATCACATAAAATCATACAAGATTCATTTTTAAATAGCAAATGAACCACCTTTTTCTAGTTTTAACCCTAGTACATGTTCCTAGATGAAAACAAGGCTCTGATACCACTTGAAGGATCATGGAAAAACATCAAAGGAAAACACAGCGAAAAATTTTCAATTTTTCCGAGCCACATCTAGGAGAGAGTACTTACTTTTCCCTGCTAGTCACGGGTTAACTAACATGGGGACTGTTTGCACTAGAACTTCTTGCATTGGAAGGGGAGAAGGAGGCCTCTGTAGCTCAATAGGAATTCCCGCCAATCTTCTACTCCTATGCATCAAACATCTCCAAGCTTCTTTTCTTCGTCTTCTAGAGTATGACTCTACCTTGCTCTTGGCGTTATCTTGGTAAGAGCACCTTTTTGGATAATCAAAAATTCTCTTCTAGAAAGAGAGAAGAGAAAAAGATGAAAACCAGAGAGGGAGAGAGGAGACAACACACTGGAGAGAAAAAACTTAAAAAACCACACTAGGTTTTTTTCCCCTCGTGTGATTATTTTCGGCCAGCCTAGGGCTTCCTTAACCCCTGAAAGCCGAAAATCATGAAGCCCTAATGGGCTACGTGTTGTGCTCAAAAATTAATCTAAGACTGGCCCAATTTTTTTAATTAATTAATTATCGCTTTTGGGTCTCATTAAATACCTAATACTAATTAATTAATTCTAATTGGACTCTTAATATATGTCAACATACATCAGTTCAATTAATTAATTTATTCTAGCCTAATTCTCCTAATTAATTAATTATCTTTTTTGGGCCTCATTAAAACCCAAGACTAATTAATTAATTCTAATTGGACTCTTAGAATAAATTTTTTTCTCTTCTAAACAATTATCCATTAAGCCCAGGCTGTGTTTAAGCCACTTTAAGGTAACTTGAGCTATTCTAGGGACCAAGAGACATATTATTCATGACTACTAAAATGACTAAAATACCCTTACTATTAAATAATCACATTTTATCATTTTAAATATTTCCAATTATTACCATATGGAAATATTAACCCCAAGAATAATATTGCTTAAAGTAATGTCTCCTACATACAGGTAAAATGATGGAAATAACCCTCTATGTAACACATATCAATGAGATAGGATTAATATACTAACACCCATCTTAAAGACATCTGTCATCCTTCAATCTCTAGTCCGATAATCCCCGACTCACTTGAATGTACTTACTTATCATTGGAAGCTACCCAAAGGCACACATTCAAGAATCACATTTCCAGGGCCCTGGATCATTTAGATTATCCTGGACAATCATAAAGAGGGTGATTAAACATCACTAAGTGAAGTATATAAACTATTTTGCATGAGTCCATCCAAACTGACTAGAGTAATACACCCAATATACAAGGATATTGATCTCACAAAAGAAATCTCACATAACATACATCAAAGTATAAAACCCTAGTTTCGCCAGACCACTAACCCACACTCAAGTATGAAGGTATCCATCTACGTTGTAGTAGTAATAGTCTTGTCTCTATAATTATAGTACTTTAAGAGAGATCCCTACTACTCGCCCAGTTTTACGTATTTGTAATATGTTTATGCCTATGATGTGAGTGAACTACTCACTGATTTAAGGTAAACCATTCCTTATTGAAAATCATGGCATAATAGTCTTACTTTGATGAAATGCTCAGTTCCATCAAATGACTAAGAACTCAATTTTATTTGTATAACAAATACCTATAGTCTATAGCTTATTGTGAAGAATGACTCAACATATAAACCATTACTTGTTATACTTGGACCTTTAAATGTGTAATAATATAAGAAACAAACTAAATTGAATGAATAAATATTTTATTTAAATATGTTCATACAGAATACATAGCCTTTGAGAGCATACTTTCCAACATTATCATAGAGAAAAAATCATATATCTAAGAAATATACAATATCCCAAAGCATAAAAATAGGGTACAACTTTTTATTACAATAAAAAATCAAATCAATACAACAATTAAAAAGCAAAATAACAAGGAAAATGGTAAGAAAACACTTATAGACAAGCCATTTCTTTCTCTTCCTTGTGATCTCCATGTAACCCTCTTTTATTCTTCTTCAAATCCTAAGCTCCTTCTCTTCTTTTGTGAAAACCTCTATTCCTACGGTGCTTGAAAGGAAACAAAATCTAAGAACCATGTATTTTGAGGCTTAAAAGTGTTTTTAAAGAAAAAGGCCCTTGAATCAAAAAAATTACACAGAATTTACATTCCTGTAGCACTTGGGCGACCTTATTTTTAGAAAAGAAGGTGGCGTAGGGAAGTTAAGCTTCCCTAAGCTGCCTTTGATTTGCTCTTGGGTGACTAATTATATATTAGGCAGCCTAGGAAGGTTCCTTCTCCTTGGGCCGTCTTTATTACGGGCAAAAGGCCTTCTATGCTTTCTCCTAGGCTGCTTAGGAAGGTAGAACCTCCCTTGGCTGCCTATCTTATTTTGCACTTCTTCAATTTTCCCCTTTTCACTTATTTTTATCTTTGTTCTTCTTCAATTAGTATTTTTCAATTGCTAACAAAAACAAGATGAAAAGGATGCAGTGAGTAGTAATTTGAGTAACAATTTATCACAATTAAAGTTAAAAAAATACTAGAAAATATGTATATGATGAGCTCCCATTACATGACCCCACACGTAAACATTTACTTGTTCTCTAGCAAACCACAATTATTCACTAAGCAAAGAATTAACTAATGTACAAATCAAGAATCCTACATTTATTCACAGATCAACTAGTTTACAAATCACGTAAAATACATTTATTCACAAGGACGAAGAATAACTAATTTACAAGTAAGATGAAAAATATTCTAAATATCATTCCAGGTGAATTTACAACAACAATTTAGCATATTTGCAATAAGGTTAAAATGGTAAAGAGATTATTTCTTCCTTCATCTTAAAATTCATCTCAACACCAATCTATCCAAGTTAATCCCATGTATACCTATATATTAAGTTAGACACAACTAAGAACATCAATTTGACACTAAACAAGTTTATGCCAATTCATTGTGATTCACTCTACCTCTCCAATCAAGAATTCAAACAAAGTGATTCACATGAGATACTATCAAAAGACTCACAAAAATCTTGTATCTCACCCTAAGTACATCCATTACAAATGATATAACACATTACAACAATATTATTAAGCTTTGATATAACAATACAACGATACATTTTAACTTCAATTAGCAAAATACGAGCCTCTCATTTTTCATCATTTTTCTTCGTACAAGGGAATGCATTTATGGTGATTTTAACTTGAATGCTTTTTTTGCATTCCTTACATTTTTTTTTTTTTTGCTCATTGCTTTTTCTTTTCTCTTTATTTTCATCACATTGTTTTTCAACGTAGGATATGCATTATGCATTCATAAAACCTTTTTCTCCTCACTTCGATAGGTGTATTAAGCAACTTACCTCTTGCTCCTAATTACCTAAATTTCTATAATACAACACACAAAGCAAATAAATGAATGAATGAATGGGAATTGCCACGAAACTAGAGATAAACCAGCATTCCACACTCCATATTCCAACAAAAAGTTCTCATTCATTCTTAAAGAATTAAGCTGTATAATATTTTCATAGGCATAAAAAAGATTAAGTTACTTCTCCAAACTTAGTCTATGTCATGCCCAATATATAAGTGTACATAACTTTCCTAGAAAAGTCTTAAGTAGAATTCTTAGGCAAAAAGACAAATAATAACTCTACCAAACTAACAAATATAAATATACATTCCAAAATCCTTAAAAACTAACCCAACAATGCAAAAAAATTCAAAAAAAAGTTGGCCCAAATGCAAAAACAAAAATTTTTAGCCCAAAAATAAGAATATTCCCAAAGTCAATAATAAAAAACTGTATAAAAAATATTATTCAACCTCCCCCCCACACTTAAATTGAACAATGTCCTTATTGGCCAGAAATTAAACAATATACGCATCTTCAATTGTGTCATATGAGGGAGAGAAAAAGGATGATAGTTCAAAAGAAGAAAATCTTCCATCCTACAAAAATAAAGAAAATTACAATAGCATACCATGTCTAAAGAGATAGTAACAACAGTACAAGAAAAATAATAGACAAACGAAATAATTCAAAAGTAAGTGTACGTTTTTATTAAGACAACTTTTCTTAATAGCTATTTCAGTAAAGACATCTATATGGTTCGACCAGAAGATTTTGTTGCTAGAGGTTAAGAACATATAGTCTACAATTTTAAAAAATCCATTCATTGACTTAAGCAAACACCACAAGTGTAGAATATGCATTTTGATGAGACTGTAAAGTCTTATGGTTTTATACAAAATGTAGATGCTGATAGGAAGATAGATGGGAAAAATGTGTTATTCTTGTACTTTATGTATATGACATTCTACTAATTGAAAATGATGTAGAGATATTACCATCTATAAAGGTTTACCTAAATTTAGCATGAATGATATGGGAGAAGTTAGCTATATTCTTAGCATAAAGTTTCTTTGAGATAGAAAGTAGAGAATGTTAGGCTTGTCGCAATTTGCTTATATTGACAAAATATTAGCTAAGTTTAGCATGAGTTAGTGCAAGGAGGCAATCGTACCTCTTAGGCATGGATTTACTCTATCTTCCAAGTAGTGTCCTCAGACACAAAAAGAGAAAAATAGAATAAGCAGGATTTTGTATATTTTAGTTGTGCGAAGTCTTATGTATCCCATACTTCGTATGCTAGGCCAGATTTTTGCTTTGTCATTAATATGGTTAGTAGATATCAATCAAACCTAGAGTAAGCATATTAGCAAGTGGTAAAGTATATCCTCAAGTCTATTAAAGGAACAAGGGATTATATGTTAATCTATAGAGCTGATGATCTAGTTCCTTCTAGTTACACAGACTCAGTCTTCTCGATAGATAATGATAGAAGAAAATCCACTAGTGGATATATTTTCATCTTTTTCTAGAGGTTCTATTTCATGGAGAAATGTTAAACATTCTTACATTGTTGATTCTATCATATAGATGTGGCAGCTCCAGAAGCTTCTAAGGAAAGGACAAACACATTGAGAGGAAGTATCATCTAATTTGGGAGTTAATCCAAAAATTGGCATATTGGTTGATCATATTTCCTCTGTAAATAATCTGGCAGGTCCATATATCAAGCCCATCTAGATGTTATAGGGGTAGGCATGTATGTACTTTTATAGTCTTTTTAATGCAAGTGAAATATTATTAGAATGTATGTCTAAAAAAGACTATGTATTTTTGTATTATGTGTTGCAATAAATTATCATAATTATTCATGACTGTTTGTTTACAAATATGTGCACATTAAAGTAGTTCTCTTATACTATTAGTATAAGTGTATTTGGAATACGTAGAATTGGACCTGTAATACTGGTTTCTAATAAAGTATTATATTTAAAGAAACTAGCTTATTACTACTATAACACCCTTCCTTTACCTGTAGTCATTTACACACACACACACACACACACACACACACACACACACATATTTATATTTGTGTGTGTGTGTGTGCGCGCGCACACACACGTAATACATATATATATTGGCATTACATGCACATATTATTATTTAGAAGTGATTTGAGTATGTTGGGAAGAAATATTGGTAAATTTTGTGAGAATTTATTTTAGAATTTCTTGACAACCTTTTATATTCTTTGTATCTAAGTGACATATTTGTGTAGGAAATTTATATATACATATGTAAATATTATGTGAGCTTAATTATAATCAATTTTATGTTTTGATTGGAAAATTAATTATTAATAAGTGTTTATTGCATTGATTTATTGAAAATCATTATTTTTAGGGTTAATGTGGAAAATCGTTGTGTTGAGGACCCAATCTTGATTTTAACTAAATAAAAGTCCTATTTCACAATTTTAATTATTTTGATTTTCAACCTTATTTACTAAATGACCAAATTTTATTTTATTTTATTATTCATTTTATTGATGAAAAACTAATCTTAATATTGTATTTATTTTTGCATCAAATTATTTTTTTATTTATTTTATCTCAATAAATCCTAGAAGCCCGAAATATGTTAAATAATTATCATATCCCTTTTAATTGCAACCCCATCTCAACTATTGATGTATTTTAATCTTAGCATTAAAATAATTTCTAAACATCATTTAATTAATTTAACTATTTATTTTATTAAATGAAACACTTATTCACCAAATAAATTGCAAAACATCATATTTCAGTCCTTATTTCACATGCCACACACATACTAATACACACTACATGGTATTCTTGCTATTTCTCTCATCTCTCTTCATCTCTTTAATTTGCTCTAAAGAACACTTAGAGCCCTAACTTAAGAACACTCATTTGAAGGCTTTTGAACTCAGCAAATTATAGTAATGAAACTAGTTTTGCAAGAAGGTAAGGGTTTTCTACTCAAATTTCTTTACAATTCATGTTTTAACAATAAAGCCCCTGCTAGGCAAATTCGATGTTTTTGAGAAGAACTTGGTTTTGATAATTGTTTTGATGAAGGATTGCTGAAATATTCATGTTATAATGTAGTATTGACATGGGATGAATGAAATTAGGTGGTTTCACTTGTTTGGAAGGAGTTTTGATGGTGGAATTTGTGTTGAGAATGAGAATTATGTGCAGAATTTGTTGATCACATGATTTTCTAAGTTCAGTACTAGAGATATACATTGGAGATTTTGATTCGATTTGATTCAATCAAATTCTCCCATGTCTTAGAAGTAAAATTCTGTTAGAATCATGCAATTTGAACTTGTGGTTGATTTTATCTGATTTTTCAAAATTTCCCTATTCAGTATTTCACCAAGACTTCTTCTATTATTTTTTGGGTGATTTTCAACTATCGATTGAACCATTTTTATTTTGAATTTGTATTAGATATTTTAATACAATAAATCGATATCTCATAGGTTTGTTGAGAACTTTTAATCACCAAATTTGGACTTTGACTTTATTTTTAATGAGTTTTGTAACAATACTGCCAAAAATAGAGTTTGCAAATTACCATATAGTTACTATTTATTCAAGAAATTTATTTAGTTGGAAAAACCAGATTTTGCTAATATTTTTCCAGTATACTCTCCTTATATTGTAGTTATATTCTTACAAATTTCATTCAATTCAGAATAGAATTGATTGGTGATCTAATTATCTCTAAATTGTGCTATGTTTTGTCCTATTTAGCCGAAATCATTGATTTAAATATGTGTTAGAAAAACTATGATTTCACTCTGAATTCTTGATTGTATTCCTATGAGATGATTCTATATTGATAGAAGAGTGATATATGATGCTTAATGATACACTCTTGTGCACATTTGCTAAAAGTATGAATCTATTATATGCATGAGTAATTACTTGATCTAGTTTATTATATAATGCCATTTCCAAAACCTTATCATTTTGCTATATTTACTACATGATATTGATGTGTAATGACTTGATATTGATGTATGAATGCTATGTAGTGATTTACATGTTGTTTTACATGTGTGATTAAGAAATTTTAGTTACTAATTGTTTTGTATGCACTAGTTACCTAGGTGTTTAGGAAGCTTATAAATTAACTTGCTATCATCGAGAAAACTACTATTATATTAAATTTCTAAGAATGTTTTCATGACAAGCTATTATATTATGTGCTTGAAAGATGGTTATCTTGGGTTTTTACTATTGGGGTTTGGTGTGAGTTAAGCATATGCTTTTAGAATTAAATAAGGCAATGTTTAGTATAATTAACATTGATAAGGAGGTACCTATGATGTGAATATATTTGTGATAGGAAATTGATTTTTTATATTCAATTTGTATAATAGATTTTGTGGGAGTTGAAGAAGTTGAACTTGCTACATAGGATTGCCTATCTACTTCTTTTTCTAGGACTCACGGTAAGTTTCCCAATTTCATATTTTCATAAAATATAGGAAATCATATGACATATTTTATTCTTGATATCCGCTTTAATTGCATAAATATTTATTTTCTAATTTATTATTTATGAAATAAAATGTTTATTTGTGCAAGGAATATTTCATGGAATGATTTACTTTTGTAAGTGATACTTGATCAAATGTGTGTGTGTGTGTGTGTTACATAGTGTGAGCATGTTACTCTATTGTGAAGCAAATATGTATTATAGTTTACATAAATCTAATTATGGCTTATTTTGGAGAAAATTGTATATTCATGATATGTTGGATTTGGAAGCCTGCATTAAAAGTTATTAAACTATAAAATTGCAAATAATCATACATAAATGAATTGCAAAATACATAGCATGTGTTTGGCACAATTAATTTCATATAACATGACCTATGTCTAAGGTATTTGCAAGTTATTTATTTAACAATTATGAAATATTGGGGATGTTTTTTGAATGTTATATTGGATAAATTTTTTCAAAATGATTTTAAAATCATGGGGCGGATAAGAATTTTTGAGTTTAGCTTTGAAATTAAACTTAGGACTCTTGTTGAAAACCCAATATTTTCAAAAATGTTTGCGAATTATTTTCAAAAAATGCTAAGCTATTTTTGAAAAGGCATTGTGCTGATCAAATCAAGAGGCTATAAGCCGTGTGACTTTGTGCCGTGTTTTCTTGACTACTCAAAGGGAATTTGAACTCATACCAGCTTGCACAAGCTTGGGAATGCTATCTGTAAGGAAGCCATCTTCGGACTGTAGTCTTTCTCTTCATGAGCTGACAGTATATGATTTTTAGTCGTCCTTAGCTAGCAACACATTTTTTGATGGAGAAAATAGAGGACGAATATGGGACATCCAGGTCATATTGTAGACCATGATGATAGCCATTGTATGTTTAATTGTGGTGTACATATAGGGTTATTTATACATGCATATATATATATATATATATTTATATATGTTATCATGTTTTTAGGATAAAGTCCCTATGTTGTTGATGTGGTTGGATGGTGATCCTTTGGATGTGATTTTGTCAGTGTTTGATATGTGATGGCAATTCATACTTTGAAATTTGATAATCAAAACACATTCGCTTGAAATGTGAGTTGCTTTTTGAAATCGTAAGAGATGATTGGAACGGTAAGCCCAATACGTATATTGAGGAATATCTTCTTTTTCAAAAATATTGTGAATGATATCATTCTTTCTTGTTTGTATACAATGTATTGGAGATAATAAGATGTTTTACTAAGCCTTATTCATTTTGACAAAAATGTCATACATCTCGAAAACATTTTACCCGAAAATTATTATATTGCACATACGGGAGTTACTGAAATTTTATCTTCTAATTCTTAATTCATGTTTTATAGGGTATCATACCTGGAGGTAAGATTGGAAGAATTTGTGGATGTTAACTTTGATTATGATGTATTAGATGTACCAAATATTATCTTTCATTCATTTTTATGATTGTTACTTTGAAAATTATAGTTGAAATTATCGAGACATTGATGCTATTTTATTTTTGGGATTAATTTATTAATTTTGAAGCCTTGTACATTTAATTTCGTATGTCTTTAAGTCTCGATTAGTTTTCTTTTTTCGTTTTGTCATAAAGACCCCTTATGTCTATTCGACAGGGCTATATCTACAATCATTTGGGCTATATAGTTGTGGGATGTTATAGTTGGTATTTGCGCCTAGCAGAGCCCTGAGATGAAACTTAGGGAAGACTATCCTTAGGTAATGAGATTAGATTTTGGATAGATTCTAGAAGTATTGTACTAAATACATTTTCTATCTTATGTAGGATGGTTTGCATGATTCAAACTGCCCGTAAAGCTATGAACACACTGAGACCAATAGTGATTAACCCCGAGCTATAAGATTTGGACTCGACTTTTGGGACTTTAGGACTTCACCGTGATGTCATCGAGACAGATGATTCCGAGGGTTCAATGAACTTCAAGCCCGAATTAGAAGTTGAACCCAAGGTAGAAATAGAGGCAGTATCTACATCCGACCTAGGAGATGTGGACTGTGAGGATATAGAAGCTAGCAAGCTAAAAAACAAAGATGAGTCTTGAGAAATTTAATAACGATATTAGTGATACCTCTAGTGACTTTGAGATAATAGATTTTACTGACAACTCCGAGGATGAGGATGAGGATGAGGCTGAGGAAGACGACCTGCAACCTCTTGCTTTTAGAGATTCGAATAGAGATGATGAGGGTGATGATGATGATGATGATGATGAGGAGTGAGATATAGGTAGATTAGGGCCTCTGAGAGATGTCTGTGTTTCCCTTTTCCTTGTTATTATATTTCTTTCTTATATATCTTGAGTAAAATAATGAATATTGTTGAGATGTTTTGTTTCATTGTGACTATATATAAATGAAATATGCCTTTTTGTTGGTATATGTGATGTGTGTGTGTGTGTGTGTGTGTATACATATATATTATAATGCAACAATAAGTGAACTGTGAATTATCATCTATGAATATATGTATATGTGATTAACCAATACTATTTGTTGAAAATATACATCATGCATGCATAATTAAGGGTTTTTGCACCTAGTAGTGATGCAACTGTGTTTGTGAAACGATGATGCCACCTAAGATGCGATCTATTACTCAGGCTAAAGGTGCTTTCACTGTAGAGCAACCAACCCATGAACCTATTCCCATGAAAAACCCATCACGAAGTATCTATGAGGAAGAAGCTGTCGAAATGAATGAAATTGAAGAAGTATCTATGAACCAAATTTTTAAAAAAGTGATTCAAATACTTCAGTACTTATCTAAAAGGAAAGGACCACGTGCTAAAGATGAGGCATTAGAGTGCCTCTTAAAGTTTTAACCTTCTTTAATAGGTGAAGCAAAGTAAGATAGAAGTCTGAAGCTTGGATTGAAAACTTGGAAGATATATTCTGAACCTTGCAATATTCAGAATAACATATGGTAAAGTTTGTTGCCTTCCATCTAAGAGGTCAGCACATGATTCATGGACAAGAGTTCAAGAAGCTGGGGAACAAAGTGGAATAGAATAGAGTTGGGACATTTTTGTGATGGCATTTAGAGCTGAATATATTTTACGAACGATGGTGGAGAAACGTGAGGATAAGCTCCAAAACCTAAAATAGGGAAGTATGACTTTAGCTTAATACATAGTTTAGTTTAATAATTAGTTATCAAAGTACTGCTGCCGATTGGTTGATGCTGAATAGAATAGAACTCGACAGTTTGTGAAAAGGTTAAGGCCAGAACTAAGAAGGGTACTTACACTATTTCCACTAAGCACGTACTCTTTTGTTGTGGATACTACAACGAGAACCAAGAATAAGAACCAAAATCAATTTATGAGCAAAATTGTGACTCCTGTTAAGAAATTTCCAATAAAGAGGCCGTTTTGAGGATTGTGGACTAATAAAAGAAAGTAAGCTTGCCTTAATCATGTGATGAATGTTCAGAAAGGAACAAACTATCATACTTGTAGAAAGAAAGGACAACTAGAGAAATTGGAACAAGTAGAATCTAAGAAAAAGCTTTAACTGTGGTTACTGAAACCATTTGAGGAATGAGTGTCCTAAACTAAATCAATTAGCTCTAAGAAATCCAAACCCACCCTTGAATTGAGTTCTTGAAGAAAATGGGATGAACTGGCCAAAGCCACAAGTTAAGGCTAAAGGATTTGCACTAGACAAGATGGAGTTAAGAGCTGACCCCTCCTGTTATTGAAGGTACGCTTACTATCCGAGACTGGAAAGTAAATGTTTTGATTGATCCCAATTTTATTCATTCCTATATAAACAAAGAATATACACATCATTTGGGCTAGGATGGGATAGAATTACCTTATATGCTTTTGGTATGTACGTCCTTAGGAAACTCAGTTAAAGTAGAGAAATATGTACCTGGTTATGCCATCAAAATAGGAAAGAAAACTTTAGATGGAGATATGAGTGTGATGACATTTGAAGATTACGATATTATTCTTCGGATGGATTGATTGTCTAAGCACCATGGTAGAAGTGATTGTAAGAAGAAGATAGTTCAATTTATGAGACTCGAGAAAGACATATTAGAATTTCGAGGTAATCGAATGAAGGAGTTGAAGAATAAAATTTTAGTAACGAAAGCCCATAAAATTCTAAAATAAGTATGTCAAGGTTACTTAACCTACATTATTAGTAAGCCAAAGCACTAATGTACAATGGAGAATTTACCTGTGGTGAAACATTAAACTACCGTTTTTCCTGAAGAATTGACAACATTACCACCTCAAAGATCGCGATAAAATAAAAATGCAGTAGAAGATTGCATATTTAAAATTTTCCAAAGCTATAGTATAGGAATACTTCTAAAATGAATAGGTTGGATAATCAGCATCAGATTCAAGTTCGATAGAGCTTCTTATGTTGGAACGTTCACTTTGTTCCATATGAATTCCAGCTAATCGTTAGCTTCTTTACATCTAACATGTACCACGTTTGCTAGCTCTTAGACTTCCAAAGTACTCTCGAACCTCTTACAGACTAATATTGGTGAAAGTAGAATAATAGGTGAAAGAATAAATTGAGAAGAATATTAGAAGAGCTTTTGATCAAAGGAAAAAGAATTCCACACAAAAGCAGCAAGAAAAACTAGTGGCTATTTGTGAAAAAAATGAAACATGCACCAAGAATGTTCTATGGTCACAAAAAACCCTTTAGCTTTTTCCTTTTTATTTCATACAAACCGGAAGCCACTTTCTTTCCTTTTCCTTTTCTACTTTTAATTACATGTAGCGGCTAACCTAGGTTTCTAAAAACCATTTAGCTACTACACACAAACCTTGGTGGGCATAGGTTTTTACTAATTAGTCCAAGACTAATTAAATAACTTTTATATTAATTAATTGACCCACTTGGGCCTAATATAAAATTATTCAAGACAATTAATTAATATACGAATTTAATTAAATTTGTGTAATAAATTATTCTAGCCTAAATAAATAATTAAAACCCAATAAGCCGATATAGTAAACAAATTTATTAAGATTCCTTGAGCTACTTTGGGGGCCAAAAAACATATTATTCTTGCCTACTAAAATGATTAAACTACCCTTGTTAACAAATAGCTATATTTTATCATTTTAAATATTTCATTTTTCATCATATGGAAATATTGACCCCAAGAATAATATTGCAGGTGCAGTGTCTTTGACTTATAGATGCAATGAAGAAAATACCCCACTATGTAACACCCATATTTGAGGTAGGAAAATTGTATTAACACATTTCTCAACGATATCTACTATCCTTTAACAACTAGTCTAATAATCGATGACTTCTAGTATATACTCGCTTATCTCAAAGAGCTACCCAAAAGCATACATAGTCATGTTTTCCAGGGTCCTAGCTTATTTAGATTATCCCAGACAATCATAAGGGAGTGATGTCTTCACAAAATGAAGCATAAAAATTCTATTACATAAGTCTGTCTTAATTAACTAAAGTTATACACCAAATGGACAATGTTACTAGCCTTGTGATAAGACCTCACACATCATACATTAAAGTGCACAAGTCCAACTTCACTAGACCACCAATTTATACTCAAGTTTAAGGGTACTCGTTATGTACTAACAACGATTAACCAATCTTTATTTATTATAGAACTTTTATAAAGATTATTATTTTGTGGTCTAGCTTTATGTATTCTAAATGTACTTGCATTATTAGCATGAGAGGACTATTCACTAGTTAAAGGTAAACCATTCCCTATTTAAAAATCATAGTGTAATGATCTAAACCTTGATAATATGCCCAGCTTCATCAATCGATTAAGAACAATTTTTGCTTTTGTGTGTTAGGGATATGCCCTAGAGTCAATTTGTACTTATACTATTATTGTTATGTTTTATATAATAATATGAGGTTTTTCTTTTCATGAATAGTGAATTTTGTTTTGTGGTTATCAAGTACATGACTTGATAGTAAAACCCAACAATGAATACAATGACTATTCTAAAACTGTCCCTGATCGAGTATTATTATTGGAACAATAATAAATTAAGATTAGTATGTTTGTGACTTGATAGCTATGTTTTACTGGTCATGGATATTTGTGATATCAAGTCAAAACATAAATAAATGTTAGAGAACATTGTATTGGACATAACCCACTGTGAGAGTATTTCATGGAACATGTTAGAAGTACTTTCTAGCCATAATGATATTAAAAGTCCTTCGACCTAAATTCATCATAGTTTTCTACTTGATAAATTCTATATTTTGACATTGTCTAAAGTTGCCTTTAACCAGATAATAAATTAGACTACTGTTGGATATAGAATTAAGAAGAGGAATATGATTGATAGTGAAGGGATTTATCCCTCTTAATTATGGGATAGATGTCCATGGGCCCCTTGATAAGTTAGATTGTTAAAATGCATGGCCGTACTCAAATATATCACTCTAAGATATTGATATCATTTGTTTGAACAGTCTACTATGAAATTAAGAAATAATTGATTAGGCTTAATAAGGATGACATGCTCCATACCTTATGCTTAATCTAGATATCGTGTGACAAAATGACTAAATATAAAATTGTGGTTTGATTCATAGAGATCATTGATCTTCATTTAATCTGGATAGTTATAATGTTTTGCTAGAAACTGCTTATAACTTGTGGACTATTTAAATATGATTTAGGCACACTGCTAGTGTTAAATGAACCTATAGGGTCACACAATAAGCGAACTTGTTAGGTTATTTTTCTGGTAACCAAATTCGATGAATTTGGAAATATGTCTAAGTTAATTGAACTTAGAAAATTTACCAGATACAATGAATCTGGAAATATGTCTACATTCGATATATTTGGATGATGTCCAGATTATAAGAATCTGACTCGGTAAATTAATTAGTTAAATTATCGAGATAATGACAAAATCTTATCATATCAGTTTTAATTTAATTTGAATTTAAATTAAAATATGATAAGATATTATCAGAGTTGGACTCTAAAAGGTTAAGGAGTTTTTAAGAAAACCCTACCCGTCTTCTCAAGGGCCCCCGTTCAGTTAAGAATATTTGTGCCTCCATTCACCAGAAAAAAAACATCTCAAACCCTAGGTGCTAGCACTCTCGGGGTAACGAGTCAGTTCACCGTGTGTATCCGATAGAGGGCGTTCGCACACTGCAGCGTCTGGTGATCGTTTGGGTTGCACGTACGACAGCACAATTAGAATTGAAGGATCTCAATTACGCCGAACAGAGGTAATTATGTAAACCTTATATCTTCTTAATCGTTTACTTGGGTCCTCAAAAGGGATTCTTGAATGTTTTTCACGTTTAGGAGTTCACGAATCCTAACAGTGGTATCAGAGCAACTTGCTAAATGATTAGATTGACTCATTTGTGTTAATCATATTATTGAATACATGTATGATATATTTATATATATATATATATGTGTGTGTGTGTGTGTGTGTGTGTGTGTGTGTGTGTGTGTGTGTGTGTGTGTGTGTGTGAATTTAAACAGTATATATCAGTATATTCACATGATTATTATTTTAGAATACTTAGCATGTAGACTGCCTGAATTAGGTTTAATTTGTGAGTCATAGTTGTCTGATTAGACCAGATTATTTGCACATTGTCTGTAAACTGGTCAGTTTTACTATGATACGGTATCGTAAGCATTCTATCCATGGTTCTATATTTGCGAATTGTTTGTATTAATCGGCCATGATAATATGTTATATGTATGAATATAATTAAATAGGAATGCAGATTGTCTATAATATGAAAATTTCACGGCGATGGTTACTAAGGGGTCCGAACGTCAGTGTGTTATTCATTAGTGTTTTTTATTGTAGTTGTGGATTATTTTTAATAGTGCACCATTTTATCCCAATGTGATTGGCAGGTTACATTCTGGTTGTTTTAAGTTGTAATGTTTTAATACGGCCTGCGTGTCGTTTTTCATTGTTGTAAAATTGTATTGCTTTGCTAGAATAGGAATTATTTTAATTTTATTATCCATTGCAAAAGAAGATGGCGACCTACATTTACAACCAAGGAGGAGTATGCTCAAGGCATTAGAGAATGCTTAAGGAGTTCATATATCTAGATTGACCACCTTGATCTTCACTTTGCTTGTGATGATCAAACATAGGTTATGAGCCATGCTATGTCACTTTTATTTATGTCTTGCATGCATATTTGATATGTTTATTTCATACTTACTACAATTAAATTTTTATTTAAAAAAATTAAGTGTTAAATACCTTCCAAAATCAAACACTTGTTATTACTTGGATCATCATATGGTTATTCCTGCTAAAGTAGGATGCTTTTAATTATCTAAGTGAGACAAGATGGAAAATAGTTTTCCATTTGTTTGATATGGTTTGACTTAACTAGGCTATCAAAATGGTTTTGAGCCTAGGACATTATATGAGATATTTTTAGCCAGGACATTTGATGCCTATGTCATTTAAATTTTGATTTTTATTTAATTATAAGATTAAAGCTAAAGCTTATTTGTAATTAAAATAAAATATTTATGAAAAATCTTTTTTACCCGCTAGGAAACATCAAAATGTTAAAGTTTCAAAAGTTTAAATGCTTTTAGTGGGAGTTTTTCATTAAACCCTCAAAATTAATTACTTTGCATATTTTGTATGTAGCTAATGGCAACAAACAGTTGGAATAACTCATTGCGATATGTGCTCGAGAAAGACAAGCTTAGTGGGACTAACTTTCTTGGTTGGGTACGAAACTTAAGAATTGTTCTTAACCAAGAAAAAAGCTCTATGTTCTTGAAAATCCTATTCCTCCTGCTCTAGTAAATAACACCTCAAAAGCTGAAAGAAATGCTTATAGTAAGCGCAAAGATGACTCCAAGGATGTTACTTGCCCCATGCTAGCAACTATGAACTCTGAACTTCAAAAACAGTTTGAAGAAGCAGAGGCATATGACATGATTGTGCATCTCGAGGAAATGTTCCATGAGCAAGCACGACAAGAGAGATTTGAAACTCACAAGGCATTAAATGCATGTAAGATGGTTTCTAGCACTTCGGTAAGTGCTCATGTCCTTAAAATGAAGGGCTATCTTGATCATCTTGATAAGCTTGGTGCTCCTATTAATCATGATATGGCCACAAATTTGATCTTGGGCTCATTATCTCCTGAGTATGACCAGTTTGTCATGAATTTTAACATACATAATATGGAGAAATCCATTACTGAATTGCATGGGATGCTAAAACGAGCTAAACTGAATATTAAGAAGAATACTCCTAGTGTTCTAATGGTTCAAAAAGGGAAAGGGAAAAAGAACAACCAAAAGGGAAAAGTCATGGCTAGTAAGAGCAAGGACAAGGCAAAGTCTAAGTTCAAGCTCAAACCTAAGGCCAAGACACCAAAGGAAGGAGCTTACCACCATTGTGGAGAACAAGGACATTGGTTAAGAAATTGCAAGCTTTATTTGGAAGCAAAGAAAAAGAAGGATAGTGAGACTGCCCATTCAGGTATTTATGTTATAGAAATTAATTTATCTACTTTAGATTCATGGGTATTGGATACCGGTTGTGGATTTCACATTTGTGTAAATGTGCAGGGTCTAAAAAGGAGTAGAGCCTTAGCAAAAGGTGTGGCGGACCTACGAGTTGTGAATGGAGCAAAAGTTCCTGCAGTAGTTGTAGGAACTTTTGAATTAATTTTGCCCAGTGGGCTTGTTTTAGAACTGAATGATTGTTTTTATGTTCCTGCTATGAGTAGGAATATTATTTCAATTTCTTGTTTAGATTTAGAAGGTTTTGAATTTGTTATTAGGAATAACATTTGCCCCATTAATAAAAGTAGCATTTTTTATGGAGATGCCTCATTATCAAATGGGCTCTATATTCTCAATTTTCGTGGAACTTCAAACAAGTATATCTATAATATTAATACTAAGAGATTAAAATCCAATGATTTAAATCAAACATATTTCTAGCATTGTCGTTTAAGCCATATAAATGAGAAACGCATAACAAGGCTTCATAATGATGGACTTCTAAAATCGTTTGATTTAGAATCTTATGAAACATGTGATTCTTCTTTATTAGGCAAAATGACTAAAACGCCTTTTAAGAGACAAAATGAAAGGGCAACTAATTTGTTGGGCCTAATACATACTGATGTATGTGGACCAATGAACTCACATGCTAGAGGAGAATTTCAATACTTCATTATATTTATGGATGATTTCAGCAGATATGGCTATCTATATATGATGAAACACAAATCTAAATCATTCTAGAAATTCAAAGAATTTCAAAATGAAGCATAAAATTAGCTTAGCAAAAGTATCAAAACACTTCGATCAGATCGAGGTAGTGAATACTTAAGTCACGAGTTTAACGAGTATCTTAAAAATTGTGGAATTATCTCCCAATTAACTCCACCTGGAACACCTCAATGGAATGGTATATCTAAATGGAGAAATCGGACTTTATTAGATATGGTTCAATCAATGATGAATTGATCTTCCAATCTCCTTTTGGGGTTATGTCCTAGAGACTGCTACATTCATACTAAATTGAGTTCCATCTAAATCGGTTCAGAAAATGCCATATGAGATATGGACTGGGAGACAACCCAGTTTGTCATTTCTTAAGATTTGGGGTTGTGAAGTTTATGTAAAGAATTTGTTATCTGATAAACTTGCACCTAAATTGGATAAATGCATATTTGTGGGGTATCCTAAAGAAACTAAAGGATATCAATTTTATCTCCAAAAAATAAATAGACTAATTGTTGCTCGAAATGGATTCTTTCTTGAAAAGGAGTTTATTTCCAAAAGAATTAGTGGGAGTAAAATACATCTTGATGAGATTCAAGAGCCACAATTAGTACCTAAATCAAATAATGAATCTTGATTAGATGGATCACAAGTCCAAGATGAGTCTACTTCTATAGAACAAGGACCACGAAGATTTGATAGGGTTCGTCAACAACTTGAGAGATATGAATTCCTTATCACTGACGATCACAATATGAAGCTTATGGTTAATGATGAGCCCACTTCCTATCTAGAAACCATTAAGAGTTCTGACTCTGGAAAATGTTTAGAGGCTATGAAGTCTGAGATGCAATCCATGTATGATAATCAAGTCTGGACTTTGGTTAATCCACCTAAAGGTTCAAAAACCATTGGGTGTAAATGGTTTTTTAAAAAGAAAACAGACATGGAGGGAAATGTGCATACTTACAAAGCACGGCTGGTAGCAAAAGGTTATAGACAAACTTATGGTGTAGACTATGATGAAACCTTTTCACCAGTTGTAATGTTTAAATCTATTAGAATTCTTCTTGCCATAGCAGCATATTATGATTATGAGATTTGGCCAATGGATGTTAAAACCGCATTTCTCAATGGAAACTTACTCGAGGATGTGTACATGACACAACCTAAGGGTTTTGATGATCCTTTGAATTCTAATAAAGTGTGCATGCTTCAAAGATCCATTTATGGATTGAAGCAAGCATCTCAAAGTTGGAATCTTTGTTTTGATGAAGCAATTAAAGAGTTTAACTTTATCAAAAATGAAGATGAGCCTTGTGTCTATAAGAAAACAAGTGGGAATGCAATAGTCTTTTTGGTACTTTATGTTGATGACATCTTACTTATTGGAAATGATATCCTAACTCTACAAAGTGTAAAGATATGGTTGGGAAATTGTTTCTCAATGAAAGACTTAGGTGAAGCTGCCTATATTCTAGGTATAAGGATCTATAGAGATAGATCTACAAAGCTAATTGGACTAAGTCAAAGTACATACGTTGACAAGGTACTGAAAAGGTTCAGTATGCAAGACTCTAAGAGAGGATTCTTGACAATGTCACATGGCATTAAGCTTAGCAAAACTCAAAGTCCTTCTACAAAGGATGAAGAAGAGTGCATGAACAAGATACCATACGCTTCCGCTATAGGGTCTATCATGTATGCCATGTTATGTACTTGACCCGATGTATTATATGTATTGAGCACGATGAGTAGGTTCCAGTTAAATCTTGGAGAGGCACACTGGACTGCTATCAAGAACATACTGAAGTACTTAAGAAGAACTAAATATATGTTCCTAGTTTATGGAGGAAAAGAAGGCGAGCTAGTTGTAAATGGTTACACTGATGCTAGTTTTCAGTCTGACATAGATGATTACAGATCGCAATTAGGTTTTCTATTTTGTTTGAATAGAGGTGCTGTAAGCTGGAAAAGTGCAAAGCAAGACATCGTGGCCGATTCTACTACAAAAGCTGACTATGTAGCTGCTACATCTGCAGCTAAAGAAGTAGTTTGGATTAAAAAGTTCATTACAGAACTAGATGCAATTCCTAGTATTGTGAACCCAGTGGATCTTTATTGTAATAACAATGGAGCCATTGCACACGCTAAGGAACCAAGATCATATCAGTAATCCAAACATATACTTAGACATTTTCATGTCATTCAAGAAATTGTTAATAGAGGAGATGTCAAAGTATGCAAGGTATCAACTAATGACAATATTGCGATACACTAACAAAGCCTCTCCCATTGTCTAAACATGATAGTCATACTAGATCAATGGGATTACGGCTTATGCCAAATTTGTCTTAGTGCAAGTCAGAGACTGTTAGGGATATGCCCTAGAGTCAATTTGTACTTATACTATTGTCGTTATGTTTTATATAATAATATGAGGTTTTCCTTTCCATGAATAGTGCATTTTATTTTGTGGTCATCATGTACGTGACTTAATAGTAAAACCCAACAATGAATACAATGACTATTCTAAAACTGTCCCTGATCGATTATTACTATTGGAACAATAATAAATTAAGATTAGTATGTTTGTGACTTGATGACTATGTTTTACTGGTCATGGATATTTGTGATATCAAGTCAAAATATAAATAAATGTTAGAGAACATTGCATTGGACATGACCCACTGTGAGAGTACTTCATGGAACATGTCATAAGTACTTTTTAGCCATAATGATATTAAAAGTCCTTCGACCTAAATTCATCATAGTTTCCTACTTGATAAATTCTATATTTGGACATTGTCTAAAGTTAACTTTAACTAGATAATAAATTAGACTACTGTTGGATATAGAATAAATCAACGAAAGGAATATGATTGATAGTGAAGGAATTTGTTCCTCTCAATTATGGGAGAGATGTCTATGGGCCCCTTGATAAGTTAGATTGTTAAAATGCATGGCCATGCTCAAATATATCACTCTAAGATATTGATATCATTTGTTTTAATAGTCTACTATGAAATCAAGAAATAATTGATTAGGCTTAATAAGGATGACATGCTCCATACCTTATATTTAATCTAGATATCGTGTGACAAAATGACTAAATATAAAATTGTGGTTTGGTTCATAGAGATCATTGATCTTCATTTAACCTGGATAGTTATAATATTTTGCTAGAAACTGCTTATAACTTGTGGACCATTTAAATATGATTTAGGCACACTACTAGTGTTAAATGAACCTATAGGGTTACACAATAAGCAAACTAGTTAGGTTATTTTTTTGGTAACCAGATTCAATGAATCTGGAAATATGTCAAAGTTAATCGAACATAGAAAATTTACCAAATACAATAAATTTGGAAATATGTCTACATTCGATATATCTGGATGATATCCAGATTATAAGAATTTGAACCGATAAATTAATTAGGTAAATTACCGAGATAATGGCAGAATCTTATCATATCAGTTTTAATTTAATTCCAATTTAAATTAAAATATGATAAGATATTATTAAAGTTGGACTCTAAAAGATTCGGGGGTTTTTAAGAAAACCCTAGCCATCTTCTCAAGGGCCCCCATTCTGTTGAGAATATTCGTGCCTACATTTACCAGAAAAAAAAAACCTCTCAAACCCTAGGCGCTAGCACTCTCGAGGTAACGAGTCAATTTGCCGTGTATATCCAATAGAGGACGTTCGCACACTGTAGTGTCTGGTAATCGTTCAGGTTGCACGTACGACAGCACAATCAGAATCGAAGGATCTCGATTACGCCGAACAGAGGTAATTCTGTAAATCTTAGACATTTTTAATTGTTTACTTAGGTCCCCAAAAGGGATTTGTGGATGTTTTCCGCATTTAGGAGTTCACAAATCCTAACAACGTGTTAGCAGCTTATAATTTGCACATTGCTGTGAGAGTATGACCAAATCTCGTAGATTACTTACTGTAACACCCTGCTACCTAGGCCCGCCAGGGCCGGGGATGTCGCCTCGTCCAAAGGACAAGGGGTCTTTATAACTAGGTCACACAAATAAAATAGCGGAATAAAAATAATACTTTAACTTAAAAGTTATTAAAACTCAGAATGCATCCAAGAATTTCCAAAAGAAAAACAAATCCATAAATAAAACCATCCACTCTCAACTCCTCAAAGCAATACATAAAAATAAAAGACAACATTCTCTTCCCAGGCAGATAGCACTAGCTACTCAACCCCACAGCAGGATCGACCTGAAATCATGGTAAAAAGGTGATGAGACAGAAATCTCAGTAAGTCTGTGTGTGTGTTTTGGGTGTTCAGTGAAAACAGTTCGTGGATGCAAAGTGTGAAATCTTTATAAGAGAAATATTGGCAAGAAATAAACATTAGTCAAAAGCGAGAGTGGTGTTTTCCTCCTTATGGAACCATACAAGTACAAAATAAAATCAACCACTCATAAAGGTGGTCATGGGTTACCACACGTTGGGCCCCATAACCATACAACGGTCAGAATGCCACACTTTGTGCAGACTGACAAAAGAAATACTGGTAAGCAATGAATGATGTTAAAAAACAAGAGTGGCGTTTTGGCTTTCAAACCATACGGGCACAATAAAATCAACCACTCAAAAAGGGTGGTCATGGGTTACCACATGTTGGGCCCTATGTCCACATGGTCAGTATGCCACACTTTGTGCACACTACCAGTCAGAAAGCCACACTTTGTGCAGATGAAAAAAGTAGGTGATTGGCCTACTGGGCAAGATACTCCTCCTTCTCTGTACCCAAACAACAACCGGGTGTCCATTCCGGCAAAACACAGTCACTTGACTGAAAAGAACACTGCTAGCTTGGACCGGCATGACTAAGTAGTACTGACGTTTCTCTAAGTTGAACTTATCTTCTGGAGGTGGCCTCCTGCCAGAAGACTCACTCTTGCTCTTCAAAACTAGTACTACTAGTCTACCCTTATTGAGTACTCAACGTAACGTATCCCACTTGGGAAAAATGAACAAAACATAGTTCCACTTGAAAATGGCAATTAAGGTTTTCCAAAGTTTGGGGCAAAACTGGTTTTAGAAAGAGTTTTAGGTTTTAAGTAAAACCGCCCCTTGATTTACAAATAATTTAGTTGTCTGAAATGAGAATGGAAATAATCCTCAATTGCCTTTACAGAAATGAGTGACCATGCACTCTATATTTGGCTTGCCATAAAAAAAAATCATTTTTCATCAAACAGGTTTTATGCATGAGCTTATCTGATCCTTGCTCACAACAAAGGTCTCCAACAACTGACCTAACCCCGATGGGGTAAATACAAACCACAATCAGACTCAAGCCAAAGATTCACTTTCACAAATAAAACTAACTCAACTTACTACAATCATGTCCCTAGTGTCCCAAGCTTTAAGGGTCGATAATAAATAAAAGGGTTTATAAAATAAATCTAGTTTGATATTAAAATAACTAAAGTTTGGAAAATAGGTACTAGTAAGTTGAATGTTTAAATCTTGCTAAAATAATTTAGAGTTTATTTGATGAAATGTCCTAGGTGGAATTAGGTAAAATAATGATTTATTAATAATTTAGTTGTTAGAAAATAATTGATAACTAAAATTAGTTGAAAATAAATTCAATGAGTCTTGCTTGAAAGATAATAAATGAATTTTTAATGGGTTTTGATTAAAATATAATAATTAAAATTTTAGTAATAAATATTTTACTAATTATGATTATTTCCATAAAAGGCTTTATTTGATATTATCATTTTATATATAATATCTATATATTTTATTTTTCTAGCAAAAGCTATTATTTTTTTGACTAAAATATCCTTATTATATATAATAATCCAAATTTACCCCTCTTAGGGTTTTTTTTGGAAATTACTAGCAAAATCCCATTATGAAATATTTTATTCATGAAATAAAAATTAGCTTAGGGACAACTAGATCACGATCATATTTCTATGGCTAACCACAATCAAGGATATATACAATCCTTCAATTCATCAAATCATCCAAATCATGCATATAAGCATAGATCTAAATTTATCAAGACATGATCTAACCCCTACTAGCATAAATATGATCATGGCTTCAACAATCCAACATGAATATAAATCCTATTCACCAAAGGTGACATAATCTCTAGCATTCATCATCACAAATACTACCTATGACATGAAGACATGCATTAAACCTCAAATCATCATACAATTAACCAAGATAATCCATCCATGCATAAATCCCATCTCCTTCATATTCATACATACATTCATGCTTCAACCTCAACAACATATACTCAAACCTTATCCGCAATCCATCTTCTATCAACATCATCCTAGAGGCATGAATCTAGAATTTAAAAGAAGGGTTAAAATGGCTTACTTGATTGATTAAATCCTTGAAGTAGTTTCGAATGAATCTCAAGCCCTAGATGCCTAAATCCGTCCAAAGGAGATGAAGGAAGAATGGCCATGGAGAAGAAACCATTCGGCCAAGTAAGTGAGTGGTTCGGCTAAGAGAGAGGGAGCGAGAGAGAGAGAGAGAGAGAGAGAGAGAGAGAGAGAGAGAGAGAGAGAGAGAGAGAGAGAGCATTAGCACGTTTATTCATATATATTTTCACTAGAGATCAAGATTGGAGAAGATGAAGTTGTTAGAACAAACCTACCTTAAAGGTGTTCTTGAGGCTTCACAAAATTTCTGGTTTTTGATCCAAAACTGCAAGTTGGATTTTGGAGTTTGATGTTACAAATGGTACGAATGGACTCACAACAATGAATAGATGAAATCTGGAATGTTTAGAGGTAGTTTGAAGTGATTTGGAGAGGTATTAGGTGAAAGAAAGAAGTAGGTGTTCTTGGTGTAGTGTGTGTGTTCTTGAAGGTTGAAGGAATTTGAGAGAATTTGATTTGCAGCTGCCGAAATTGTGTGAGAAGTAGGGCTGGCCGAATTTATGTAGGGTTTAGGAGGTTGATTCTCTGATTTGGAAGGGAAAAGGAAAGGCTAGTTGTTACAATCCTTGAAGAATATTTTTGGGAAGCAAATTTGGAAACTAGATATTATAAGAATCTCTTTGATTATGGAAGAGCTTTTGGAAGTCTGCCATGGATGAATTTTTGGCAGTGTTTTGGCTGAATGAGAGCTGGTTGAAGAAGACTTAGGGTGGCTGAAATCATGGAGTATAATGGTGAAGAGAAGGTCTGGTTGTTTGAGATATATTTTATAGAAAGTTGCTAAACTATGGTGGCTGGAATTTTGGTAATCAATCAAGCATAATTGTAGGGATTTGTTGGAGAGATTTTTGGACAGCCATGGCTGAGTTTTCGTGCAGAACTTAGGGAGGGCAATGGAGTTCAGTTAATGGAGGTTTAAGGTTGGTTTGTGCAGAAAAAGAATGGAGTTTCGGCTAGGGTTGAATTAGGAAACAAAGCTGGACAAAATTCTGCACAGTATTTTCGCAAGGCTAGAATTTCCTGGGCAGTTTTCGGCTGCCCTTTTCCAGGCGATTTGCAGAGGCTTTGAAAGGGAATTTCTAGGGCTTTCAAGGCTGGTTTCCAGCCTACTTCATGGAGGAAAATCATGGCTAAGGTGCTGAACAAAAACTGGAAGAAAATAGCTTGGTTTCGGACCTCCAAAGCTGCGAATCTGCCTAGAAAATTTTCTAGTTTTGCACAGTATTTGTGCAGTCCGAAAATGGCCAGGAAAATTCAGATTTCAAGCTGATAAAAAAGGCCATTTTCTGGCAGCATTTGGGATGGAATAATGGTTAAGAATTTCGTCACCTTGAAGGCACACAAAGCTGGAAAAATTTCAGTTCTAAGCATGAAAGAAAATGAACCTAGCTAGAGTGAATTTTTAGAAAGTTCACTAAGGAATTTAATTTACTTGAAATCTTTCCCCCTCTTCCATTGTTTCGGTCCATATGATGTCTTTTACTAAGACATTTCGAACCTTCAAAGCCACCGCACATTGCTAGAATTTTTCTAGAATACAATTGGCTTGAACAAAATGAACAAACTAATGAATTGAGAAATAGGAAAAATTAAGGATCAAGAGGAAATGAATTCCCCTTAGGAATTTTGTGTAGAGTAAAAGAGTAGGATTTGAAGACTCCTATCATGTCTCTCATAGGATAACATCTCTACCCTACTCCAAACACCACTAAGGCCGAAAATAATACTTCCCAAGCAAAAATAAAATTTAACCAAGCTAAAGCTCCTATGATGGAATTTGAACCCAAGACCTCAAGAATTAATTCCAAAGCTCTAACCACTAAACCACAACAACTCTTATTCTTATTTCCCCCCTAAAAATATTTTCCTATTCAATCCTCAGGCTATCTCCCTTTTTCCACCTCAAGCAAAAATTACCATTTTGCCCTTCTCACTCAATAATCATAATCAAGCCCTCTAGACTATAAAACACAAATCTGAAGCACATAAAATCATACAAAAATATATTTAAACATGCAAATAAATATGACATGCATCCCAACCCCCTTACTCTAAGGTTGGTTTTGACTGGGGTTTCACACTTACTAACACATTTAGACCTTTAATATGCTAATATATGTAAACAATCAACAATTAATAAATGAAATATTTTATTAATTTTCAAAATATAGAGATACATAGTATATTTTAGGCATACATTCCAACAATCTCTACCACTTGTACTAAATAGATTATGAGAATCCATGTGTGCCTATTCCTACAATGGCCAAGTATCTTCCTAACACTTTCTCTGTCAAAGGCTTGGTAAATGGGTTTGTCAGATTGTTTGAAGAGGAAATCTAGCCAAATACTATCTCTCATTTTTGGATGAACTCTCGGATCAAGTAATTCTTCCTCTCAATGTGCTTACCCTTCTTATGGTTCCTTGGTTCGTTGCATTGCACACTACTCCAAAATTGTCACAATATAGTAATAGGCCTGTCTATTTGTGGCACAACTCCAAGTTCTGTGAGAAACTTCCGAAGCTAATCCTCTTCTTTTGAAGCTTCTGAAGCTGTCACATACTAAGATTCTATGGTAAAATTAGTAAAAAAAAAAAAAAAAAAAAAGATTGCTTAAAAACTCCTATACAAAATAGCCCCTCCAGACAAAATGAAAACATATCAACTAGAGGATTTCCTTTCACCATTATTTGTTTGGAATTCTGAGTCAGTGTAACTGGTCAGAATCAATTCATCCACTATATAGATAGGCATATAATCTCTCGTTCCCTTTAGGTACTTGAGTATATGCTTTGCAACTTACCATTTTTCTTCCCTTGAGTTTGATTGATATTTGCTAACCACGTCTATAACAAAATAGATACCTGCTCTTGTATAAAGTATAATATATATGAGACTTCCCACTGCCAAAGCATAGGGAATCCTACTCATTCTTTCCTTCTCTTCACGTATCTTAAGACATTGTTTGGAAGATAAGGTCAATCTATGCCTAAAGGGCACGATTTCCCCTTTAAACTGATTTATGCTAAAGTTAACCAATATTTTGTCAACATAAGCAGATTGGGATAAGCCTAATATTCTTTACTTTCTACCTCTAAGAAGCTTTATACCCATAATGTAGCTAGATTCTCCCATATCTTTCATGAGAAATTGACTTGAAAAACAAACTTTTATAGATGACAATGTTCCTACATCATTTTCAATGAGTAGAATATCATCCACGTAGAGTACTATAAGTGACACATTGTTCCCATCCGACTTCCTATATGATAGGGGCTAAATTCATCAATAATTTTCTAATTATCTGTGGATGTTTTGTGATACATTTAGTGTATTAATTAGTCATATTCCTTTATATTTGATATTTACACTTGAAAAGGTATTTTGACTTTTTATTATAGAGAAGGGGAAAATGACGAAAAATCCCATTGTCATCCAGTGCACGGCCGGTGCCGGCCGTGTCCTATGGAGTTGGTGCTAACCCCAATATGGAAAATAGAGGATTTGCAAAGAAAAAAATGGAGCACGACCGGGCCATCCATTGCACGATCATAGGAGGAATTTTTCTTTCAAGAACAGATTTGATAATTTTCTAAGAGTTTTGGTATTTTCCAACCTCTACTCAGCCTAGAACTCTTAGGGAATGAATTTTGGCCTTTTGGGAGCATATTTAAACAAACAAAAAAAAAAAGGAAAATGTGTGAATCCAAGGATCAAAGTTGCTAATCAATCACAAAAGTAGGAGATTCATCAATCAAGGAGCATTATTTAAGAAGGTTTTCAATAAGAAGAAGAAGGGCTTGTCTATAAGTTCTTTCTTTTACATTTGTAATCTTTTTCTAGAATAATTATGTAATTAATATTTTCATTGGTATGTGACATTATTTGGGATTCATGATTTCTTAAGTTCATTTAGTCTTTTGATTAATTAATTATTTATCTTGGGATTTGATTACTTACCTTTGCTACAAAGTAGATTAATTGATTCTTGTTGTTAACTTGCATGAAAAGGGGATTGATAATGGCTTCAACTAATTAATTTCATATTTGTTATCTCTTTACTTACTTGAAAAGGGAGTTAATTGTTAAGAACTTAGGTAATCAAATGTTAGTTGATGACTGCTAGAATATGGATTTATTATGTAATACCCCACATTTTACCTTTTATTGGCTACTACTTGTAAGAGGATGAGAATTTATATCAACGGCTAGAACAAAAGATAATCGGTGTAATGAAACAAATATTTTGGTATAATGATATTTTGCTGGGACCTGTATGTAATTATTGGATTTGTTCTACCTATACCATAAATCTTCGAAAGGCTGCTATTTTCGATACAATAAGAATTTAAGGGTATGCTAAGAATAGAAATTGATCAGTACAATGAAATGCATGTTTTGGTGTGGAATAAGTTATTCAGGTTATCGAGGACATTTTCGTCATTTTGACTACACCCGCGACTTTTACTGCAAATTTGACTAAACTAAGAAAAAAATTAGAGAATTTAAGCCATACCAATGGATTTAGTGGAATTTTTGGAGTTGAATGGTGAAATAAAATATTTTTTCATTTCGGATCCGATTTTGGTCATTCCTAAGAAAAAATTGGAAAATGTAGTAAAAAATTTGGACATGTGGCATTTTATGAATGGTAGCCTTAGACATGTGTCAACTTATGAGAAGTTGCATGAAGAATTCATGTAAGATGCTTGGAATTAAAGAATTACAAAGTAAATAAAGAATTATGTGTATATTTGTTATTGGAACACATTATTTGTGGGCCCTTTTTAATTTAGGTCTTGTGCAATGTGATTGGCCAATACTTGGACCATAAGAAGGTGGTTGAATGGCTGAATATTGGCAAAAAAATCAGCAGCTTCAATAGAGAAAAGAAGAGAAAATTTTGTGGAAGGAAATTCAGTGGTTGGTGTGTAAATTTTTCATTAGAACACACCTATGTTTTAACCACCATACAAATAATGAAAATGAGAAATGAATGGCCAATATTTGACCAAGAATGGCAGTTGAGGAGATGATGACCAAAGTAGAGAGAAAATGAAAGTTACTTGGGTGGAAAAATAGATTATACTAGCTTTTGATTTGAAGAAGTGAATTTGTATAGAATAAGTATGACTCTTGTGAGTTTCTAGAATCTGGAAATTACTGAATCAAAGATGATTTGAAGGAAAATTACATGAATTAATGTTCCCAAGGTGTTAAAGGCCAAAGGAAAACAAATGAAAGCATGAATAGTGGAATTGAAACAAAACTATTGGGGCTGTTTTTTTCCTTGTAGCGTACCATAGGAACTAGAACTCAGGAAAGAGATTAGAAAAAAATAAAGTTGAGAGTCTTACAGTCATTTTGGTATATCATAGAGCTAATCGGAGTTGTAGATTGAATGTTATGTGCAAAACAAAATTATGTGTCAAGTAGTGAAATTCTAGAAAATTAGTTTAAAAATGGATGAACTTAAGGTTGATTTAATTGTGTGATTTTAGATGAAATGAATGAGAAATATGGAGTGAATCCCTTGTATATGAAGAGAGGAAGAATATGGGAAAAGGAAAACGAAAGAATTGAGCAAACGACGAAAAAACGATATGAATGAAAGTTGAACGTTTTCCTTACCGTCGGCCCTGTAGGCTAAACGTTAGTTGGATGTCGGCTACCCATCGGGCACGTCGACTAACCGTCAGCTACTTTTGGACCAAACACGATATAACTTTAAAAAGAATGTTCAGTGTAGGTTCATCAGTAAACGGCCAACGGTTCGTTAGAAATGGGGGTCGAACGGCCGTGAATGGAAAAAGTCAATTAGAACACGAGGTGAGTCCCTTTGATTTCTAAAATCATTTGAAAGCTAGTGTGCTTTACTTTTCCATGAAGTGCTACATTTTATACCATTTTGGAAATCCCTAAATATATTTAAGGTTTATCTGAGCAAGATTTATTCTTATGCCACTTTGAGCTCGAATGAACTTCATATTTGGTTTGGAAACCTTAATGGATAATTAAAGCATGAATTTTGTGAATTTGGTCCTTTTTGGATTAAACACTTGGGATTTTCAGAAAATGGTTATTTTTGGAATCGGATATTCACAAATTAACTAGAATGCCCTGATTGGAACATTTTGTGGAAATATGTTTAGAAAATTTAAATTTAATCCTCTTTTAGGATTAGAATTCTAAATTCTTGCAAAAAGTTTCTTTTAGAATTAGGTATTTGGAAAATGATCCAAATGTCCTTATTGGATTGTTATATGAAAACCTTTCGAATCAAGTATTCGGTAAATGACTGAAATGCCCTTGAAATTGACTTTTGTGATTGAGTATGGGCAAAATGACCTGAATACACTTGGAAACTTGTTTTGATGTATGAAAAAAACTCTTTACCCCGTTTCGACAAATTTTTGGAAAATGATTTCTCGATACGAGATTGACGTTTGGAAAAAGATATTTTGATCTCGAAAATTATTTTTTTGGCCTGATGTGCCTATAGAATGAACTGATTGGCTCTACAGAGCCTATAGGAATTATTATCTGACTTGCGAGTCAGTGGGATCAAATTCTAGAAAATGATATTTTACCCCAAAAATGGTTTTCATGATATGGAAAATGGTTTCCTGATATGCTTAAGTACGAGCCTTTTTGTGGATTTGGAAACACGATGAACAATATAAATCTTGATTTCTTAATTTCATGATCTTGTCAACCCTCGACTCCAATACATGACTAACTTGAATACTTGGCTTATGCACTAAATTGAATACTTGGCGTATGCACTAACTTGAATACTTGGCGTATGTACTAACTTACTTGGCATATGCACTAACTTGAATACTTGACGTATGCAATAACTTGAATACTTGACGTAAGCATTAACTTGATTCTCGGTAGTACATTGCGGTGTACTTACCCTTTCGGTGATGCACAATTGAGTACTGTAGGCTGTGGTCTAAGAACAATGATGCGTGGCATCGAAGGCGAAGCCTTGTGAGCTTTGCATACAGGCTAACCTTCTGTTGAAAAAGAGTGCTTGTGATTTGGAAATCAGGGTAATGGTTTGAAATTGAAATACAATTGTCTAAAAATGATTAAGTTCTGGGCACCGATAACAGAGCCTTGTGAGCTTTGCATACATGCCGACCTTCTGTTGAAAAAGAGTGCCTATGATTTGGAAATCGGGGCAATGGTTTGAAATTGAAATTCATTTTTAAAAAATGATTGAGTTTTGAATAAACTCTTCTTTTGAGAGTTTAAGAATTGCTTCAAGTAGGAAAATGATATACTTTTCCACAAAGGTTTTATGTGCTTTGATTTTTTCATAAAACACTAGCATACACGGGACTCACTGAGCGTCGTGCTCACACATGTGTTATCTCATTAAAAAAAATTCTGGATCAGAGGTGCAGCGAAAGTGCGGTGGACTTTTTAAGGCTCATGCTACATCTTGGACCTATTATACCTGTGAATGTATGTATCAGAAGATAAATTCTTGTACTTTTCTATTTTGGAAAAACTTTCTGCTGCCTATTGGGTGAAGTTTGTTATAAATACCCCTTGTTTGAGCAATCAGACGGGGCAACATCCCACAAAGTTATGAAAATATGGGGTGTTACACATTGAATAATTTCATGTTTTAAATTGCCTAGAATATAGAGATTTGTATAAGGATTGATTTTAATGAATTTTTTGGATAAATTTGTTAAGATAGAATATTTTCACTAATTTAACTAAAAGATAGTGATTCCATAGATTGCAAACGAAATAGGTCTATTTTAAATCCTTCATGAAACCAAGATAATAATTGATTGTGATATTTGCTAAGTGATTCATTGCTATATTTTCAATAGTATTTGTTTAAATTGCATATTTTTACATCCTTGAGTTGTATATATTTGTCTTTATTTTTCTTTTTATCATCTTATCACTTTATTGGGATGATTAAACAATGAATAAAAAGTGATTATTGTGTACTTATTCCTTTGAGGATCAATATTCATTAATTCCCTTTACTATACTTGCGATGAGTATACTTACTCGTATGTGTAATTTGTGATTAATGCTTTAATTAAAACTTGGCTAGGGTTGGATGTAAATTTAATAATTTTTATACACCCAAAATTTACGCATTAAGTTTTTGGCGCCGTTGCCAAGGAACAATATCATGAAAACTTGGATTTTGTCAAATTAACCATGTTTATATATTTATATGTTTATATGTCAATATTTAAATATGTAAATATGTATATGTGTTCTTTGTGTAACTAAGTACCATATCTTGCTGTATGCATACATGAACCTCAACTAACTAAGTTGATTCAATATTATACTATACCTATATGACACTAACAAGCTACCTTATGTAAGTAACATGGCCAATTGGAACATCGGACGGTACCCTGATGATATGATCTTGAGTGGTTAAATTGATGAAGAAATGGGAAACAATGGGCCAAATTCTTAGTCTAACTAGTGAAAATTTGTGGCCAAAATGAAGGAGAAATTAATATCTATCTACACTCTAGCAAACTCTAGAAGAACTAAGCCCCAAAGACCCATAAGAATAGTAGCAAGATCTACAATAAATTCACCAAAATATCCTTGAAACAACAAGGAAGTCAAGAATAAAAGAAGTAGAACTATAGACACCAAAATATTGGAATTCAAGATAAACCTTAGAAGAATAAAGCAACTAAGATCCAATCAAGAGAAATCAAATTGAATTATCCATAAGATTTAGAAACTCATTATAAGGGAGGACTAAGCCCTAAGCATGGTCTTGAATAAGATGAATAAAGAGGTAGAGACCTCTCAAGATTCTCTTTCAAATTTGAATAAAGCAGATTAATTGTCTTATAAAATCACCAAAAAGATGTATTTATACTACCATAATCCTAAGTAAGTGATTACTAGGGCCCATAGATAAAATAAGGCCATAAAAGGTCTTTACATAGTGTTTAAAGTAGAAGAAAATTGAATAAAATTGATAAAATTCAATAATAGGGCCCGGGAGCCTAACCTGACCCGGCATCGGCTCTGGCGCTAGACCTGGCACGAAGTCTATGCTGGAATTCTGGTGTTTCGCTTGCAGATTGTACCTGGCACTGGCTCAGCTAATTGGGCTTGGCGCCGGGTAGGATCTGATCCACTGGGCTCTGTATTCTCACCACCCTTTAGCGTGGCTTGAGTTGTTATTGTGATCCCTTTTCGATTGCCATCAAATTGATCGCTTGGATGCCTTCATCATCCTTCTAAATCTCTTCTATCCTCAAACATAGTTGTAGAAACAATTGGATTTCATCTTGGAGCCTCTTGGTCCTTGATCTTGCCATGGGTCCTTCTAAGATTGTTTCCCCTTCTTGAGAGTGAATCATTTAGCTGGCTTGATTCTTATCATCTCCCCCTTCTTGAAGTTAATTCTTCCAGGAATCATCACCTATATCAAAAAGAGTTAAGTCACTAATGTTAAACGTTGCACTCACTTTATAGTCACCGAGTAAATTGATCTTGTAGGTATTATCTCCAACTTGGGCAATGACTTGGAAGGTTCTATCGCCTCTTGGGTATAACTTACTTCTTTTTTGAGTAAGAAATCTCTCCTTACAAAGGTTCACCCATGCCTAATCCCGTGCTCAAATGATACCTTTTTTCGTCCTTGATTTCGCTTAAGGGCGATTTCTTCATTTTGTTTTACAATAGTTGCCTTCACTTTTTCATGGAGAATCTTCACCAATTCTACTTTCTTAGTTCCATCAAGGTTCATTCATTCACTTACAAGAAAAGGAATCAAATTCAAAGGAGTTAGAGGATTAAAACCATATACAACTTCAAATGTAGAATAAGAAATAGTAGAGTGAATGACCTTATTGTAGGCAAACTCAATGTGGGGTAAGCATTCTTCTTAATTCTTCAAGTTCTTTTTTATGTTGGTCCTCAACAGTTAGGTAAGTGTTCGATTGGACACTTCCATTTGTCCATCCATTTAAGGTAACAAGCTGTGGAGAATAAAAGTTTATTGTCAAGTTTGTTCCATAAGATTCTAAAAAAAATCACTGAGGAATTTAGTGTCCCTATCCAACACAATGTTAGGTATCTCACACGCATATCATATATGGTGCTGTGGAAAAATAAAACGTGATACCATCCCAGGATCTACATATGTGTGGAAAACAAGACATAAAGATAACAAAGGTAATAGCTTTTTACCTTTCCTTGATCATCTGAAGAACAAAAATTTTTCTTCTTCAAGTTGAGGCGCCATCCAGCAATCCTCTTGATCAAACTCCACGAGAGTTGAACGTCCAACCACTATAATCACAGTGTGTGATTATCTCTAACAATAATCCACACAGAGGAAACACTCAAGCACGAAGTTTTCTGTGCTAGCAGAAAATCTAAGTGGCGGCTAGGGTTACTTGTTTTCAGAAAAACAACGTGATAGAGAGAGAAGAGAAGAAGTGGTTTGTTGCCTAAGGTTTCCATTAATCCAACCTTTTTTAGGTTTTGAGCATGTCATACATATAAATCGAAAAACCCTACTAAAATTGAGAATTCTAATCCTATTAGAATTTCCTAATTGTAATTGGAAACATCAATTTCTCACAATTACAATTTTAGACTATAAATTATAACTAATTATAATTTGTCAACAACAACTTCTCTTTCTCTCAATCAACTCCACTATCAAATAACATCTTGAGTATATATAATCCTCTATTGTGTGTGACCTATTAGGTTTCCTAGTCAATTAGTAGCGAACATGAATTAATCCAAACATCTTTAAGATTAATAATCCACAATTAATTGGAATTAATCATATTAATTCTAGTCAGGATTGGTTTATTAATTCATCAATTAATAAACCCATATTCCCAAATCATGAGAGGTATCTAGCAATACAACATGACCACCCAATAGTCCAGGAAGTCAAGTTACTTGACATAAACCCTTCAATAATAAACTGCAATGCAATTAACTTCTTTCACCATACAATATCTTATTCGGTTTGGAGTACGGAATTAGTGCCAACTCCCTCCAGAATTAATTTTGGCCCGAATAAAATAGTACTTGTACCAAGAACCTACTACTCTAGATGTGTATCAATTGAAACTATTTTCAATATACAATCGCCTTGGCTAAGAATTTCTTGAGTAGTAATTCCTACAAGTGGCCGTGAGATATTCACCCCTACTATTAGGAGTGGTGAATCCTTTATTGACCCTCTCAACTACTGTCGTTTATCTCACAATGTACCCAATGTCCATCCCATAGGCAGCCCTCGATCGAGCTCCAGAGATTAGAATCAAAGTACAATGATCAACAAATAAAGTACCTTGGAGATCTCAAGTCTAAGGATATTTGCACGTTTGCTATATTGAGATTTTATCATTGGCACTAAATAGTTATCCATGTGATTGTCTCATAGTTAGGTTATCCAATGAACTTGTTCTATTAACAAGCATCCATTTTTTAACTTTGAATATCTCAATATTCACGGATATGAGAACCACCACCTGATTAAATCAGAAAGTCTAACATATGCTAGTCTTAACGCATTAATGATGTCTTATCTCATTAATACTATGACTAGGGACTATTTAAGTACTAACACTATACAGTGTAGTAGGAATCTTATATCATGATCTCTATCATGATTTTCTTAACACAGTATTGTACTAGGGACTTTATCGAACAGTTATATTACTTAAATGTAAACAAAAGAAACTATATGATAAATAATACCTTTTATTAAAATAAAATGTATCATATACAATGTACGAGTGATTGCCTCCAGGGCATAACACTAACATACAATAGTCTTTGGAATCCTATGCATTCTCACCACTTCTTTGAAGAATAAATCTACAATATATGAAGCATTATTAGTCTTAGAATAGGCCATAAAATGAATCATTTTCAAGAATCTATCAATAACCACAAATATGGAATCCTTACCCCCTTTGGATCTAAGCAATCCTAAGATAAAATCCATTGAAATATCAATCAAATGAGCATTTGGAGTGGGTAAAGGAGTGTACAATTCATGTTGAAGTGATCTAGATTTAGCCTTCATACAAATTATGCATTGAGAACAATGTTTCTCCAAATCCCTTCTTATTTTTTGCCAAAATAAATGTTCTTTAAGGTTGCCTAAGGTCTTTGTAACACCAAAATGTCCTATTAATCCCCCACTATAGACCTCCTTAACTAGCAATTCCCTAATGGATTCGCTTGGTACAAAAAGCTTTGCCTCCTCAAACAAGTATCCATCATGTCTGTAGTACTTAGCAAATGCACATTTCTGATAAGCATGAAAAATATCCCCAAACGCCTAATCATTCATATACAATTCCTTCACAATTTTAAAACCAAGAAGTTTAGCATCCAAAGAGTTTAAAAGTGCTTACCTTTGGGATAGTGCATCTGCAACCACATTCTTCTTACTATTTTTTCTATTGAATGACATAAGGAAATGTCCTAATAAACTCCATCCACCTTGCACACCTCTTATTCCAGTTTTGTTGGCTTTTAAGGTGTTTAAGGGTTTCATGGTCGTAATGGATCACAAACTCCCTTGATAATAGGTAGTGTTACCAATACTCTAAGGTCCTAACTAAGGCAAATAGTTCTTTATCATAAGTGGAATAATTGATGGCAGCCCCACACAATTTCTCACTAAAAATCTAATGGGCCTTCGATCTTGGGTTAAAACCGCACCTATCCCTATCCCACTTGCTTCACACTCTATCTCAAATGCTTTCTCAAAGCTTGGTAGGATGAGAATTAGAGGTTGGCTCAATTTGTCCTTAAGGGTTTGAAAGGCATGTTTTTGAGCTTCCTCCCACCTAAATTCTACTTTTTCTTTTCTACTTCAATTAGAGTGGCTGCTAAGGAACTAAAAATCTTGATAAATCCCTTAGAGAAACTAGCTAGTCCATGAAAACTTCAAACTTGGGTAATGGTGGTAGGAGTGGGCTAATTTTAGATGACTTTCACTTTTTCCTTATCAACATCAATCCCCTTAGCACTGACAACATACCCAAGGAATGTAACCCTTACCAAACAAAAAGATCATTTTTCCAAGTTAGTATACAATCTCTCCCTTCTAAGAGTACCAAGCACACACTAAAAATAATTTAAATGATCCACATATGATTTGATATAAATAAATATATCATTAAAGTACACAAAAAGAAATTTTCCAATGAATTCTCTTAAAACATAATGCATTAGACGCATGAAAGTGCTCGGAGCATTTGATAATCCAAAAGGTATAACAAGCCACTCATACAATCATTGTTTAGTTTTAAAGGCCGTTTTCCATTCATCCCCTTCCCTAATCCTAATTTGGTGATAACTGAATTTTAAATTAATTTTAGAGAAAATGCATGTACCAAATAACTCACCAAGTAAGTCATCTAGTATAGGAATGGGATAGTGATACTTAACCATGATATTGTTAATGGCACGACAATCCACACATATGTGCTATGTCCCATCCTTCTTGGGAACCAAGAGAACAAAAACCGTGCATGGACTTAGGCTCTCTCTCATATGTCTTTTCTCAAGCAATTCCTCCACTTACTTTTGTAATTCTTTTGCCACCTTCGGGTTGGTCCTATAGGCCGGTCAGTTAGGTAGGGATGACGACTCTGAACATAAAGCCTATTTGATGTTCAATTCATCTTATAGATGGCAAACTTCCGGGCACCTCCTTTGGAAAAATATTGTCAAACTCTTAGAGAATGGCTGCAATTTCATCAGGCAAATATAAAGTTGAATCATTAGTAGAAACAAAAGATCCTTTGCAAATAAGAAGAATAACCGGTTCTTTCGCTTCTATTACTTCTATGACCCCACTCCCTTTTGTAAAGTAATTCATTTTTCTTTTACCTCCCCTTTCTTGTTCATACTTAATTTCATCTGTGATGGTCAAAGGTATTTGTTTTTCCATTCTCTTTTTCAATTCTTTCTCTTTCCTCTCTTGTTCTTTTCTCTCTAACTCTTATTTTTTGTTGGCATCTTGTGCTCCTTTTTTTTTTTTTTCTCTTTCCTTCATGATTCTTTGGTCTTTGTTCACCTCATTTAGGGGCATAGGGTTTAGAGTGAATTTGGAACCTTCTTTGACAATGGAATAAGTGTTCTTCCTCCCATCGTACTTTACATTCCTTTTACATTGCCAACACCTCCCTAGGAACAAGTGACTTGCTTGTATAGGCACTACATCACAGAGGACATCATCTTTGTAATTCTCTATCTCAAAAGATACCAAGACTTGTTTGTTAACCCTCATCTCTCCACTATCATTGATCCATTGTATCTTGTAGTGTTTAGGGTGAATAATCCATTTCATGCCCAATTCATCAATTAAGCTTACACTGATCATATTAGTGCGACTCCCACTATCCATAATGACACTATAAGGATCTTGTTGATTAAACACCTTGTGTATAATATGTTCTCTCTTTGTTGATGGTCTTGGCCTTCAATTGCTTGAGAATTCAATGATCTTTTTGTGACTCCAACTAAAAACTAGTCATGGCCAACTACTTCCCTTTCATCACTTCCCTCTTCCATATCTTCTTCTTAGTCTATTTGTCACCTTTCTCCCTCCTCTTCTTCGTCGATTGAGATTTCTCCATAAGGATTAGTGTACATAGCCCTTTTACTTTAATACCTATGGGAAGTATGCCCATAGCCATGACACTTGAACCGCTTGATGTCTTTATTTCGTTGTGGCCTCTCCATAGCTTTTCCTTTATCTTTGTTCCAACATTCTCTAAGTTTCCAATCTTCGCTAGGCTTCCATTATTCTCTTGGCTTTTTGTACTCCATTTGGAAAGCTTTAATAGCATCATCTCTCTTAGCAGGCATCTCGCTAGTTGTGTTTGGATTTGGAAGTGTAGGCTTAGGAAAGGTCCTCCTTTTTCGTACCTTTCAATCTTCACAGTGGCATGAACCATCTCCTTAAAATGGTCACATGAGTGCAACTCTACCAAAATAATAATTCCCCATTCAATCCTCCCAAGAACTTGGCCCTTGTTGCTCTATGGTCTGCTTGGATTTGTGCTCTCATTAATATTAGTTCTATTTCCTTATGGTAATCCTCCACACTCTTATTCTCTTACTTGAGTGATTAAAGCCTTCGGTAGAGGTCATGGTAGTAGTGGTGTGAAATAAACCTAGCCCTCATTATATCCTTTAACAAGTTCGAATTTCCCATGACTTCTACTCCCATTTTCTTTCTTTGAGTACTAAATTACTCCTATCAAAACAATGCAAACTTTGAAAAATCCAAAATAGCTAGCATTATATTTGATCTTTCGCTATAAGTATGGTACTAAAAAAAAAAAAAAAAATTATTTTGCTCTTTGATTCAAAATAGGCCTCGGGTTCACTCTTCCTATAGAATGTTGGCATATTCATCTTGATATGGTTCAACTCTCTCTCCTCTTTATTTCCTTCTTTCCTACCTCCTCTATTGCCCCATCCTCTATTGGATTCCCCATATGCTTCACCAGGTCCCCCTTCATTCCATTCATCAAATCCCCTAAACTCTCTTTCCAACCCTCTTAGAGTATTTCTACCATTTCTTCCTTGGCCCCTACCTCGCTCTTCTCATACCATGTTTTTTCCTCTCATGGGAGCTTGTTAGAATCCCCTAATAGCGTGCTTATCTGAATCTTCACCTTGTTGAGCATTCAATGAAGAAGTATGAGTATTATCATCCCTTATTCTAGGGCTAAAAGCTTCAAATTATTCCTGACCTCTTCTTTGTGCCGTGTAGAAGATTGACCCAATTGATGTCTCAATCCGGTGATCTCCTTTATCATATTTTCAAAGATACTGTGCAT